>CM062804.1:217034341-217634341 GCA_031772625.1 Pinus tabuliformis | reverse complement strand
GTAAAATGCTTTCACTATGATTGAATTTACTTGCTAAAGTTTAGTTTTGATAGAATCTAGGGTTTGTGAAAAAACCCTAGCATAGATTGTTGTGAAAGTCTAGGGCATGAAAAGTGTATCCTTTGTTGAATATAAACCTAACTAGGTTTAGGTTTTGATATCTAAATTCTGATTTATTATGCTCCCATTATGTTGACATGCTAACCCTATATTGATAAAGTTGACTTCATGCTCTATATTTGTGCTTGGTTGAACTTGTTGAAGATTTGAAGGTACATAGTCTTTAAGATGTTAAAGATGCTTACCTACCTCATACTTGATGATGATTTTGAGCATGATGGAAAAAGGGAGTTGTAAGAATCTTGGTAACATTGAAGTATACATCGTTGATGACCTTGTTGCAATGTAATGATAGAAGGAAGGTTGAATTTCTCTGATGTTGTGATGATGCAAAAGAAAGAGGCTGTATGGCTGAAGTTGATGAATTTCTCTCCTAAGAAGTTTGGATAAAGAAAGTGTATATCTCCCTAGTTGAGAGGGAGCCTAGTAAAACAACCCCCATAATTGAAAACATGATGAGAAGGCCATGAGGATGTTTGAGATCGGAGAATAGTTGAAGCACTACAGATGGTTATTCAAAAGTTGTATTCGTGATTAATAAAGTTGTGATTGATGATGTGAACAAGAATTGGATATTTTGGAAACTGTTGACACTGAGTTTGGTGCTGCTGGAAAAATTGAAGAAGGAGGCTTCCATCGAAATGTGTTTGGATAATGTGATGACCTAAGCTACATTAGAATAGTTGAAAGACCCAGAATATTATGCTAGCATACAAAAACATGTACATTGAAAGTTTGGATACTGATTGGGGTCATGAAGCTACCGTATGTGCCAACAGATGAACAAGTAGCTGATGTGTTTGTTGGTCAATAATTGTCATTGATGTAAACATGAGCACTATTGAAGGTCATGACATGAATGATTGTTGGAGGCCATATGATGACACACTTGATGATATGGATGATGTTTGGAGACCACACTTGAAGCCCTAATGAAATTACCCTAACCCTCATTCTAGTCCCATTGACCTTATACATGAAAAATCCAAATATTACCAAAGTCTGTACTACATTTCTTGAACAATCATAAAGAAAATTGTTTTATATCATTTTGAAGACATCATTTCACAATGGCTCCTTCTCCAGCATGTAGAGGACTTTTTTACCTTTCCAATGAGCCCTCACTCACCCTCTAACTCCTCATAGTCTAGGAGAAAATGAATTTTTAAGGTAATATATATCCTATTTTCTCCCTAGCCGAACTATGCTCAGTTACTCATGTTGGCCTCCCTCCATAAGACGTGTCCCTTCATTTTAAAGCCAAAATTCGTATAAATACAAGATCGGACTGTTCATTCTATCCATCAATTCGGTCAAGGACAATTCAAAGAAGAAGACAAGTTCACAACTCGTGAACTAAAGGAGGCAGAAGATCAAATTTGAAGATTTGTTTTTTGGGTTAAGAAAAATGTGATTGATACTGTACCCTTAGACCTATAACAAGAGGTTGTGCCCTCAATCGAAGACACTAACTCTCGGACAGGTGACAAAGGAGTACGCCCTTAGATCAGTGACACTAGCTCTTGGAATTAGAAGCATGCTCGGAATTAGAATCTACCTACAGGATTTTGAAATAGTAATAACAGAGTCTCAAATTACAGTCTTAGGGGTTCAATATAATTATTGTTGGGAGGCTCAAACTAGGGTTACAGTTGAAAACTTAGACTTGCCTTGTGATAAATCATTTCATGTGGCTCGGATTTATAAACAAAACCTCGGATATGTAGTGTCACCTTGAAGCTGCAAACAAGAACAATCACCCAGGCTTTCAGCTTGTCTTGAAGGACAATTCACTGTATCACTTAAGACAGTCAACTCAGATCATTTGATTTGGAATTTTGGTATCAACAGTGTGATTTGAGGCTTGTTCACCTTTGAACTTGTTGTAGCCTTGACCTATGGTATATTGCCTCATACCTGTGGAATATAGCTCAGACCTGTGGAGACTCATAAACTCTAGACAGTAAAGAGCTCATGAAGAATTGAACGATGGAACAATGATGAATGTGAAGAATTGGATGATGGAACAGTGAAGGATTCACTGTTTTGGAGCTTTTGGACAAGTAAAGTATTGGACAGTGAAGAGACTTGTTGAGCAATTCAAGTATGTCACTTATTCATTTTTATTCAAAACACTGAAGGGTTGGTTCCCTAGGGGTTGGAGCCTCTAAAAACAAGATTGGAGCCTTGAGAAGAAAAGGGTTGGAGCCCTAGAGGTTGGAGCCTCATAAAATTCCAAGTTGGAGCTTGGCAATAGGTTGGAGCCTGGTAGATTGAAGGGTTGGTGCCCTCAAACATCATTGTACTCAAACTTTTGTAAAAGAGGATTGGTGTCCTCACTTGTTCACAATAAAATTCTCATTATTATTATTTTTTTTATTATAATTGTGAAGAATCTTAACTGGTAAACATAACAATTGAAAAGAAACACTGATTCACCCCCCCTCTCAGTATTTCCAACAATTGGTATCGAAGACACCTTCATAATCAGCGTAACAGCTGGAAGAAGGATTCTTAGTCACAATGGTCAGTAAGGATTCAAGAAAAATTCCTCAATTTGGTGGAACAAATTTTTCCTTTTGGAAACGTAGGATGACATTTTATTTAATGTCTCTTGGACCAAAAGTATGGCAATCAATTCAAGATGGGTATAAAGCTCCATCTCCTCCACCAACTAATCCGGATGGAAGGAAAATTTATATAGCAAATGCCAAAGAACCTTATTCCATAACAAGTGGAATTTCTGATTTAGAATTTACAAAGTTTATGAACTGTGAATCTGCCGAGGAAATGTGGGACAAGCTTATTGGTATCTATGATGGATACTCCAAGGTCAAGAAGGAAAAACTTCAAACTCATAGAAGACAATTTGAGTCTTAAAATGGATGATGAAGAAGACATTGCAACCTTTTTCCTCCGAGTGGATGAAGTTGTCAACTCACTCAAGGGTCTAGAAGAAACTGTTGAAGAAAGCACAGTTGTCCAAAGGGCTTTGAGATCACTTCCAGAACGTTTTGATTCCAAAGTCAGTGCCATAGAAGAAATAAAGGACTTGGATGACCTAAAAATGGATGAACTTCATGGGATTCTCATTGCATATGAAATGAGAAAAGGAATCCCAAACTCTAAGGAAGCAACATTCAAGGCTTCAAGAACATTGAAGAAAGGAAGAATTATAGCAGTGATGATTCTGATACTGAAACAAAACTAGCACAATTCGTGAAGAAACTAAGGAAGGGGTCCAAACTCAAAGGTAAGTTTCCTCTCATTTGTTTTAAGTGTGGTAGAATAGGACATTATGCTTCAAAGTGTGCTCATAAACATGATTGCGATGATTATAAAAAGAGGATGTTCAAGAAGAAAGGGTCAAATAAGAAGAATTTCTTCTCCAAACAAGATGAGTCCAATGAAGAAGAATTCGTGATTACAAAGAAAAAATCAACTAAAAATACCTTTCTACTCAAAAGGGATAATGATGAATCTAAAGAAGAAGATGACTATGCTGGAAGTAGTGAAGTATTGTTCATGGCATTTACAAATGATGATGATTCAAGAAAAGAAGATGAAGGAAATGTAGATGAATTACTAATGAGTGCTATTGAAGAAAATGAGAAATTAAGGAAGAAGATCATTTCTCTCAAAATAGAAAAGGAAGAAGAAAAAAAGGAAGAAATTTTGAACAAGAAGCTAAAAGAAAGAGAAGAAATATGCGAGACACTTGAAGCTGAAATTGTCTCTCTAAAGAAAGAGTTGAATTAGGTTAATAAGAGCTGGCAAAGCTCTCAAACTCTTGATAACATCCTTAATACTCAAAGATCACAACATGATAAGACTGGAATTGGTTTCAAAGGTGAATCATCAAGTTCGAAGAAGAATGCCAATGAAGAAATCCAAAGAAGCTATGCTGACATCCTTTGCAATCATCCAAAAGAGAAGAAGTTGTTCCACCAAGAACAAAGGTCCACTTACAACAACCCAAGGAATGAAGGAAAGATATCTCCAGAAAAGAATATTACATCAAGTCAAGGCTATTCTAACAGGTATCAAACTATCTTTCTTGGTTGTTGTTTCTATTGTAAAAATTTTGGTCATCAAGCTAAGCATTGCAAGGCTTATAAGGATAATAGCTCAAGGAGATATAGGGCCAATTATCAAAGCAAGCCACTTAGCTCAAAAGAACAAGGTCAAATCAAGACCTATAATTCTTTTCATCCTTTGGCTAAGTATGACCTAGCATGTTCAAAATGCAATGATTTTGGCCATGATACACAAAATTGTCCATTTATATAAAAAAGGGAAGAGTTAAAAAAGGAGGAACCCACTACCAATAAATGTGGCCTAGCTTTATGTGCACAAAGTGATGAAAATCAATGGTTTGTGGATAGTGGATGTTCAAGACACATGATAGGTGACCAAAAGAAGTTTATCTCATTAAACAAAATGATGGAAATGTATCCTTTGGAAGTGGATTCACTAAAATTGCTGGAAAAGGGATGGTTGCTCTTGTTAATGGAAAGGGAAAAGCACAAAACGCATTACTGGTAGAAGGACTCAAACACAATTTTCTAAGCGTTAGCCAAATTTGTGACCAAGGACATAATGTTATCTTTAGTACTAAAGGTTGTGAGATAAGAAAATCCTCTTTAGGAGAACTTGTGGGAAAAAGAGTGAGAACACCAGATAAGGTATACATTTTAAGTAAAATTCAAGAAGAAAAATGCTATATGGGTCAATGGTTATGGCACAAGCGATTGGGAGATCTAAACTTTGACAACTTGGTTAATATCAGCAAAACAAGTGTACTGAGGGACATTCCAAAAATTATAAAATCTGGAACAGGTTGTGTGTGGCCCATGTCAACATGGAAAGCAAACTAGAACTTGCTTCAAAACCAAGGAATTCTCAACATCAAAACCTTTGGAGATCATACATGTAGATTTATGTGGACCAACCAGAACTCCAGCACCACAAGGTGAAAGGTACTTTTCTCTATTTGTAGATGACTATACTAGAATGATGTGGGTGTTCTTTATAAAGTTTAAATCTGAAGCTTTTGAATGTTTTAAGAATTTCAAAGCTCTCGTGGAAAATGAATAAAAATTCAAGTGTCTTAGAACAGATATAGGAGGAGAATTTACTTCAAAGGAATTCAATGATTTCTGTGAAATGCATGGAATAAAAAGAGAACTTTTCGTAGCTAGAACTCCTAAACAAAATGGAGTAGTGGAAAGAAGAAACAGAATTGTGCAAGAAATGGCGAGAACAATGTTACTAGTAGCTGATTTGCAAGCCAAGTTTTGGAGAGAAGCAATTGGGGCAGCAGTGTATACCTTGAATAAAGCCCAACTAAGACCAAATAATGACAAAACTTCGTATGAATTATGGAAAGGAAGACCTGCTTCAGTAAAATATTTTAGAATTTTTGGAAGTAAATGCTTTATGAAGATCAATGATGACTCACCAGGCAAGTTTGATTCTCGTGTTGATGAAGGAATATTTCTGGGATATTCTACAAGGAGCAAAGCATACAAATGCTACAATAATCGACTACGAAAGATAGTAGAAAGCATTGATGTAAAGATCAACGAGGCACTTCCAGAAAAGGAAATTGAAGTCCGTGAAGAAGATTCTATTCTTGAAGAATCTGAAGAAGATACAACAAAGGAAGAAAAGGATCAAGAAAGTCAAAAGGAACCATCTCAAACTCCATCAAAAGTAAAATTTGTTCAAAAACACCATCTGGAAGAACAGATTATTGGGAATGCAGATGATGGAATACAAACCCGAAGAAAGATGACAAATACACCAAGAAAAGATGATGTTGCCTTACTATCCATGGTAGAACCAGAAAACTTTGCTCAAGCTAGTAAGGACCCTCATTGGGTGAATGCTATGGAAGAAGAAATGTTTCAAATCGAAAAGAATGAAACATGGGAACTTGTACCTCGTCCAAAAGATAAAAATATTATTGGAACCAAGTGGGTGTTCAAAAACAAAATGACGAAGATGGACAGATCATCAGAAATAAGGCAAGGCTTGTTTGTAAAGGATACTCACAAATTGAAGGAATTGACTGTGAAAATTCCTCAACAGGAATTCCTACTGCAACAACCTGATGTTACTTCTCCTACTTGTTAATCCATATAAGTTATTTACTGTGTTCTACAGTAAATATCGAAGTAAATACTACTGCGACCTTCACTTAATTAAATATTATGTGAAAAAAATAGACCGAGCAAGAAAGAAAATACAACAGAATAGACACTGTTATTTTTGGACAAAAGTCCCTGGAAAAACCCAATGCGGGAAAATTGGTGCAACAATTATGAGGGATTATTATTATTAAGCAATAGTTATGAATACAACTCTGGATGCCCTTCTGGAAATCCAGTTACAGAGAAAAAGACACTAGCAAAAAACTTAGTGAGATTACCTCACTTCACCTGGCAAATCCCGACTGATCCGACAACTGAACTAACTATCCCCGACTACAACTACGCTGCCCCTTCGCAGTAACTGTGTGGGACTGCGTGGAGCTCTCTGAGGCTCTGCATCAGCTTTGCGTTGGGTCTCCTTGCCTCTTGGAGCTATGACGTCAACCCTTGCGAGTCCGGCAGCTCCCCAACAAATTTCAAACATCTGCTGGAAGATAGCTCTGCCTCTGTACTGGCCCTTCTGGCTCTGCGTCAAGCACTGCATGGGCCCTCTTGGCCCAATGTCAGTCCTTCCTGGGTTTGCACTACCTCCACTAGTGCTTCTCTGCATCTTTGTTAAGTATTCGGGGTTCCGAAGAAGGTACACCAACCTAACTATCCCTGCCCCTCAACTGCAAGAAATCTACTCGATCAGAATTTCATCTTGAGAACTTCTCACTTCAGAAATTCAATCTCTTGATCTCTCAGCGTGTTTTCCAAATGACTCTCAAGCCCCTTCTTATATCTTTCTGTTGGACAACCAATGGCCTAGATTAACTCCTAATCAAAGTCAGATCGTTTTGGCTTGATCTTTGTCTTCTTCTAGAAGTTATACCGACAACTAGATTAATACCCATTAATATTTTAATTTTCCTAAGTTTAGACATAGGAACTCCATTAAAAATATTAATTATTTTAATATAATCATCTCTGGGTGGAATTTTTCAAAACACTTTCTGGGTTCTTTGGAATACATGTGCCCAAGCCTCCTTGCAAAATTTGAGGCCTAGAGCACATACGATGCTACCCCAAATCAACATTGACTTTGAAGAAACTGTTGCCCTGGTAGCTCGATTGGAAGCTATAAGGTCGTTTTTGACATTTGCTTGTTCAAAAGGATTCAAATTATATCAAATTGACGTGAAATCAACATTTCGAATGGTGACCTAAAGGAAGAAGTCTACATGGAGCAACCGGAAGGGTGTGGTCTAATAGAAGGAAACGACTTCATACGTAAGTTAAAAAAGGCGTTATATGGATTGAAACAAGCTCCTAGAGCTTGGTACGCAAGATTGGATCATTATCTACAACAACAAAGCTTCAAAAAGGGAGTGGCAGGAAGTAATCTCTACATGAAAATGGACAAGGATGAATTACTAGTCACCCTTGTATATGTTGATGATCTGATTTTTGCCAACAACAATGATGAAGTAAGTCATGAATTTGCTCAAATCATGTCGAAGGAATTCAAAATGTCTATGATTGGTGAATTATCCTACTTCCTTGGATTACAATTCAAATTAAGGCAGGTATGTTCATATCCCAAGCAAAATATCTTAAAGACATGCTTAAGAGATATGGGATGGAAGAATGTGCTTCTATGAGCACACTGATGACTACATATTGCAAATTAAGCAAAGATGATGAATCCCCTTCAGTGGATGCAACTCTTTACAGGTCAATAATTGGAGCTCTTGTATACTTAACTGCTTCATGATCCGATATTATGCAAGTAGTAGGAATGGTGTCAAGGTTTCAATCAACTCCTAAGGAATCCCATTTGTTGGTTGTGAAAATAATTCTTAGATATTTGAAGGGTACTTCTAATTTTGGCTTATGGTAACCCAAAAGCACAACTCTTTCTGTGACAACTTACACCGATGTTGATTAGGTTGGAAGCGTAGACGATCGAAAAAGTACTAGCAGAAATGCATTCTTCATCGGAGATTGTCTAGTATCTTAGCTCAACATTTTTTTTTCTATATCTCTCTCCACAATTGAAGCCGAATATATAGCTGCTGCAGATTGTTGTACACAAATATTGTGGATGAAGGAAGCATTGAAAGATGTCAACATAGAGACTAATCAACCAATCATCATCTATTGTGACAACACCAACACCATCAGTCTTTCAAAAAATTTGATAATGCACTTGAAGACAACATATTCCAATCAAATACCACTTTCTCCATGAGCAAGTTGATGAACAAAATATCAGATTGGAATACGTTAATACAAAGGAACAAATTGCAAATATCTTTACAAAACCCTTACCACGAGAAGCATTTGAATATCTTCGCCAAAAGATGGGGGTCATTGCTCTTGCATCACATTGAGAGAACACATCGACAGGGGTAGAAGCACCATGACAAGGGGAGCAACATGACAAGAAGTAGTTTGATAGGGGGAGTACTTGGGCACCCCATTTGTCATTGATGTCAAGGGGGGGGGACATGTTGGAAGAAAGAATATTTCTGTCAATGACAAAGGGGGAGATTGTTGGTCAATAATTGTCATCGATGTAAATATGAGCACTATTGAAGGTCATGCCATGAATGATTGTTGTATACCATATGATGACACACTTGATGATATGGATGATGGTTGGAGACCACACTTGAAGCCCTAATGAAATTACCCTAACCCTCATTCTAGTCCCATTGACCTTATACATGAAAAATCCAAATATTCCCAAGGTCTGTACTACTTTTCTTGAACAGTAATTAAGAAAATTGTTTTATATCATTTTGAGGACATCATTTCATAATTGCTCCTTCTCCAACATGTAGAGGATTTTTTACCTTTCCAATGAGCCCTCACTCACCCTCTAACTCCTCATAGTCTAGGATAAAATGAATTTTTAAGGTAATATATATCCTATTTTCTCCCTAGCCGACCTATACTCAGCTCTGAAACCGGATTTGTTGTTTGATGGCCAAGTGTATGAATCCATTGAATCGGATTTGATTCGACCTAATTCGTGTACAGATTTCATGACATGTCGTGTCCGAATGGGACGATTGAATTCAAATCGTGTCCCATTTGGACACATTGTGTCATGAAATCCAGACACGAATCTGGCAAACCGGGACCCACGCGACCATAAAAGGGCGGAAATGCCTCTAATTTGTATCATTTTGTGTCATTTCTTTTGCAATAGGTGATCTATGAGTTTTCTGTTAGGTGTTTGGAGCAAGGAGCCAAGGGTTTGGAGTGCTTTCAAGGAGATTCAAGCAACAGGTAAGTGCATTTCCTCTCTATTTTCTGTTAGGTGTTTGGAGCAAGGAGCCAAGGGTTTGGAGTGTTTTCAAGGAGATTCAAGCAACAGGTAAGTGCATTTCCTCTCTATTTTTTTGCATTTGTATTACAACAGTTTGTATATGCATTTCTTTTACAAATTTGTGCATGTTTTGTTTATTTTTTTTTACAGTATTCATGGCTCAATCAAGGGCAACAGGTAGGGGGCAAAGGAAGGGGAAGAATGTCCCCATTGGAGATGCCCCTCCTCCCCCAATTTCATCAGAGTCTGCTGCAAGTAATGTTGAGGGAAGAAATCCTTCTAAAGGTAATATTGAGAAATCTCCCTTGTGGAAATATGTCACAAGAGAGGATGGGCCAAGCAGCAAGGTGAAGGGAGGAGGCAATGTGAATTGGAGATGCAACTTTTGCCACAGTACTTTCACAAGCACATATTTTCGTGTGAAAGGCCATTTGTTGGCTTTACCAGGTTGTGGAGTTGGAGCTTGTACACAAGTTCCTTTACAAAAGAGGAAAGAAATGGAAAAAGAGTTCACTGTTGGTATGGAAAATGTGGCTGCAAAATTAAAAAAAAAAAAAAACCAAGAATGATGACCCCCTTCCATTTTTGAGGAAAGGCATCAACAAATTTCCATTTGAGAGTTCTAGAGGGGGACAAGTAGCGAAAAGAAAGACAATTTCACTTGGTCCAATGGTCGAGATTTTTCAAAAAGAGAAATGGGAAGAGCTTGATCTCACTATTGCCTTTTTTTCTATCAAAACTTCATATCTTTTAATGTTGCACACTCACCTCTATTTATTGAGATGTGCCGAGCTCTTAACTCACGGGTCTCCATCATGGTATGTGCCTCCTGGTTCAGAGAAGCTTAGAACCACATTGTTGACGAAGGCAAAAAAAGAGTGCAAAAAATGCTTGAGCCTATTAAAGCATCATGGCCAACATCTGGGGTTAGCATTCTTTTTGATGGATGGACAGATCCAGCGCAACACCCACTCATCAACTTCATGGTGTCTTCCTTGAATTGTCTAGTTTTCTTGAAAGCAGTGGATACACTTGAAGAATACAAGGATGCACAATATATGGGTGAGTTGTTTATTAAAGTCTTTGAAGATGTAGGTGTTGATTCTTGTGTGAAAATCATTACAGATAATGCACTTGTTTGCAAGTCTCTTGGCATGATTGTGGAAGCTAAATATCCACGAGTGTTTTGAACACCTTGCATTGTCCATTCATTGAACTTAGCACTAAAATCCATTGCTTATGATGTGCTTTGGATTGGTAACATTATTGAGGATGCACAAAATATCCGTAGCTTTGTACAAAATCATACAAATGCTCTCACTATCTACAAGGAGTACAACAATCTATCATTGTTGAAGATTGCAGATACACGGTTTGCCTCTTCATTCATCATGTTGAAGAGGTTGAGGGAGGTCAAGACCGCTCTTGGGGCCATGGTTATTTTAGATTTTTGGTCTTTTTGGAGAAAGACAGATCAACTAGCCTCTAAAAGAGTGAAGGACACAATGCTAGATGATGCATGGTGGGAGAGGGTAGATCTAATTATTCAGATCATGGACCCTATCATTTCTTTGCTTCGATTTGCAGATACAGACAAACCTGTCCTAAGAGAGGTTTATGAGGGATGGGATTCCATGATTTAGTTTGTGAGGAGCATTATTCTACAGAGTGAGTGCCCCGAGTATGAGACATCACCAGAGGCCTTCTATGGTACTATACAAGATATTCTTGCTAGCAGATGGGACAAGAATTGCACACCTATACATTGTTTGGCTCACTCATTGAACCCAAAATATTATAGCCATGAGTGGCTGAATGGTGGACCTTCTCGTAGATTTCCTCCTCACATGGATGGTGAAATCTCACAGGTGATGAAATATGCATTTAGGCGGGTTTTTCAGGATAGGGCATTGCTTGATGAGGTGGAGGATGCCTTTGTAGATTTTTCCATTGGCATTGGTCGATTTGCAGGATATGATATGATTAGAGATAGGGGGCTAAGAAGCCCTATTCTTGGTGGGCAAATCATGGGGCAACAAGCCCTCCTCTACAATAGTTAGCCATAAGGCTCCTCTCTCAGGTGACTTCATCCTCTTGTTGCGAGAGGAATTGGAGCACATATGGGAATTTGTATAGTGTTAAGAAGAACAGGCTTGAGCAGTCCAGGGCAGAGACAATGGTGTATTTGAACACCAACATTCGTCTTATTTACAAGCAGAGGGAAGAGTGGTTGAAGGGAAAGACAGATGTGGGATGTCTTTCCTGATGATATGGTTCTGGACAACAGTGTTGAGTTGGCATTGGCCAACATGGATCCCAATGATCTAGTGCTAGAGCCTATTAGATTTGATGATGGTGATATTGTAGAGGGGTCATCCTCCACTCCAACAGATGTAGAGGCGACTTTGGATATAGGGGAGGAGGAGGATGCAGAGGAGAGCAGTGGTGACCATGATGATGAGGACAGTGATGCTGATTTTGATGATGACTATGAGGATTGATGACTCATGAGTCATGGGCTACCTACTGCCTTGAGGCTTGTATACTTGTAGTTGTTTTGTATTTTCTATTTCTATTTGTCATTGGCATTGCACTACCTATGTAACACATTTTGATTTTGATGACTTAATGAGAAAACTACAGCTGTCAGTGTCTTTATCTTACTATCTTGTCTTTCTCCTATTGGATCATTGATGAATTGAATATATATTATGATTTATCATTTATGAATTTAGAATTTATGATTCATTGATTTATCATTTATGTGACATGTATTTGAATTTTGTATGTACTATGCATGCTATAATGTTACTAACTTACTTTGTAAACAATAAAACTTACATCTAGATGAAGATCTATGTTTGAAATCAATGAATTTGTATCATTAATGAGAATTTGTGTAAGAAATATCTAATTTTTAATATATATATATATATATATATATATATATATTAATAAAATAATATATAACGTATCCGAACGTGTCTTGTTCCGAGGGGTCAACGTGTTTGAATCTGACACTCGAACCCCTGTATGTGACGAATCTCGAATCCACATGTTAGGTTACTTAGATACTTAGTTATTCATGTCGGCCTCCCTCCATAAGACGTGTCCCTTCATTTTAAACCCAAAATTTGTATAAATACAAGATCAGAGTGTTCATTCTATCCATCAATTTGGTCAAGGACAATTCAGAGAAGAAGACAAGTTCACAACTTGTGAACTGAAGGAGGCAAAAGATCAAATTTGAAGATTTGATTTTTGGGTTAAGAAAACTGTGATTGATATTGTACCCTCAGACCTATAACAAGAGGTTGTGTCCTGAATTGAGGACAAGTTGGTGTATTGATAAATGTCTCTAAATTGGTTAAAAGGAAGAGATGAAGTTTCATAAAACTGCTTGTATGATGATGGTACTTGGGAGGACATCATGGCTTGGTTAGTATTGATATCTCAGTTGATGTGTAGATCCCAGAGGGAGGGTATCGGTTGGAGTTCTAGTTAGTGTTGACACCTGGATCCTTGTAAGGGTTGGTGTCAGGGCATGGAGGCCTAGATGGTATCCTGTTAGATGGATATCAAGGTTGTAGCCTGATGGTACCTATAGTGGCAAATGCCTAGATGACACCTTAGTCCCAGTTGGGAGGATTTGGCAATAAGGGTGTCCCAATCATTGTGTATGTTGTTGTATTCTTTTGGAACATTTCAAATTGAGGTCAACCTTGTACCGTTGAACACTTATGCATACCTCCCGAGTTAAGAGGGAGTGTTGAAAAATGTAACTTGTATCGGTCTTCATAATTGTACTTGAGTCATGATGTAATGTATTTGTCAAAAGGAAAGGAAAGAAAAATTAGCAATTGTAAAAGGAAATTATTTATTAGCATCGGTTTCATGCTTATTTTTTTTAGGTCAAAGCCTCGATTGAAGGCTTCTAGGGTTTGTGTCTTGAGTAAAAGTCTATGTTATAATGTAAAAGACCCTTCTTGGGCTCGTTGTGTCAAAGAAATAAATTTATTCTATGTATTTTAGTCATGAAAACCCCTGCACCATCAAGTCGGCCTCAAGCACATCAAGTTGACCTCATAAGAGTTAAAACCAATATAAATAAGAAAGTTACTCGACTTATTTGGGTATTATTATCATGGATTCAATCTTCAACTTTGAAAGATAAGAAATAAGTACGAAGAAGCCTAAAAAGGAAGGAATTCTATACTGAAGAAGAGAAGTCTTTTGTTTAACAAAAGGGAAGATGAAATCTCTGTCCTGCTGCCACACGTGTGAGTAAATGGTAGATATTGCAGGAGCCGAAGGTGCAGAATGGAAAACATAGACCGAACTATAAAAGGAGAGGGCCAAGATTCTAATCAACAAGGTTTTTGGAAATTTGTGTTCATCATGAAAGGCTGACTTGATGGTTTGGAATGAGGAAGGTCTTTGTCTTGTCAAAAACGTATTGATTCTCTCATTTGATTTCATTCTAAAGAAGAGAAGAAGAATTTCTGGGTTTTCCCCTAGAGAGGGGTTTTGCCCTGGCTGAGTGCCTACATCTGGTGTTCATTATGTATGATCTTCATGTTTTGGGCATTTATTTGATGATAAGAAAACTAACATAATCAACAAAAGCAAAATATAATATAACAGGTAAATGTCAAGTAAGAGAAATCAAGAATAAGTTATCCTAATTCTGCCCTAATAGATTTCTCAACACCTTCATGGACATTTTCATAATTCCATTGATTGCTAAGCCACATTAATTTCAAATCTAGTAAGACTTGACTAGATGCCAAATTCAAATGCCTACATTGTATAAAAATTCTCATTAATACACCCAGTTAAATTTATATCCTTTGTAAGAAAATTACAACTTGATTTCTTTTAAAGATCTGTTTAGGGTTGTTTAATTCTTCATTGTCTTTTTTATTCACTTGCTGGAACTATCGGCTAATATTTTTTGCAGTGCACTTTTCTTGTCCTTAGATTAGTTTTTACTATCATAGTGGCCTTGTTTTAGTTTTTACCCTCATACGACTATAACAAAGCAATGGAGATTTGGATATGACAGTGACAAATGACTTCCCACAGTAATAAAATATGTTTGTTTTGATTTTCAAATTTTAGTACTTAAATTGACAGACACTTGATTGTTCTTCTGTTGGTTTGTAGCGGTTTGCTGCTGTCATAATGAGGATAAGAGAGCCTAAGACAACTGCTTTGATATTTGCCTCTGGAAAGATGGTAATTACTTTGAGATAGATTCCTTGATAGTAACATGATGAGTGTTAGATTTGTAGGCTGTTTGATTAATTTCTCTATATTCTAAAAAGCATTTACAATACATGAAAATGAATTCAATTGGAAAGCTCATGGTATCCATTTGATATTTTTTTCTAATGGGGGAAGATTAAAACAATTTTGTTTCCCAAGAGTGTTTAATTGATTGGATTTTTTGTTGTTTTTATTTTGGTATTCTCCTGTTCACTGATTTTTGCTATATGCAGTTTCCACCTCCCTGCTTGTATAGCCTTACCCATAGTCCCTGGTTTTCTATACAATACAAATATCACTATTTCTAGTACAATGCAATCATTTGCAAAATCAACACTAATGAACCTTTGACATACTAACTTCAGCATAAAACCTGTCAAACTGTATCAACCAGTCGTACTCTTACTATTGTAGAAGGCAAAGACGATTTATTGTATTCAGCTTTACTGCAGCTTTGCCTACTAATATTCTCAGCATAAAACCTGTCAAATTGTTTCTGGTATTGATTATATCAACAAAATCGCTGATCATGTGTTTTAATCAGTGGACTGAGAAGTGAGGAGCTCTTACAGCCCATTGTTGAAGGGATGTTCAACTCTTTTTCGTCTGTCCATATAATGCTAACAGAATAAAATGAAATATATTTTGACCTCCAAAAATATTTGATTGTTTGTTTATTTTAAACTACCATACGTCCATATCAACCCAAAATATTTTAAGCGACAATAGATTTGGAACTGGGTTTTTTTATCCCTCTCACATAATAAATATGGGGTTTAAATGTGTGATTTTTTTGTAAGCTTGGCAGGACTACATTTTCATCATGTCCAATATATCACCCCGATCGGGGGTGGGGGGTGCAGTGGGATGTCGGGGAATTGAACCAGTGACTTTACATCAAGGAATGCCTTAATATAGCACCCGATCACCATCTATCCAAGACCCCATGGACAAATGTGTGAAAATTTAAACTATTGCGGCAACTAGAGATTATTCTTCTAACTATAAATTTAATTATGCAGTTTATTTGTTATGACAAACAATGAATAAAATCACAACTGTAATTTTTATCAGAAACATACTGCGGGAAATAAAACACGGGAAACAGATAAATTCTAGCACACACAAAAATTTTGACACCGTTATTTTTGCACAATTGTCCTCGGAAAAACCCAATTTGGAAAAACTGGTGCAGCAGATGAAGGTTTTATTATTATTCTTCAACAACAAATCTGAGTACAATAGTTTGGATGTCAAACTGATAATCCAATCTGAGACAATCATTGGCAAAATTCTTGTTAGGATTTTTCCTCACCTCACAATTGATTTCAGCTGCCGAAACTGGCCCCTCTGCAATGCGTAATTCCTTCCATGTTAGCCTCTACGCAGTGCTTGCGCATACCTTGCTGCTACTGCCTCTGTAAGCTCTTGAAATTTGTAGTTCTGCTTCTCTCTGGCTCTGGAACTGATTCACTGGTCCCCCTGATCAAAATCCCGGCCACCAACAACTGAATCGACTTCTCCTCTAGCTAGATCGAACTACTATGTTGCTGCTGCCTGCGCAGTCCCTTTAAGAAAACTCGCACTCCCTCTTATTGGCTCTTCCGGAATTGGAAGACTTCCTCCGGAAATGTTGCTGACCTCCTCTACCACCTGCTACTCACCCTCTGGCTCAATGTCCTCTGCTAGATCTTTGCTACTGAGAAAATCGAATTGCCTGGGTAACTAAGTATTTGCATTGGTGTGTTCTCTATCTACCCATCAACCTCCTCTTATAATGTCCAGTTGGGACTCCAATGACCAAAATTAAAACATAATCAATGACTGAGATCATATTTGGATCGATCCGTGTAAGTTTCTAGATGATTCACACCTTATCTCAATTAATTATGATTAATTAACCAGATTTCCTAAGTTTAAACTTAGGAAATATAAAAAAATAAGCTAATAATCTAACTGGGACACTTCTTGGTGGAATTTACAGAAACAATTTCTGGGCTTCGGAGATCTCATGTGTTTTAGCCTCTCCACAAAGTTTGAAGACTAGAATGTCTCCGATGCTACAAAAAACTAGCAAGATCTATGCTTGTGTGTGTGTGTATGTGTGTAGAGAGAGAGAGAGATTGATTTCTCTTAATTTGATAATTACTTGTAAATGCGTGTTGGCTTCTTTTTACTTATATTGTTTTCTTCATTAAGTAATTATACAAAAGTGAAAAATATGAAGATCACAAAGAGACAAAGAACACCATTAATTAGGCTCCAAGCCATGGAAAAACCCCACAAGCCAGAAAGCCCAACAATCCTTCTTATAGAATTAGATCAAAATGAGATATCCAAGATCGAAGATCAAGACCAAAAACCGCCACAAAGGTCCAAGTAAACCCTCCTACAATCAAGTCAAAGTCAACAAAAGTCCACACTAATCAAACCTTCTAAAATCTAGACCAATCATGGAATTTTCGGACCTGCAGTGAAGGATGAATTTCAGACTTGTAATTTTCACAGAGATGCCACAAAATCATCGCATGTGTGAGAAGAAACAAAATAGAAAACCATAATTTTATCTCTCCTTTGACTTCAGCTCTTTCTCTTCTTGATTAGGCACATAAATTGATAATATGATTGGGGAGTGAATGAATGGCTCTAAGAGGTCGAGTTGACTCTTATATATAGCTATCTAGGAGGGTAGAATAGTTGCCACGTAGGCTGACTTGGTCATGTGTTGACTCTTTAACTCAAAACAAAAATTCTTTTTTTCTTCTTACAAAAGTCCAAATGGGACTTGACTCATACATTTCTTTTGACTCAATATAATTTCTTTTTGACTCTATATGTAGGAATTTATAGGGTAAGTTCCTGAGATAGAACACCAAAGGACACCACTCACAAACAGATCACAGATCAATACGGTCGTGTTCTTGATGTGGTTAAAACCCTCAAAGAGGGAAACAATCCACGACCTAAGCCAACGCGACCACTTCAAGCAATTTATTAATGTAAAAGAAAGAAAATTTACATAAGCTTCTCTCATGAACAGTCACCCTACAAATGACCCTCCATGCTCTTTAAATAGATATGATGGACCAATTCGGTGTTAAGCCACAAATCAAGTGTCGGTAATACTGAGGAGAGAATGAACCGTCAGATCACTTAATGTCTAGAACATATCGTGACGGTCAGATTGTAAGTTACAAAAGTACATAGTAAAGAAACACACTTTACCTAACTCTACACTAGACCAAGTTATACTTAACTATTTCCTATGTGTCAAAATATCCTAACATCCCCCCTTAAGGACAACTTGGGATAGGATTGAAGGATATACAAATATGACACAAATAGGAGAAGGAAGGAGGCATTAGAGCCTATCCCCCCTTATGACAACTTCCTGAACTCCAACCATAAATTGAAGTTTAGTAAACTTCACCCCTGTGAGAGCCTTTGTAAAGATGTCTGCAACTTGATCATCGGTTGAACAATATTGCACTTCAAGAACATGGTCATGAATGAGCTTTCTGATGAAGTGCATGTGTAGTTCAATGTGTTTGCTGCACTGATGTTGGATTGGATCTTTGCATAGTTGAATGGCACTTTGATTTTCACACCAAAGTGTAGTCAGATGCTGCTGCTGAAAGCCAAACTCTGACAGGATTTCACGAAGTCACAGGGCTTCCTTACTAGCTTCTATGGCGCCACGATACTCTGCTTCTACTGAAGAGAGAGAAATGGCACTTTGTTTCTTACAACCCCATGTAAGAAACTAATTTTCGAGTTGATGGGCTCTAATTTCATTTTTAATTCCAAAAACTTTAGTGAGTTGTTTCATTGCTTCATTAGGGGTATCAAGTTCTGCGTTATGGAATCAAGGTTTGGAGAAATAGACATCCCTAGCAACCCACATGCTTGATCTTGCCTATTTTCCCATTTAGCTGCGTTATCTTCATCTTTAGGTTTAGTTTCTTGGCTTGAGGCTATTCTGTAAAGACCTTTACTTCTAAGTAAATCCACAATGTAGGACCACCATTGGAAGTAGTTGGTGCTATCAAGAATAACTTGGCATGAACTTTTGTTAATTTTAGGTATGTTCTATGCTTAGAGAAATTTATTTCAATTTTCACAGTTAGCTCAATATCTTTTCCAGATTAGCAATCACATCAGCATTAAAGTAAACTCCAGATAGAACATAAACATAAATCGTAGAAGACAAGCCAAGACAAGAGGACACAAGATGTGGCGCTAGCCAGGGACAAACCCCAATGTGGGGAAACCCTTGATCAATTATTCTTATATGTTCTTCAATAGTTCAGTAGAGAGCGAGAAAGATAGTACGTTTACAACAAAAGTCAACACTTTGACTTATCTAGATAAGAGCAAAGATCATCTCTAAGAAGATGATACATGAGATTAATTGAAGACATGCTGCTTCAACTAATTCTCCAAGGTGACTCCTTCACCTATCATTGTGTTGCATTTCATCATCATGCTGCACCTCACTGCGCTGCACCATGCTACACCCATCATCACTATGCTACATCTCATCACGCTTCATTAATCATGACTGTACCCATCACTGTACTGCATTATGTGCCATTGCGACACTTTGTTGTTGTACTGACCTATGCACTGGCTCCACCTTGCTTGCTTGTTGTCCCTAGCATGCTTGTTGTCCTTAGCATGCTTGCTGTTGCATGCTAGTTGCCCCTTGCATGCTAGCTGTAACATTGCATGCTTGGTGTATTTGCTGCTAAGTATCATACAACTGTCCCAATGTTAGTTAGCTGTCCCTTGCATGTTGCTCTCCTTCGAAGACAGATGCTTTGACAGTTCCCGGTAGTTCCGGCAGTCCCGGTTGTTCCCAGCAGTATCGACAGTTCCGGCAGTTCCCGACAGTTCCTGGCAGTTCCGACAGTTCTGGAATTCAGCTGTTCCTTCAGTTCCATCAGTTCTAGGCAGTTCCGACAGTTCTGATAGCTCCCTGCAGTTCAGGCAGTTCTGGCTTTTCCCGGCAGTTCAGGCAGTTCCCGACAGTTCCGACAGTTTCGGCTTTTCTCGACAGTTCCGGCTTTTCTCGGCAATTTTGGCTTGTCCGGGTTTTCCCGACAGTTCTGGCTTTTCTCGGCAGTGCCGGCAGTTTTGACAGTTCCCGACAATTCCGTCTATTCCCAGCAGTTCTGGTAGTTCCGACTTCTGCCCTTTGGATTAGGGCAGTGTTATCCCTTAGGATCTCTCCTCCTACTAAAAGCCAAAGACAAGTAGAGAGGAAGAGATCCCAAGTGTGTTGAAATGACTTGAAGGCCACCTCTATTTATACTAAAACTTGAGCACAAGTGGGGTTTATTTGTTTGTTGGCCAACCTTGACGAATTGTCCCATAACACAAATAAATTCATAACTCCATGAATACTTATCGGAATCGGATGATCTTTAGATCAATCCTACACCTCTCAATGAGAGGGATCTAAGAAAAATATCAGCTTCCATTAATAAGATGATCCACAAGGAGTTTGGCCCTAGTTGCAAATTTTAACACTCCCTCTCAACTAGGGAGAACTCCATATGCTGATCCATATGTCTGACTGTACTATCTTTTCCATTAGTGCCCTGCACTACTCTGCTCTGCTTTGCTGAACCATGAAGAAGAAGAATTGATCGAGAATGTCTCATACCATTCTCTACTGACCCAAAGTCAGTTTCATCTGAAGAGAGTGTGTCACATCACTCTTACTGGCCTGAAGTCAATTTTATTGATCCCAGATCAATATCACAAGAGAGTGTCTCAAACCACTCATATTGATTCGAGATCAGTTTCATTGATCCCAGATCAATGGAGGTCATCCTAGCATAGGGAGTACGGTAGATACATCGATGCGTCCATCGATAGTACTACTATGGTCCCTAACCCCATTTCCTTGCTCATTGATTAGATGAGAGGTACTTCCCATGAGTCCCAGATTGCATGGGTAGGATGCATCGACAGGAGAACTAATCATCCTGTCCACAGGAGAACGAATCATCCTGCCCCAAAGTCGCCACGGGAGAACTAATCATCCTCGCCCACAGGAGAACTAATCATCTTGTTTCACAGTTGCCACGGGAGAAATAATCATCCCGGCCCACAGGAGAACTAATCATCCTGTTCCACAATTGCCACAGGATAGCTAATCATCCCGGCCCACAGGAGAACTAATCATCCTGTTTCATAGTTGCCACGGGAGAACTAATCATCCCGGCCCACAGGAGAACTAATCATCTTGTTCCACAGTTGCCACAGGAGAACTAATAATCTCGGCCCACAGGAGAACTAATTATCTTGTTCCATAGTTGCCACGAGAGAACTAATCATCCCGGTCCACAGGAGAACTAATCATCTTGTTCCACAGTTGCCACGGGGTATCACTGGGGAAGGTTGAACTTGTCATCTTGTACATAGCGCAACACCGGGGGAGGGTGAGTCGCCCTGTGGTCATATGTTGCTCCAGTAAGTACCCCAAGTTCCCCAGAGATCCCAAAGGTCAATGCATGCAACATGCAAGACCATTATAAGAAGGTCTCTCAACGACTCCAAGTCATTCGGGAAAGTCACAGATTTGACCTTTCCCCGGGGCATTGACAAAATGTCTGCGACCTGTACATCAGTCTCAATGCAAAGGAGCCTCCTCACTCATCGACTTACCATATCCCAGATAAGGCAGTTCTGATGTCTATCTGCTTGAGCAATTATTGAATACGGGATTCCTCAATAATCAAATCCCCCCTCTGGTTGTCATAGAGAATCACAGTGGTATTCATCATGTGTACAAACAACTCACTTAAGAGCTTCTGCAACCATGTAGCTTCACACGAGATCATACTCGTAGCTATGTATTCGGTCTCGACAGTGCTTATAGCAATCGACTTCTGCTTCCTGCTCATCCATGAAATGGAAGCAGAATCCAAAGAGAACTAGCACTGAGAAGTGCTCTAGTGATCCTCCACACTTCCTGCCTAGTCAACATTCGAATAATCATGCAGTTTCATATTTCCGACAGTGTATCTCAATCCATGAGAGATTGTGCCCCAAAGATATCTCAGAAGATTCTTGGCACCAATCCAGTGAGGCTCAACCAAATGTGAGCTCACCATGCTAACTGCAAAACATATGTCCGGACAGAAGTTCACCAAGAACATCAACACGAATGAGTTTATGAAACTCAGAGGCATTTCCCAAATCTGGTCCGACATCACTACCATATAACTTCTGAAAGTTAAGATCCTCGAGGTAGTCACAGGCTTGCAATTTATCATTCCACATCCGGAATCCAACTCCCTCTTACTTCTGCAAATGAGAGGGTCTGCACATGTTAGAAATAGGTCGTCCTCATAAGGTGCTGGTATGAGAGGTCTATCATCCACAACCTTCAAACAATGGTTTGGATCGGCTTCATTCTTAGTGAATCTCAACTTCATCTGATAGCTATCAATCCTCTCATACTACACCTGGGGAGTTTTGCTTCAAGTCATAGAGGGCTTTCTTCCACCTGCATATGTGAGATTCCTGATCATTAATCTCAAACCCCTCGGGTTGTTCGAAACCTGTGGACCTGCTACATGAGGGGAATGGTCCCCTTGTAAGATTTTCCTTCGGTAGATCTCAAACATGTACTTTCATGCTCTTTTTTAATTTAGGCATCCCTATCACCATCTGGCTCACAGACCTCCGATGCTATGTGTCAATGGACATGGTCCCCAGTGGACTTCCTGCAACTTGATACAACCCTGAACTCAAAATCATCTTTGAAAATTCTATTTTCAAACACGTACCTTTCCATCAATGAGTGCCACCTTCGACTTCCATTGCTGAAATGGACACCAAGTTCTTCTTGTGATCATGTACACAAAAGAGATTCTGTAAATGAATCGAGTTACGCTCATTCAATTGAGGGGTAACATTCCCTACACCCTTTCCAGGATAGGTGGCATCAGCTCCAAGTATAATCCCATGATGGTTTCCATCTCTACCAAATTAGAGGGTGCACCCTTCTATCCGATGAAGTGCCTTGAAGCACTACAATCAATAAGCCAGATTCCCAAAGAATCTGAAGGAGAGGACCAATACAAGAGAACACTTCTTTATCTTATCAAAAAAACATTTGATTCATCATACTTGGGGTTCCTTGCTTTTTTTTTTAAGAGTTGGCCATTTCCTTGATGACCTGCATTACCTGTCATTCCTTTGATCATTGACGATGTCCCTAGAATGATTGTTATCTTCATCAAGAGATGTGTCTCTGCCATTCAGACACTCCTTTGCATAATGGCCGAACTTATTGCAACCAAGGCATCTGCCTTTCCTTCCACCCTTAGATCCAGACTTCCCAATGAAGTGATCTTTAGGTAGGCCATCAGAAACTTCTGCTACGCCATTCCGATAATATTCTCTGCTTCGACTTCACCCTTGGTGAATTTGAAGAGGGATGAGGAATCCATTGATCCTTTTTTCCTTTCCCAACTGTCTTCGGTGATTGCTCTTTCACTCTTGCTTGGGCATTGCCTTCACCTTAGCTCTGATACCATGTTAATTTTAGGTATGTTCTATGCTTAGAGCAATTTATTTCAATTTTCACAGTTAGCTCAATATCTTTTCCAAATTAGCAATCACATTAGCATTAAAGTAAACTGCAAATAGAACATAAACATAAAGCGCAGAAGACAAGCCAAGACAAGAGGACAAAAGATGTGGCGCTAGCCAGGGACAAACCCCAATGTGGGGAAACCCTTGATCAATTCTTCTTATATGTTCTTCAATAGTTCAGCAGAGAGAGAGAGAGAGATAATACGTTTACAACAGAAGTCAACACTTTAACTTATCTAGATAAGAGCAAAGATCATCTTTAAGAAGATGATACATGAGATCAGTTGAAGACATGTTGCTTCAACTGATTCTCCAAGGTGATTCCTTCACCTATCGTTGTGTTGCATTTCGTCATCATGATGCACCTCACCGCGCTGCACCATGCTACACCCATCATCACTATGCTGCATCTCATCACACTTCATTAATCATGATTGTACCCATCACTATACTGCATTATGTGCCATTTCTACACCATGTTGTTGTACTGACCTATGCTCTGGCTGCACCTTGCTTGCTTGTTGTCCCTAGCATGCTTGTTGTCCTTAGCATGCTTGCTGTTGCATGCTAGCTGTCCCTTGCATGCTAGCTGTAACATTGCATGCTTGGTGTATTTGCTGCTAAGTATCATACAATTGTCCCAATGTTAGTTAGATGTCCCTTGCATGCTGCTCTCCTTCGGAGACAAATGCTCTGACAGTTCCCGACAGTTCTGGCAGTTCCCGACAATTGTGGCAGTTCCGACAGTTCCAGTAGTTTCAACAGTTCAACTGTTCTGGCTGTTCCTGACAGTTCCGTCAGTGCCCGGCAGTTCCCGACAGTTTTGGCAGTTCCGGCTTTTCATGACAGTTCAGGCAATTCGGCAGTTCTGGCTTTTCTCGGCAGTTCCGGCAGTTCTGGCTTTTCTCGGTAGTTCCGGCTTTTCCCGACAGTTCTGGCAGTTCTTGGCAGTTTCAGCAGTTCCCGATAGTTCCAGAAGTTCCGGGAGTTCCAGCTTTTCCCGGCAATTCTGGCAGTTCCTGACAGTTTCGGCAATCCGGCTATTTCCGGAAGTTCCGGCTTCAGCGCTCTGGATTAAGGCAGTGATATCCCTTAGGATCTCTCATCTTACTAAAACCCAAAGACATGTAGAGAGGAAGAGATCCCAAGTGTGTTGAAATGAGTTGAAGGCCACCTCTATTTATATTAAAACGTTGAAAAAAATCCCCCCCGCCCTTCCAAACTTAATCTAATTGGCTCACTTTAATTTTTTTTTTTATGTGACCCACTTTTATAAATAAGTGAAAGTCACTTTTACAAATGGTACTTTATTAGCTACCCACTAAATTGTAACTTAAATAAAAGATAAAGAGACTTTAGAATTATAAGTGACTCACTTTTTATAATGGTTGAGAACACTTTTACATAAAGTAACTTTAAAACACAAGTTACATGTGTTTTTTGAAAAAGTAACACAACAAAAAGAAAGACTTGAACTCAAGATCTCTATTCTCATAAAGTAACTTTGGACCAAGTGAGCTAGTTTAAAAGTTTAGTAATTTTTGGACAAAAAGAAGGGGGTTTTTTTCAGTCACTGAAGCTTTGGAGTTCATGCTTACTTGAAAAAACCCTTTTTTCTACAAAACAAAAAACCACACAACCCAACACAGACATACAGAAAAAAACAAACCTTATGGCTTGAAGTTAGCTTTCACTGGAAACTAAATATTTTCCTCAATGTTTTTGACTTTCCGAGATCACACTAAGGCGCGGTAGAAAAGAGCATACGCATGAGAAAAATCCTTCCTTTCTGTTTCTGATTTTCCCAGATTGCATAGAGTCGTGGGGTAAAGAGCATACGCAAAAATGAAAGGTATAGATCCGGTAATAAAAAATAGACAGATAAATAAACTGAAATAAACAAAGAGATAAATAACTCAAACTGCAAATAAAGACTGTATACCTCAAGATCTTAAAAATGACGTAGCTAGGGCTAACAGAAACCTTTTCGCATGAAATGAAAGGGGTTCCTCACTGGGATAGATTCTCCTAACACAATAGAGCAGTCCTCTTGGCCCGAAAGTGGTAAAAAATAGTAGATCTAGGAAACAACAGTCAGATGTAGTTGTACTGGCTTCCGATTTGGATCACCAACAGATGCGGCCCTCAAATAGCTCTGATACCATGTAGGAATTTATAGGGTAAGTTCCTCAGATAGAAAACCAAAGGACACCGCTCACAAACAGATCACAAATCAATACACCAATATTCTTGACGTGGTTAAAACCCTCAAAGAGGGAAACAGTCCACGGCCTGAGCTAACGTGACCACTTCAAGCAATTTATTAATGTAAAAGAAAGGAAATTTACATAAGCTTCTCTCATGAACGATCACCTTACAAATGACTCCATGTCTCTTTAAATAGAGATCATGGACCAATCGGGTGTTAAGCCACGGATCAAGTGTTGGTAATACCGAGGAGAGAATGAATCGTCGGATCACGTAATGTCTAGAACATATCGTGACCGTTAGATTGTAAGTTACAAAAGTACATATTAAAGAAACACACTTTACCTAACTCTACACTAGACCAAGTTATACTTAATTATTTCCTATGTGTCGGAATATCCTAACACTATAAGCATGAAGAACATGCTTTGACCAAAAATAAAATAATAATAATAAATATAATAAATTTTTCAATGGTAAAAATTATTTATATTCCATTATGAAGAGCGACACTAGTTACATTTTCAAGGAGAGAGAGAGAGATGTATGTGCATTAAGGTCCCCTCAGAATGAAAACAAGCTGATTGTTCAAAAGTTCCTCTATCTGATGTATTCTTTATGAAAAACTATTTATTTTCTTTAAAGGTTCTCTCAAACCTTTCGTTTGTTTAACATTACAAATAAAAGGTGATTTAATTTACCTTTAGGCATTGCCTTGTAATTGAATATTAGGACAAATCTATGTTAGTATATATGCATGCGCATCAAGGCACCCTAAGGATGAAAGCAAGTTGACCATTCAAAAGTCCTACTATCTGATGTCCTCTTCATGAATGATTATTTGTTTTTTTAAATGTCCTCTCAAGCCTTTGGTATGTTGGACCATACAAATAAAAGGTGATTTAGCTTACATTTAGACATCTCCTTGTAACCTAGTGTTTCTGTTATAACTTTTATAAGTACATTACAATGTATCACTCTTACAAGACAAATATATCACATTTGGTGCATGTGTAATTCTTTTGGATATTTGAACATGTGAAGCTGTCCAGGATTTGTACTTTGCCCTAAATGCAAGAATCAATCCACTTGCATGAACAAGGTGACTCACTAGGGCCAAAAATGTCTCTAGGGGAATTTGAACCTTGTTGAGAGGACTATGAATGCCCCCACTTTACTAATAAACCAAGTTTTTGTTGAGAATGGTGGGAGTTTGAATAATCTATGTCATTTGTCTCCAAATAGGTTTTGATTGTATGCTTTCCATATATACTCTTTATCTCCATGTTTTGTTGTGGAGGCTATGCACTTTGGTCCTAACTTTTTTTAGTATTTAAAGCTCATATGCTTTTTGTTTAACTTCAGTGATGCCCAATCAACAACTTGATTGTTGGAAATTGATGGCACTGAGTGCTAGGACCTCTGACCATCAGTGTGCCTAGCATGCTTGCATAGGCCAAGACAGCCCCCCTGCCACCAATGAGGGGGATAAACATATCTTGGGGGAAATTGGGCCTTTTTGGGGGGAATGTCACAACCTCTGCTTGACCAACTAGCCAAGCTCCTAGCAACACCTTGTTAATATTTATAGTTTTTGGAAAGTTTGCTTCTATGTTTGAGTTGCAGTGTAACATATCTTTATTTTATTATTAGTAGCCTTGAAATTACCCAACTTGTCTATGGGAGTGCTATTTTTAACATGTTAAAATAGGGAGATATAATATTTACCCATTATCTGTATTGTCCCCAATGGATTAATTGCTCATGGAAGGAAGGAATATCTAAGAAAACCCCATAGGATATAGTCTTCATAAAGGTGAAAAACAAATTTGGGTGAATTTTGGGTCGGCTAGGGCAAAAAAAAGCCCAAATTGGGGGTTGCATTGCAACCCCACACATGAGAGGGTGCAACCACCCCTCCCAACATTTACCTGCTTTTACAAGCTCTCTAGGGTAAATATGAGCTGAGTGTCACTATGATATGACCTGACCTCCAAGTTCCATTTAAGGAAGTGGGGCTTACAAATTGAACACCTACTGATATCCTACAGGGATTGTAGATAACCCAAGAGTTGAAAAACCACCCCATGTGATCAATCGCAGAGCTGGAACCCTTTTTCTCTGACCTAGCACCCCATCTGCACTTGTAGGACTACATGCATGCGGTTATGAGGCTATAACCACACTCATAAGCTTGCTTCCATGCAGTTATGACCCAAAACCTCCAATTCTGAGCATGCGGTTCCGGGATCTGTGCCACATTTTCAGGCTAGCCTCTAGACCATTGCCCATAATTGCTTGTAACTTTCTAGAATGTAATCAAAGGTGATGACAAAGACAACCAATCAAAACTCAAGCAAGAACTTGGCCCAAAGATGCCTAATCCATAACAGACATTTCGTCAAACATATGGCAAACATGTAAGCTACAGGTCATGAATTCTTATATGATCATAAATCTTTGAACTTCATTTGAGAATTGCCAAGAAGGTATAATGCTCTCTCAAGTAGCTGCAACAACACTTGTTAGCCCATGCATTCATCAACCATTCAAATACTTATCAAATCTTGAACAAGAGCCATAGCTAGAGCGCATCATAGAACCATGCTTATAACTAGAATAATAAACATGGCAAAACAACATTAAAATCCACATATTAACAAGTACAAGTGCTCATAGATAACAATATGAAAATAACTCTTATTTACATATGAAAAAGCCAACCAAGTTAGGGACTTCCACGTACCACCCGACCATAGATTGGGTTGAACCAAATCTTTCTTTCAGCCAATCACTCTCCTGCGATATTCCAAGCATGAATATGGGATTTCATGGGATAAACCAAGACAATCAACCAGGGACTCCAGAGATTAAACTACCTCCATCCTCAACTATCGTGTGTTGATTTGTGTAGCTTGGGAGGTACTCCAAGCCCTAGGGTTCAAGGTTTGGAGGGCAAAGTGCCACAAAGGTCACTTGTGGTCTTGGAACCCAAGTATTGTGTTTTGCACCAAAATGTGTTTTGGGCATTTCCGTGAGCACATTTCTACATGTGATGGCATGAGACAATAGAGGGTGGAAAGGAGAATCCAATGCTTCAAGAATTGTCGAATTCCGAGTTGTAGAAGTGGACAAAGAGATTTTTGAAGTTGACAAATAATTATTTGGTATTCAACTCATGTAGGCTTGAAGTAAATTTGTCCAATAGACATGTCTCTTCAAAATTCGTGGAGCCCTCTTTATGTGTATATATAGAGGTGAAATGGAGGACTTATTTCATCCATGCAAGTGCAACAAATTGTGGAGAATAGCTTATGAATTAACCACAACTTGAACAAGGAGGAGGCTGAAGCCTGAAGTGACTGTTTTGGGTTAGATTGGGAGAAAGAATAGGGCAGAGGAGTAGTTGGGTTAATCCACAGGGAGACAGGGCTGTTTTGGTGCGGAATAATGTTGGGATATCTTCTATTTTGGGAGCCACAGTCTCTGTGGTAATTACAGAGCTAACACATGCTATATAAGGTTGTTGGAGAGGGTTGTAAGGCCTCAATCCTACAGCAGAGCCTTATCACAGGCAGCATAGGGCAGTAGCTATCCAAGGAAGGGAAGCCGCATTAGAATCTAGTTTTGTTGCAGTGGTTGGAAAGGGTAAAGCAGGTCTGCGTTGATGCCCTAACCAGAACAGGACTACAATAGTGCACCAAGCCTATGTGAAGGTATGTTTTAATGTCAATTTGTTGGTCCTAGTTTGGACAGTTGGATGGTTTAGTTGTTGCATCTTTTTGGTGCCGTGTGGAGGACCTTCCGTGTGGTGAAGGGTCCATCTTAGGAGCAGAACCAACAGTGTAGTATTGGGCATATTTGGACTATTGGAGGGAAGCGTGTGGATGTCCAAAGTAGCCCTAGACAAGCTATCTTGAAGTCACGAAGAGGAGCTAAATATTGGGTGAAGTTTGGTGCCGAACTATAGCACCTTGATGGACAAAGGCGACTACTAGCCTGGCAGATTGGATCTCAGGAATTGGCCAACCTAGAGAGTAGCTTGATGAGCCCGTGTACATGCAGCAGAAGTGACATGTAACAATGTTAGAGGGCAGCCTTCTTAGGAGCAGAACCGACAGTGTAGTATTGGGCATATTTGGACTGTTGGAGGGAAGCGTGTGGATGTCCAAAGTAGCCCTAGACAAGCTATCTTGAAGTCACGAAGAGGAGCTAAATATTGGGTGAAGTTTGGTGCCGAACTACAACACCTTGATGGACAAAGGCGACTACCAGCCTGGCAGATTGGATCTCGGGAATTGGCCAACCTAGAGAGTAGATTGATGAGCTCGTGTACATGCAGTAGAAGTGACATGCAACAATGTTAGAGGGCAGCCTTCCTAGAGTCTCGGTGTGTAGTGGCCTTGATGGACTAAAGCACTACTAGTGAGCAGTATGGAAGCAAAGGACCGACAACCTGCAGGACAAGATACGACATCGAGGCTGCAACGAAGTTTGTCATTGTATCTTGTATCCCATAGACTATGGTATTATTTAGATTTGGTTTAATATAACGAAGATTAGTGATTGTACAATATTGTACAATTTTGTTAAAAAGTGTGTATATTTGTGCGTATGTGATTTACTGCTTTATATTTCCGTTGTGCAAAGTAGTTTATGGTTGAGATTCTTGGTTTGGTAGGGTCAGTGATTTTAGGACTCTAACCTAGACCCAAGGTCGTGGAAATTCAACATCGTGATCCCACCTAAACCAGTCCCGAGATCACAAAAACAAACCGAGCTTGGATGCCTTAGAATTTCTTCACCATACCTTGAGGAATTTTCTTGTCTACACCCACCTGGCGAGGGACTCCTGGAGAAAACCATCTCCAACCCCAACCCTTGGGAAATTTCCTGTGACCACTTCATTCGGTTCCAAAACCTTCCGGCAATCCAAAACTCAACCAAGAATGAATCCAAACACACAATGGCTATCCAAGAAATGGCATGTTAAGGCTGTGTTGTCGCGCAGATTGACACGACAACGCTCAGACCGGGGGCTGTCACTCTGATCCCCGATCCCTCCGTTTAAGCCTGTCTCCCGCGGCTAAGGGGGGTAGTCCCTGTGAGATGATGAGATCAACTGGCGACCAGTTGGTTGGGAGACACGAGATACGATATGAAAAGGACTCGATGGATTTGATTAATTGAGCAGACCAGTGCCTTAAGAGACTTGATGTAGAAACTATTACTTTTTAAATGATATAGAAACATGGACCATGAACAGCAACCATCTATCATCAGCTAAATCACATGACCAAAACGATATCCAGCAATTGAAAAACTTCGAAAAGATAAATGCTTAAAATCACCACGAGAATCGTAAACTATTAACCAGATATCATATTTCGTATCTCAAACTTGAAAATTTAGCATCTCAGCATGAAACATATAACGCGAAAGCTCCTGAGACTTGCAAAAATAATTTTCCATAGAATTTTTATTTTCAAATTTTTTTTTAAATCTTTTTTCAATTTTTTATTTTTCAATATTATAAAAATCAAAAAAGAAAAAATCTAAAACTAAATTCTAACCATTAAAAATAAAACTAAAAAAATATATTTTTTTTATTTTTTATTTAAAAAAAAAAAAATCAAAAATAAAACAAAACTTAAAGTCTAAAATAATGAAAATCTAAAAAAAACTAAATATTAAAGTCTAAAATTAAAATCTAAAATAATTAAAATCTAAAACTATAAACATAAAATCTAAAGACTAAATACTAAAATCTAAACTAATAGAAATCAAAACATTTTATTTTTTGATTTTTTATGAATCTATATATAAAAAAAATGAAACTATAAAAGAATTAAAATCTAAACTAACCAAATCAAATTAAATCTAAAACAAATAACATTATGGATTAACTTAAATTTTTAAAATCTAAAATCTAGAACGTGAAATAAAAGAAACTACATTAAACATTTCCCTAACGCTAATCCTACGCTACCAATAACAAAACGAAATGAAAGCTAAACAGTGAATCGAAACCCTACACTACAGCTAAACGATATGCATATGAAGAAAGGCGGAAACGATGAAGCTAAGACGCGGAGACTACGACAAAATCGAAACAGAGATATGCCAATGCGGTGAGACCGAAAATGAGAACCTGAGCAAGCAAAAAACGCAGGGATTTGTAATGGACACAACGATTTTCCACGCTACAGCAAAAATGAAAAACGTATATACCTGGAACGCAATTTCAAATGGTGAAATGGAGCAGTAACTTCCGGAAAATACGATGAGAGACGGTAGTCGATTTTATTACCTGGGCCGAGGGTATACCTGCGTATAGCCAGAAATTGATTCGATTTCAAAGAAACTTCGAAATATTGACTGCGTTAAAAGTGAAATTCACGACCTGGCTGATGTCGTTCGATCACGCGGAGCTTTTGATGGCGGCTCAGAAAACCCCAGGACGTGCTTCTGATTGAACCGATTCACAACTGGATTCACAATATTATTTCATGTCAAATACATCGACCCTTGCACCGTCGTTTTCAAAGGATCTGCTCACGCAGCGAGGATATCTCACGCGTATTGTTTTAGAGACTTTATTCTCTGCGTGTTTGAAACTGGAATGATAAACCTCAGCTGATGAAGCGATTTGCCCAGGAAAACCACAGCGTATGCTTTCGGTTTCGGAATGATGCATGCTACGGCTTCGATTGCTGAGGGCTTTCCACCGTTTTTGATCTCATGTAAATATTGACGATCTGGTTCCAGAAATGCTCTTCTACAGCTGACTCAAAATTGCTCTTGATGAAAACCCTGTGGCTGCAAACATAGAAATACAAAACCCTAATGAAAAAAATTGTAACCCTAGAACAGAAAAATTTGAAACCCTAAGACAGCTTAATAATTTACAGATTTGTGGCCCCTGAAATGCCAGATTTAGCAATAACAGCAGTAATATTTTCGAAATATCAGAAATTTTTGAACTTCACTGTGAACAGAAAGAAAATCTCTCAATGTAAAACAGAAAAGAAACTTTAAATGATTAACCCAGGGAACAATCAGCTGGGCTCTGCACAGAAAGTGCTTGCGGGAGTTGGCTGGTTCAGCCGAGAACTTCCCCGAACGCCCACAAAATTTCCTTCAAAAAATGTTTTCCTGCACATCTCAAGCAACCATCAGCAAAGAGAGAGAGAAAGCTGCTAGATCTCAGGAAATAATGGAGATACCTGCCATTATTTCAGAAACCCTAGCAGCCCTCAAACCCTAGCAGGTGAACAAGATACCTGTGCTCACACTACTCTAAAAACAAGATATGATTAACGGCTGAAGAACTGAAATATGCAGAAAATTAAAGATCTCACAGCAATTCCAGAGAGTAACACCAACACGATTTGAACCCCAAAGTCTTTTTATTAACCAGAAAATCAGATTACAAGAGAGCTTTTCAGTACAGACTCACAGATCAGATGATTTGAAATGACCCCCTAAGACCCTATATAAAGGAAATGATCCTAAGGGCTAGTTCGAGTGATCCATGTAGAAATGATCTCGACTGTTGATGAGGATCAAGACATCTCTTGATCTCATCCGTCGATTTATTAACTTAAAATATTATTATTTTATTAGTTAGGGTTTTTGCCTCATTTTTTAATTTTTCCTTATTTTTTTATTATTTTATTATTTTTATTCATTTTTTAATTTTTAATTCATTTAACATGGATCACTGAACTAAGCTTTCGGAAACATCACCTAGGACCTAGGACTTAGGACTCATGAGGGGATTTAAAACATTTCTCGACCCTCAGGACACATTACATCATGACTTTTACAATTTACATCTCAAGGGGACAAGCCCACTTAATACAGACCCTCATAAATCACCCAGCTCTGCGACACCACGATAATCTAGCAGATCAACACACTAGGATTCTCCTAAAGTTCTAATGACAAAATCAATCCCGGCTTTGGGGTCAGGTTTGAAGGAAAACTCTGCCGATCCGTGGATCGGTGAGACGAAAAACCTTCCGGGACGGAGATTATCATCAGAAAGATAGGTCCACCTAGGCAAAATACATACATGACTCATGTCTGCTAAGATTATTTACAATTAATACATGCAGACTGGGTTTACAATCAAAAAGATCAAGCTGCTGATGATGGCAGGATGGCACAGACATGCTGATCAGGTGCTGCTTCTTTCTGTCAAGAAAAACGGGGTGCACTGCATGGGTAGTTGACCAGTAGGGGTCAACAGGCTGAAACCATTGTCAATCCAGGTAAAACAAGTGCCAATGACAACAAATGAACCAAATAAACAAATGCATGTACCATGCATTCACACTTTAGCTAGGAAATCACACATGCAACTTGGTACTTGCAAAATCTTCCTGTTGAAGCTACTGATCCAACCTTCTCCTTGTTTTCCTTTGCTTGTCCTTTTGCTTTCTTTGCTTTCTCCAATTCCAAGTGAATGCCAAAATGCTCCAAGAATACTCCAAGTGTGCAAGAGTGTATGAGAGAGAATGAAAGGAGAGAGCCAAATTGAACTGACAAAAGCTGTGAACCGATCCTCTGATGCCTTTTTATGATTGATGTCTTTCTTTTCTCCATTTTCCTTCATTTTTCCTCTAATTTTCCTTGCATGCAAATCTGTGTCTCTTCACCTTCTTTTTCTCCTATTTTCCTTTATTTTCATAAATAAATGCCAATTATTGCCTCTTTGCCTTTGCCAATGCTTATGTTAATTTCCATAACCATTATAAACTAAATGTGATGCCCACTGTAGTGCTTGTCCAATATTCATCTTCAAATAGGTGTCCCATGACCTTGGTGTTATTTTGCCTTTATTATCCTTTATTACATGAAAATTTAACCCGGGGTTGTTAAAAACCCCTCCCCCTTAGGGGAACACCGTCCTTGATGTTCTATGACACCTATGACTAGCAAACTGTTGAAAACAAAACATACTTCCTTTGGAGCTTTATAACATAACTCGATACAATACTTACAATGACATCCTGCTGAAAAGCAAAACAAACATACTGGTTACTGGAACATTTGCTTTAACCAATAGATAAAGGGATACGATACCTGCATCAACAAGGGAATCCAAAGGATCACACCTCCACCCTCAAAGTAATACCAGGATTCACCTCCTTCCTCGGAAATCCAAAATTGTTAATTTTAGATAACAATGGTATGTTCTAAGCTTAAGAGCAATTTACTTCAATTTTCTTATTAGCCCAATATCAATTTCTAGATTAGAAATCACATTAACATGACAGTAAATGTAGATAGAACATAAATAAAATAGTAGAAGACAAGCCAAGACAAGAGGACACAAGATATGGCGCCAGCTAGAGACAAACCTCAATGTGGGGGAACCCTTTTATCAATTCTTCTTATTATTCTTCAGAAGTTCAGTGGAGAGAAAGAGTACAATGTGTAATGTTCACTTGCCTAATCAAAGTGAAATCTGTCCAGTCAAACAACAGCCACAGGAAGCCCTAACCAGAAAGTCAACACTGGTCAACAAGGTAGATTTTGATCTCCAAAACAACTCGGTAAAACCCAGTCAACTTGGCTTCCAACAATCATCTGAATCAGGCCAAAACAGTCCCAAAAAACTCAGTCAAATTAGGTCAACGCTGCAGTCAAACGCTTCTGCAGTCAACATTGGTCAAATAGTACGGATTGCCTTGATTTCTATGCCCAGAAATGCGACTTGCCCAAACAGAAATTATCCCACCAAAATCGCAGTCAAAAAAGGTCAACGCTGCAAGTCTAATGCTGGTCAAACTTGAAATTTGGTCAATGCTAAAACATAAAATATGTCTTCTTTGCATGTGTGGAGAGAGATAGGAGCCCAGAAATCCGTACCCAATCAGATGAGGAGAGAGAGATGTATGAGAAGATGAGTGATGATCAATTGAGGCCAAGTCACCTTCTATTTATACGTAAACGTTGAGGATGAATAGACGTGATTGTTGGGTTTCTGACATTAGTTTGCTGGCCGAACTTGACAATTTGTCCATAAACAAAAATATTCATAATTCCATTTGTACATGTTAGAATGAGATGATCTTTAGATCAATCCTACACCTCTCGGAGAGAGGAATCCAATAAAAATCTGAGCTGCATCATATGAGCTGTCCAAGGTGGAGTTTGGCCCTAGTTGCCAAATTTAACACTCTCTCTCAACTAGGGATAACTCCACCTGCCAAACCATCTGGCAATCAGTACCATCCTTGTCATCCCTACTCTGCTTTGCTGAACCATGAAGAAATAATGAAGAAGAATTGATCGAGAATGTTTCATACCATTCTCCATTGACCCGAAGTTAGTCTCCAATAATCGAGAGTGTATCATACTACTCTCCACTGACCCGAAGTCAGTCTCCATTGATCCCAGATCTATATCAAACATCCTAACATAGGGAGTATGGTAGTACACGATGCGTCCATCGGTAGTACTATGGTTCCTATCCTCATTTCCCTACTCATTGGCCAGATGAGAGGTACTTCCCATGAGTGTTGATTTGTGGTAGCATCGGATGTGCTCTAGCCACGAAATTTGGTGGAGAGATTGGGGCACATGAGATCTCCAATACCCAGAAAAGGTTTGGGTAGATTCTAAACAGATAAGGAGATATTAAAATAATTAATATTTTTAATGGAGTTCCTAATTCTAAACTTAGAGAAAATAAAATATTAATGTGTATTAATATGAATCTCTGTTAGAATATATTAATGTGTATTGATGAATAAGAGGGTCTGCATCGGTCAGAAAGAGACCGTCCATATAAAGTACCAAGATGAGACGTCTATCATTCTCAACCTTAAAATAAAGGTTCGGATCAACTTCACTTCTCGTAAATCCCAGCTTCATCAGATAGTTGGCGATCCTCTCATACCAAGCTTGGGGAGCTTGCTTCAACCATAAAGGGCTTTCTTCAACTTGCATACATGTGTCTGATGATCTTGAACTTTGAACCCCTCAGGTTTTTCTACATAGACTTCCTCCTTAATTGAACCATGTAAGAAGGCGGTCTTGACATCCATCTGATGTAGATTCCATCCTTGCGAGGCAACAAGGGCTATAATCGAATAGATGGTGGTATGTCGGGCAACAAGTGAAAATATCTCATTGTAGTCCACACCTTCCTTTTGAGAGAAGCCTCGAGCAACAAATCTAGCGTTGAACTTTTCAGCCCTTCCATCAGTGCCATGCTTGATCTTGTAGAGTCATTTCAAGGTGACAACAGATTTGTCCTTGGGTCTAGGGACCACATCCCAGACATCATTCTTCATAATCGACTCATACTCTTCGTTCATAGCATCCTTCCAAACTTGGTGCTTCACAGCTTCTTCGAATGTGCAAGGCTCAGATTGAACAATGGTGCTCATGGCAGTTAAGTACCCTTGGTACCTATTCGGCTTCTTACTTTCACGAAATGTCCCCCTTGGTGCAACATGTCTCTCGACATCTTCAAGAGTTTCCCTAAGCCATGAGGGTCTCCTTTTTAGGGAGGAGGGCTCATGAGGGGGTGGATCAATGGCATCCATTGGTCCTTCAGCATCGGGCATTGGCTCATCTTGTGGTTCTCCCTGCTTTCCTGAATTTTCTTCTTTGTCCTTCCTTGGAATAGGAAGGTTACTAATCTTCCAAGGGCAGCATCGTCATCAAAGGTGACATCATGACTTATCTCCACTTCTCTTTGATAGTGCACATAGATTCTATATGCCTTATAAGTTTCACTGTAGTCCGCAAATGTTCCTTTCTTCCCAGAAGCATCAAATTTGCTTCTCTTTTCTTTCGGCACATGAAAATACACGGGGCTACCAAAAATTCTAAAGTGAGAAACATCAGGTTTCTTACTGGTGAAAACTTCTTTGGGAGTTTAGGAGTCCAGCGCTTGATGAGGGCATCTATTTTGAACGTACATGGCAGTTTTTGCAGCTCCAACCCATAGAAACATCAAAAGGCTTTGATCATGAAGCATGGCACGAGTGGCTTGTATAATAGAACGGTTCTTCCTTTCAGCAACACCATTTTGCTCGGGAGTATATGCGGTAGTAGTCTCCCTTTTAATGTTAGCTTCTCTACAATAGTCATTGAACTCATTTTATTCATATTTGGTTCCATTATCGGTCCTCAATATTTTGATTTTCTTCCCTGTTTGATTTTCGACCAAAGCTTTGAAAGAACGGAACCATGAAAATACTTTGTCCTTCTTCTTTAAGAAACAAATCCAAGTTTTGCGAGCGAAGTCATCCACAAAGATAACATAATATAAGTATCCTTCCAAAGAGTTTACAGGTACCATACCAGATAGATCAAAATGAACCAATTGCAATATGTCGGTAGTCTTGCTATCACTGCAAGGGAATGGTCCCCTTGTATGCTTTACTTCGACACACCCCTGACAAACACCTTCATGTTCTACTTTAAATTCGGGCATACCTGTCACCATCTTCCTCACATCGGGTAGAGCCTTATAATGTAGATGGGCAAACCTCTGGTGCCATAATTTGGATTGAAGAGATGTGTCGCAAGACATAGCTCCCAATGGACTTCCTCCAACTTGATATAGGCTATCAACCCTGAATCCAAGTGTAAATTCATTTTTGAAGTTTTTATTCCACACACATACCTTTCCATCGATGAATGCCACCTTGAATCCTTTGTCCTCCATCATTGAGATATATACTAGGTTCTTCTTTAGATCGGGTACATATAGTACTTTTTGTAGACGAATAGTGTTACCTTGATTCAATTGAAGAGTAACATTCCCAACTCTCTTCACAGAATAGGCGACATTTTCTCCAAGGATAATTTCCAAATTTGCATATTTTTCAATCAGATTTGAAAGAGCTTCCTTATACCCGGTGAAGTTCCTTGAGGCACCACTATCAATCAACCAATTTCCCAAGGTGTCCAGAGGAGAGGCGGTAGAGAGGGCAAATATAAGATAAAATTCTTTTTGCTTGTTATCAACAACATTAGATTCATCATACCTGGAGTTTTTTTATCTTTTGGGAGGGCGACCATTTCCATATTGAGTAGCGGGAACATTCCCTTTTCCTCTGTTGTTGAATTTGCTATTCCTTTGATTGTTGTTGCCCCTAAAATTATTGTTGTTGTGGTTGTCATCATCATGAGGTGTACCCCTTCTATTAGGACACTCCCTAGCATAGTGGCCAAACTTGTTGCAAATGAAGCATTTTCCCTTCTTTCCATTATTGAAACCCGGTCTTCCTTGACATCGCTTCCTTGAACTCGTATTGTTCTTCTATTTAGCATGAGCGGAGAATGCAATAGGATCATTCCTATTTGAAGGCATATCTAGTTCCATCATCCTTGTTTCTTCTTGAGAACATCTGGTCAACAATTCTTCAAAACCTGGAATCTTGTCGTTGTTAAGAATAGTAGTGTTGAACACGTGTCATTCACGAGGGAGTCCTCCAAGGGCAATGAGAGTAAGCTCCCTATTAGCAATAGCTTCTCCAATCGAAAGAAGATCATTTTTGATCTCAGTAATCCTCATGAAGTAGGATTGAATGTCTTCACCTCTTCCCTTCTTTATATCCTTTAGCTTGTTTTTGAGAAAGAGAACTTGGTTTGCATTGCTAGCTTTGAACATGCCAACCAACCTGTCATATATCTCCTTTGATGTGTTCAAATCAGAGACGTAAGCAACTAAATGCTTATGAATAGAATCCCTGATGATCTTCTTTTCTTTGACTTCACCCTTCTTGTACTTTGTCTTAGCAGCAACTAGTGCATTAGAAGGAGGTTCAGTAATCTTTCCCTGCACATAGTCCATAACATCTTGCTCTTCTAAAGTCAAATCAAGAGACATCTTCCATGCATGATAATTAGACTTATCATGAAGCTTGTCATCAGATTTGAAGTAGGATGTGGAGGCCATTGACTCTTGTCCTTGTCCAACAAATCTCAGTGATTGCTCTTCTCAGTGATTTCTCTTTTCACCCTTGCTTGGGCTTTGCTTCCCCTCAGCTCTCATACCATGTTAGTTTTAGAGAACAATGGTATGTTCTATGCTTAAGAGCAATTTACTTCAATTTTCTTATTAGCCCAATATCAATTTCCAGATTAGCAATCACATTAACATGACAGTAAATGAAGATAGAACATAAATAAAACAATAGAAGACAAGCCAAGACAAGAGGACACAAGATATGGTGCCAGCCAGGGACAAACCCCAATGTGGGGAAACCCTTTTATCAATTCTTCTTATTATTCTTCAAAAGTTCTATAAAGAGAAAGAGTACAATATGTACTACTCGCCCAATCAAAGTGAAATCTATTCAGTCAAACAACAACCACATAAAGCCCTAACCAAAAAGTCAATGTTGGTCAACAGGGCATATTTTGACCTCCAAAACAGTGCGTTCAAACCCAGTCAACTCGACCTCCAATAGTCATCCGAATCAGCCCAAAACAGTCCCGAAAAACTCAGTGAAACTTGGTCAATGCTGCAGTCAAACCCTTCTATAGTCAATGTTGGTCAAACAGTACGGATTGCCTCGATTTCTATGCCTAGAAATGCGACCTACCCAAACATAAATTATCCCACCAAAATCACAGTCAAACAAGGTCAACGTTGTTGGTCAAACACTGGTCAAACTTCCCTGAAATTTGGTCAACGCTAAAACAGAAAATCTGTCTTCTTCTTCGCACGTGTGGAGAGAGAGAGGAGCCCAGAAATCCGTACCCAATCAGATGAGGAGAGAGAGATGTATGAGAAGATGAGTGATGACCAAATGAGGCCAAGTCACCTTCTATTTATATGCAAACGTTGAGGATGAATAGGCGTGACTATTGGGTTTCTGACATTAGTTTGCTGGTTGACCTTGACAATTTGTCCATAAAAAAGTAAATTCATAATTCCATTCGTGCATGTCAGAATGAGATGATCTTTAGATCAATCCTACACCTCTCGGAGAGAGGAATCCAATAAAAATATAAGCTGCATCATATGAGCCGTCCAAGGTGGAGTTTGGCCCTAGTTGACAAAGTTAACAAGAATCCACTACTAAAGTCAAACTTGCATCCAATGTCCAGTGCTACGATCCTTGCTCTATGTATTCCCTCAGTGAATAGTTATTGGCTCATTGTTGCAGGGCACACTTCCAATGTGTTTTTGATTCCATTTGGCAATGCTAATGACCAAAACAAATTCATTCCCCAACTTTTCCTTCTCTGCTACATAGTCCTTCTAGAAATCTGGTCATGCCCTTTTGTGCGGTTGCTCACCTTCCAAGTTCCCTGGCATCCTCTTCTATGATACATAGTCCCTCAGGCGATCCATCCCTTGGCAATTTTTCCTCGCATCAGAAGTGTTGAAATGTGTAACTAGGTTCGGTCTTCATAAATATGAAATGTACTCTTGATTCTTGTATATTGTAAAAATAAAGAAAAATTATTATTGTTATTTTTGTAGCATGGGTTTCATGCTCAAGGTCATTTTATTTAGAGGTCAAGCACCCATTGAGTGCTTCTAGGGTTTGTCCTAGTGTCAAGAAGTCAATAGAGTCATTTTCATATGAAGAAGACCCCATTGGGCACATTGTAACATGTCAAAATAATTACTTTTTTATTTAAAAGTGTCAGAATACCCTCGAAATCCAAGTCGGCCTCATTAGGGCACATCGTCTTCCTTGGAAGCCTATATATAGGAGGGAACACGACCTCCTATTAACAGTCACTCACTTGGGTTTTGCAGTCACAAGGTTGAAGTTGTGAAAGTTGCAGAAAGAAGGTCAAAGAGAAGCAACCCAAGCAAAGGTTAAAGGAAGCCTTGGAAGCCCTGAAATTGCACACGTGTGGAAGCAACAATTGTTGCAGGGGCCGAAAATTTCAGACCTGCAGTGAAGGCCGAAATTTTGTAGCGGGGGGTCGAAATTGTGTAGCTAGAAGAGATTTGACTCGGTTTGACTTGGATAGAAGAAGCACATCATCAAGAAGGTTTGGCTTGGTCTTAGAAGGAGCAAAGGTCAAAGGAAGCCTTGGAAGCCCTAAAATTTCTCACACATGTGGAAGCAACAACTGTTGTAGGGGCCGAAAATTTCAGACTTGCAGTGGAGGTCGAAATTCTGTAGTTGGGGGTTGAAATTGTGCAGTTGGAAGAGATTTGACTGGGTTTGACTTGGATACAAGAAGCACATCATCAAGAAGGTTTGACTTGGTCTTGGAAGGGTATTGGTCTTGGTTTAGAGGTCTTGGAATTCGTCATTTGAAGAATCTATAAGAAGAGGAGATTTGTGGGTTTTCCTCTCAAGTGGAGAGGTTTTGGCCCTGGCTTGCAGCCTACATCTCGTGTTCTTGTGTATTGTTGATCTTCTTGTTTTTGGTAGCTGTTTGATGATAGGAACAACACAATATTAAGAGAAGAAGCTAATAATCAAGCAAAAGTAAAAATACATCACAAGTAATTATCCAGCTTAAGAGAAAGCATCCTAATTGTAGCTCTATAGATTTGTCAACATGGTTTTAGAGCTAAGGTTGACTAAGGGCATGATGAAGATCACTACATCTTTGAAGAAGTCATTGAAGCAATTTTCAATGGTGGCAAGTCATCTCAAGCAAGGCATCAAAGTATTTTGGAATCTCCTATTATCTATCAAGAATCATATAATGAAGACTTCTACAAAGGACAAAGGGTTATTCTCAGCACTTACAGGTATGTTTGGAGATAAAAATATATGGGTAATCGACAGTGGAGTTGTGAAAATTTCTAAATCTACACATCAGAAATCCTACTGCAATCACTGGTTTATCATCTCCTACTTGTTATTACATTCAACAAGTTATTTAATTTATAAACAGTGATGAAAAACACTACTGCAGACTACACTGACATACATATCATAAACTTAAAATATATTTTACAAACACACAAGGGACACCGTTATTTTTGGACAACACGTCTCTGAAAAAACCCAATGCGGGAAAACTGGTGCAGCAGATAGAGGATTTGTATTATTTAGCAAGCATAATCTGAGTACAATAGGTTGCATTAAAACAACACCAATTCCGTTTCTTGAAGCATCACATTCCACAATAAAGGTTTTTGTGAAGTCTGGTGTAGCTAAGACTGGTGCTTGGCACATTGCCTCTTTAAGATGTTCGAAGGCCTTTGTTGCTTCTGGAGTCCATGAAAATGCATCTTTCTTCAATAATGTTGTTAGAGGTGCTGCTATTCTCCCATAATTCTTAACAAACTTGCGATAATACCCTGTCAACCCGAGAAATCCTCACAAATGCTTTATGGATGTGGGGATTTTCCATTCCTTAATGGCTTTAATTTTGCTAGGGTCTACCGTAACTCCTTCATGAGATACAATATGACCCAGATATTCCACCTCTTATACTCCAAAGAAACATTTGGATCTTTTTGCATATAATTGTTTCTCCTCCAATAGTTGTAGCACCCTGTCAACATGTTCAACATGATCCTTCCAATACTTGCTGTAGATTAGTATATCTTCAAAAAATACTAACACAAATTTTCTAAGGAAGGGTTTGAAAATGGAATTCATCAAACCTTGAAATGTAGAAGGTGCATTGGTAAGGCCAAAAGGCATGACCAAAAATTCATAATGACCCTCATGAGTTCTAAATGCTGTTTTGGGAATGTCTTTAGTCTTCATTCTGATTTGATGATATCCTGAACGAAGATCCAAGTTGGTGAAGTAAATTGATCCATGCAATTCATCCAGTAATTCATCAATGACAAGAATGGGAAACTTATCTTTAATAGTGAGCTTGTTGAGTTCCCTATAATCCGGACACATGCACCATGATCCATCCTTCTTGTGCACCAATACTACTGGAGCAGAGAAAGAACTTTGACTAGGTTGAATTATACCAGCCTCTAGCATTTCTGCCACCATACGTTCAATTTCAGTCTTTTGGGCATAGGGATATCTGTAGGGCCTGATGTTTGGAGGAACACTTCCTGGAATCAGATGAATAGCATGATCATGATCACGAATAGGTGGGAGACCTTTGGAAGTCTCAAATACCTTGGAATGATTGTCCAAGACTTTTTGGAGATCTAGAGAAATAGATGATTTCGATGTGGAAACATCTAGTGAACATAATTGTGCAATTACACCTCTTTGTTCCTTTTTTAGAAGCTTTGTCATACCGTTAGAGCTGATTATCTTTCCCGGTTTCCCTATAATACCCCTTAATTCAACTTCTTTTCCTTCTGCAGAAAATTTCATGAAAAGTTCTTGAAAATTAAAAGCTATTGTACCCAAGGATTGTAGCCATTGGACTCCTAGTACAACATCATCACCTCCCATTGGAATGGAAAGCATTGGGCTAGTCAATAGATATTCTCCCATGGATAGCTTGATATTATGGCACTTTCCAGAGCAATTTATTGTTCCTCCATTTGCAACCATCACTTGACACTCTGGTGCTGGATATAGGAAGCAATTCAATTTTTTCGCTACCTTACAATGAATAAAATTGTGGGTACTTCCTGAATCAATCAACATTATTACCTTTTTCTTCTTGATTTGTCCTTCTATCTTGATGGTTTGAGGAGTTGTAATTCCCGCCAATGCATTACAAGATATGGTCGGATTCATTTCTTCTTTATCTAGGCTTTGTTCCTGGAGTATATCCTCTTCTTTTGACCTTTCTTGCTCCTTTTCTTCTTCCTCTTCACAATCTATGTAGAATAATTTCTTCTCAGCACACTTATGACCTTTAGTGTATTTGCTATCACAACTGTAACAAAGCCCTTTTGCTCTTTCTTTCCAATTGTTGTGGTGTCAACCTTATAGGTTGTGGAAGACTAGGGCCAACAACACTTCCATCTTTATAGTTGTGAGTGGTATGCTTCTTAGTTGCCATAATTTTGCTTTCCATTTTTTTTGCTAACCTGAATGCCTTTTCTAATGAATCAGGTTCCCAAAGGCGAACATCATGTTGGATATTATCCTTTAAAGTCCCTATGAACACATCAATCCTATGCTCCTCTGGAATATTTTTTACCCTTATGTTTAATTTTTGGAACTCCTGAATGTGCTCCATTATTGAACCCTTTTGTTTGAGACTTATCAATTGGCTAAAAAAAGTGTTGCTTTTTGTATCCTCATAATGTGCTATCAATTCTTCCGTAAAAATTGCCCAAGTGATAATTTGTTTATGAGAGCAAAGCCATTGATACCATACAAACTGATTTGGTTCCAAATATAAAGTTGCAATACATACCTTTTGTGTGTTTTGCACATTATTGAGATCGAAAAATTGCTCCATCTGTAATATCCATGTTGCAGGATCCTTGCCATCAAATTTCCTCATATCAATTTTTGGAATATGGTGGGTCTTCCGTCCAACATTAGAGTCTATGAAATTATGATTAACGTTTCTTTTGTTCGCATCATGAGTTTCCTTTACTACCTTTTCACCATTAGTAAGTATTTCTGGTAGAAAATTTGTCAAATCTGTCTTCAAATCTGCTATGTCTGTCTTCAAATATTTCTTCAAATCTATCTTTAAATCATCCATTTTAGCTTCCACGCCATTTATCTTAGCTTCCATGCCCTTTATCTTAGATTCCATGCCATTTATCTTAGCTTTTGTTAGCTTTGTGAGTGACATTTGTTGCACTTGGTCTTGTAATTTTGATATATCATGTGGTATTTCTTCCTCTTCTTCATGAGTCATGCTAGAGCTTTCAGGTTGCTTACTAGGTGTTTTCATTTTCTTTCCTCGGGGCATCAGTTACCGATAATAATGCTCTACTATGCCCTTTGAATTCCTTCAAAATAATTTTCAAACCAAGCTTAAGAAAAAATTTAAAAAAATCTACACACCTTTTTTCACTTTATTGGAGCTCGATATTGCCTTTGATGTATCTCTGTAATTTCGGATCATCCAATTCTGAAATTGTGACCTGCAGTAGCCCTCTGTGTCCTCTTTCCAATGCCACCAGTCTGATCCAAATTGGATTCTCCAAGGAAGAGTTATACCAAATCTCCCACAGTGATCTGATTATAGACTAGTTCATTAGAGCGAACTTGTACGACATGCCACATGTCCCTGTTTTGACCTTTGGCTCTGAAAAATATATACAAGAAACTACAGTCTGTCCTCTTTCTGTACCTTCTTACAAAATTTCAATCTGATGCTCAAAGAGAAAGTTATGATGATTTTCTCCAGGTCACCTGTTTGGAATGTAATTCAGGAGTCTGCAAAATGACCAATTTCCTCAGATCATATCTCCTCAAATATAACGCGAAAAGCTCTGAAATTCGGACCCGATGTTCAGTGCGATTTCGTCTCAAATGGGTTTTTTTTTTTGCTTCTGAAACATCGCAGAACAAAAGTTATAGTGAAAATGCCACGATGACCTATTTGGAGCAGCAAAACCCTAGAATCCAAAGCTCTAATACCAAATGTTATGAAACCAGCTCACAAAAAGATAGAAAAAATAGATCAATGCCTTAGATTTCAGCCTCTTCCTGGGAGCAACCTCCTTTACATTACACAAATGAATGATTCCTTGATGATTCAAATGACAAAACCTCCTTTCTATATATAGGAGTCTAAGGAGTCACAATATAACCCAGCTGACCTAACAATAATAATATAAAGACACAAAAATAACAATAGAGGGATTCTATGTGGCACAGTAATAACAATATGGGGACAATAAGGGCACAACAATATTAATAAGGGATACAACTACAATAGTAATTGGGAAATCACTAGTATTGTAGGGACCTAACACCAAGTCACAACTGATCCACTGAGTGGCCTGACTCCGACAAACACCACGAAATCCCAGCGCAATCACTGCTTGGGCCAGTGTCTTGCCTCTAGTAGACTGCGTCACCCCTTCTGCTGGATCGATTTGCTAGAGGAAGACTGTTGTTCAGCCCTCTCGACTTAGAACCTCGCTTCTCTGGCAAAATCTCGAACTTCTGACGAATATCCTGCACTGCCACTGCAAGAGACCCTCTTGGCCTACGTCAGCACTGCGTGAGCCCCTTCCTAGGCTGCGTAGGCCTCTGCGTTGCCTCTCTGATGCTACGGTTGCCTCTCTGATTGGTACTCTTTGGCTCAGAACTCCTTTCCGATCCAAATCTCTGCTTCTACCCCTCTCACTGCAACTCAGATCACCTATTTGATTTTCTCAGCAAACCTCGGCCCAGAAAAATCGAACTGACTAACCACTTGGTGTATCTCCAACTGACCCTCAAGCCTCCTCTTATACTTTTCTTGTTGATGAATCAATGGCCGAGATTAAGTCCCTAATCAATGACTAATATTAAAACTGACTTGATCATCGCCTCTTAGAAGCTTCTCACCCATATTTTTATTAATACCCATTAATATTTTTATTTTCCTATGTTTAGACTTAGGAACCCATTAAAAATATTAATTATTTGAATAACTCACAATCCAAGCGGAATTTCTGCAAACGATTTCTGGGTCTTGGCTATCTTATGTATTCTAGCCCCTCCACAAAATTTCGAAGCTAGAGCACATCCAATGCTAACCAAAATCAACACTCCCTCTTAGCGAGGAACGTGCTTTAGCAATACTCCCCAATAGAAGCATCACATTAATCCACGACATCGGTCCTTTGTGTTGTTGATGCTTGGCTTGCTACTCTTCATCCCATGACATTGCCACTGTCACTGCTACATCTATATTGCAAATCCCTCTCAATATGCTGCATCATGTTGGCCATAGTAATGCCACTGCTAACTGCTGCACTGCAACTCAGTTGTTGAGAAGTAAGCAACTGAAAAGCCACCCAAACGCTGACATGTTGGTCAGTCTGGATACCCCGTGATGCTGAAGCTACCTCTGATTCTAATCTATGCCGACCCTCTACTGCTACTGTGCTGCTACAATCTGTTATGTGCCTCTCACACTGCTGCAACCTCCACTGCGCTGCTTCAGACTCTGGCACTCCAACTCTGCCACTGTTGCTCCATCATCCCTCGTACTAACTGACTCCTGTCGTTCTGCTATTGTCATTAAGGGCTCCCGTAGCCCCACCTTTTCTCCAACAGTGCATGAGCACTCATGGCACAATCCTTGTCATCATCCTCCTTTTCAGCTTTCGCTGGAGTAGCCTTCGAGTCAAACTTCTCTTCCTTGCCCTTCTTTCGAGGGCACTGAGTGGCAAAATGCCCCAGTTCCCCACACTATCTTTTTCCTCTTCTACTGCCTTGGTTGTCCCACTGATGCGAGAGCTGCATCCTCCTTTACCGCTACTTCCTGCCTTGGTTAATCGCCTGATCTCTTCCTGTCGAAGAGCTATCCACATCTCCTCCCAACTGGGAAGAGAAGCCCCACCCAAGATGCTCTGGACAAAGGTCTCCCAGTCTTCAGTGACTGCATTTAGGGCAGTCCTGACCATGAACTCAGGATCTAGTGTAGACCCCATGGAAGTTAGTGAGCCTCGAATCCCTTGCAACCTGAGAAGGAAGGGAGCAATTTCTTCTCCCTTCTACATCTGATACTGTCTCAGCTAGTTCTCAAGCAACATCTTCCGTTGGACGAAAGTTCCCTCATACAAGGTGGTCAAGGCCTCCCACATTTCCCTTGTTGTTTCCTTTTCAGCAATATGTGGGATCACATGATCCTTGACCCGTCCAGGATCATGCACTTCGCCTTCGCTTGAGCCTCCTCGTATTTCTTGAGAGGATCAACATCGATCGGTACAACCACCACTTTCAAGGCATAATCCTTGATGCGATTCTTGTCCAAGACTGCCAGGATCCTGGCCTTCCAGATGACAAAGTTGGATGCTCCATCCAATCTGTCCTGATCCCTCAGTCCATTGACTGCCATCTCTACTCAAACAAGTGTAGAACAGGTTCTTTTCTCCCTCTCTTACTGCTGCCCCAACAAGACTCAGATCTAGATTTATTTGGTGCTAGAAATCCTCTAAGGAACAAGTTCTTTCCAGACTCCTTCTGAGTCCTGATTTCATTCACGGAAATCCTCCCTCCAAATGTCGAATCACTCCTCTCCAATCCTCCTTTGTTGTTGTTTAGCAACCCGGATCTATATTTCTATGGCAAGAAATCTGCTAAGTTAGTGACTCCCTCTACCTTAGCTTTGTCTCCTCAGACACTGTTCTGCACCAACAGCAACAACGTCCCACCAGCACCACAGATCGAATCTACACTGCTTCTCCTGCCCCGACAACTGACTGATCTGAGCCCCTCAGGCTCTGTGCTAGCCTAGAGAGCTGACACAGTCACTGCATGAGCTCCTCTCGGGTACTGCGTCACCCTCCACTGGCTTAGAATGCTGACGCAGGCACTGTGTGAGCCTTTGCGTCACTCCTCTGGCTTTGCAGTTACTCCTTCAACTGCTCCTCTAGCTCTGCGTTACTCCTTCAATTGCTCCTCTGGCTCTGAATGAACGCTGTCACTCGGGACAACTGCTTCTCTGCAACAGTTTCCCTAGATCTCCCGGCTGATGGCTTCAGTGTCCTATGATCTACAATGCTCTGATACCATGTGAAAATTTCTGAATCTACACATCAGAAATCCTACTGCAATCACTGGTTTATCATCACCTACTTGTTATTACATTCAACAAGTTATTTAATTTATAAACAATGATGAAAAACACTACTGCATACTATACTGACATACAGATCATAAAATGAAAATATGTGAGACAAACACACAAGGGACACCGTTATTTTTGGACAACACATCCCCGGAAAACCCAATGCGGGAAAACCGATCCAACAGATAGAGGGTTTGTATTATTAAGCAAGCAGAATCTGAGTACAACAGGTTGCCTCTCACATCGGCTAACCTTTCAGAGCAATCATGGCAATAAGAAATACATTCGAGGGTTTACCACGTTCTCCAAGTCACAACTGATCCACTGAGTGGCCTGACTCTGACAAACACTGCGAAATCCCAACGCAATCACTGCTTGGGCCAATGTCTTGCCTCTAGGAGACTGTGTCACCCCTTTTGCTGGATCGACTTGCTAGAGGAAGACTATTGTTCAGCCCTCCCAGGTCAGAACCTCGCTTCTCCTACAAAATCTTGATCTTTTGATGAATATCCTGCACTGCCACTGCAAGAGACCCTCTTGGCCTGCGTTAGCACTTCATGAGCCCCTTCTTGGGCTGCGTAGGCCTCTGCGCTGCCTCTCTGTCTGGTACTCTTTGGCTCGGAACTCCTTTCTGATCCAAATCTCTGCTTCTGCCCCTCCCACTGCAACTCAGATCACCTATTCGATTTTCTCAGCAAACCTCGCCCCAGAAAAACCAAATTGACTGATCACTTGGTGTATCTCCAACTGACCCTCAAGCTTCCTCTTATACTTTTCCTGTTGATGAATCAACGACCAAGGTTAAGTCTCTAATCAATGGCTAGGATTAAAACAGACTTGAGCCTCACCTCTTAGAATCTTCTCACCCATATTTTTATTAAAACCCATTAATATTTTTATTTTCCTAAAGTTAGACTTAAGAACCCATTAAAAATATTAATTATTTTAATAACTCACAATGCGGGCGAAATTTCTCCAAACGATTTTTGGGTCATGGAGGTCTTATGTATTCTAGCCCCTCCATAAAATTTCGGAGCTAGAGCACATCCAATGCTACCCAAAATCAACAGGAGCATCCAGACATTTGATAGGTGAGCACAAACAACTGAAGACCCTATCAAGAGGAAAATATTCCTACTTTGTTGAACTTGGTGACAAGAAGAGCTATCCTGTAAGAGGAATTGGATCCGTTGGAAATACTGAGAGGGACAGTGAATCAATATTTCTTTTCAATTGTTAGTTTTACCAGTTAGATTTCTTATATTTAGAACACAAAATGAACAATGAGAATAAATGCTTTTATTAATTTCTTCTTTATAATAAATCAAGTACAATATATGTAGGGCTCCTACCCTAGATGAAGACACTGATCTTCAATCTCCCAGGCTCCAACCTGTATTTGTCAAGCACCGACTTGGACTTCCAAGGCTCCAACCTTGTCAATTTTGAGGCACCAACCTCAAGGGCTCCAACCCTATATCTGGTTCAGGCTTCGACTTGGTTTCTGGAGGACTTCGATCCTCTAGGGCTCCAACCCACAACTTCAATTCGTTGAGATAAGTTTAATAGTTCTTCAAGGCTCCCAATATCTTCTGCAACCAGCCTTGACAATAATCTTCACCTTCAACAATGCCCTTGATCTCCAAAGCACTTAGCTCATCAATGACAACTTTGTCTTCTTAGAAGGTGTCTCTACAACTCTTCATGTTACCCAAACAAAACTTCTTCAACGTCACCTCCTGATGGCTTTAATGCATCATGGTCTTCAACGACCTCCTGAAGACTTCAACAAATTCTATTTGTGTAATCCCAATAAATCAACACTTCAACCATGACAACTATGACAATTTTGACCACGACAGCTTCAACAACGACAACTATGGCAATTTCGACCACGACAACTTCGACCACAGCAACTACGACAGCTTTGACCATGGCAAATACAGCAACTACGACAACTTCAACCATGGTAGCTTCAACCATGACAACTACGGCAATTGTGACAACTTCGACTATGACAACTATGACAACTTCGACCACGGTAGCTTCAACCATGGCAACTACGGCAGTTGCGACCACGACAACTACAATAGCTTCAACCACGACAACTATGGCAGTTTCAACCACAACAACTACGACAACTTCGACCATGGTAATTATGGCAACTTCGACCACTACAATTACGACAACTTCGACCACGACAACTACAACAACTTCTCTGCTCCTAGCTCGAATCTGTGGGAGACTATTTAAGCTAAGAATAATTCCACAAACTTGTCTTTCTTGCTTTTCTGTGCCGCGGCTGCTTCTCTACCTCTTGTCTTGTCTCCACCGAAAAATTTGAGCTTGAATGGATGAATTTAGGTTTATATTTATAGTGGTTTTTCCATATTTTGAAGGGACATGTCTCTTTGCCAATGGTTATGAGCCTACTCAAGTTGGCTTGGACAGTTTGACAATTTTTGACATATGCTAATTTCAAAAATTGATTTCTCTTCAACAGTAAGGAATTTTTTTCTCGTTAAAGCTATACTATTCTATTATATTATGTACAGGAAAACATTACAATCAGAAAGACAGGGTGCCCAAGGCCGACTGTGGCTCTTTGGGTAGCAGTTCACAACTCAGTGTTAGCTCTCGCAGGGGCAGCGTTACCAGACATATCTTCTTCCAACCCATGACAAAACCCAAAATTATAATCAGACCCTGCAAAAGCATCCCACGCAGGGGCTTCGGAACAAAAACATAGATTTTCCCTCGCAGGGGCGACAGAGGACCTGTGACAGCATGATTACGAGTCCTGCTAGCAGGACTATGGCATACATAAACATATATAAGAACTAGAGAGACCCAGACAGAGACACTTGGCCTATACCCGACGCAGACGGAGACAGAAGACTTATACCGGACCTGAGCAAAAGAGGGGGATGACGAAGCGTGCCGCTGGATGCTATTCCTCTGGCTCCTCTTCGGGAATGTTATACCACCCGTATCCTTCAGGGTGGCCTTCCCACTCTTCCACTTCGGCCTTTTTGGAGGTCGACGCCTCCTTCTCCTGAGGTTGGATGGGAATCTGCTCAGGTACTCCCTCAGGCTCTGCCTCAACAGTTTCTGGTTGTTCATCTGAGAGCGCCTCTTTGCTGCCCGAACCACCTTCATCTTCCGGAGGGTCCTCAATGAAGAGGACTGAGATGTGCGCATTGATGCGTGCATTGTTCCTCTTGCTGCCGAGAGTGAAAATGGCAGTTCCAAACGCTGGCAGCGGAGGCGGCCCTGCACTGGGACTGCCCGAATCCATAAATTGACTAACCTGTATGGGAGTAGCCCCTGCCCTTCTGTGGCAATAACAACAGCAGCAGTGGTGATGGGAATCCACAGCAGGGTGGCGCGAAGAGCCTCCACGAGCGGTGCCTCGCTGACTGAGAAACCTTTGCCTTGGTTTGACCATATTTGCTGTGAAGCTGGTGGCGTGGAGCAGAGCGTCCGATGAAGAATTACCCTGCTGGAGTCGCCCCCCCATGTAATTGAGACCCCTCCCAACAGATCTGGGACTAAACTTAATAGCACATAGACAGCCACCAACAGGGAATTCGAACTCGAGATGGGAAGCCTGAAGAACAAGATTGCCCACCAGACGATTGCCCTCAAGAGCCTGCACTGCGTTAACCTTACATTGCGAATGGGCCTGCAATAATCCTTCGCCCATCTTAATCCTTTCAAAATTCTCTCGATAACTTCCCTCCATAACTGTTCTCTGCGACCACCGCACTTCACCTGATAATGCATTGAATGCATAGAGCTCGCATATCTGCTCTTCATTCTTCGACGGCAGGAGGTGATGAATGCCTTAAATGAACACGAGGCGGTACATGCTTGGCATGTGGCCTCTCCCTGCCAGGCGTGCTAACACCCGCATCCGGGGTTCAACAGTAAGGAATTAGGAAGCAAGTGAATATTCATTGGAAAGCTTATGACCTCCTCTATAAGTTGATATAGTATTCCCTTCAAGATATAACCTCTAACAATGGAAATTTAATTTTTCTTTCATCATATGCATATTTTTTCATAACAACCCTATTAAAGAATTTCTTTTATGGAATTAGAGCATCAAGTGGCTTAGAATTTTTTCACTATTTTGAAATGCTAGTGCATGTGATCGTCATGCATTAGGATTGCATACAGGGACTAGGGTTTATTTGACATATTCATACATCTATGGTTACTAGATTAGGGCTTCATCACATGGGAATTATGATCATCATTCAACAAGGCTAGGGTGCCTTTTCAATATTTCTTCATGGGTATCTTCAATAAGGTAACTTCTTTCTTAGGGCATCTCCAACAAAGCTTGGGCAATGCATATATGGGCAAGTTATTGGGTTGCCATTATTAATGACCAACATGGCTAGCTTCAACAATGCAATGCTGATATCATAATGACATCATTGTGAAGCGAACAAAGTTCCTTCTACAGATTAATTACTTACTCCAAAAGACTTGGAATATAAAGTTATCCATGAGGATACAAATATTATATATTAAATGTGTGAATAAGAATGATTATACAATGAGAGTGAGAGGCTTGCTTATATACAAAGCAGGTATCTCTTCATGGAGAGTCATGTCTCATTTAGACATGACTTTTCAACCTAATTACTAATTAACTAATCATTATTTATGATTATTATCATTTACATGATTTTACATTATTTCCTATATATTTATTCATAACATTGCCTTCCTCCTCAAAAAGCTTTGTCCTCAAAGCTTGTTGATGAAAAAGGCTTGATCTCTTTTTTGGGTTCGAATGACTTCTCGTCTCGAAACAATCATCTTCGTCGATACAAGTTGATATGATCTTCTAATTGACAAACAAAATTGTCGCATTGAGAAGGGATTAGACCATCCTAGATTAATCTTCTGTGGAATATTTTGATCACTAGAATTTTGTAACAACTTTTCATCATAGGACTGGATTGAGGTTACATCGCTCTTCTCTGGAACATCAGTTTGTTGTTTTTGTTCTGAATGGTCCCGATACGTAGCATGGTTGAGTTGTCTACTCTCATGATTCAGATGCCGATAGGGAACTTTTTTGGTTTGATTTTCCCTTATTAAGTGTGAGATATTTATTTTATTTACTTTAGGTGATGATGTTGTTGAGTTGGTTACAGAATCTTCACTTGGGGTGTTTATTATCTGAACTGCAACATCTAAGTGCGTCTTTTCTTCAACTAGTTTGCATTCTTCTTGAGTTATGATATTCACTGGATCGGTATTTGTTCCTTTACCTTCGATTTGGACTGACGACTTCGACATTTCTTTCGTGATAAGTTCTTCTAACTTATTTTCCAATGATTTCCTATCATCCTTAAGTTTTTTAATTTGAGTGAGTAGACTTCGATTATGGTTTCTGAGACGTAAAAGTTCCTCATTTTCTGAGTCAACTTTATTTTGGTATTCAAGCTTCTCAGTTTTTAAACACTTGATTTGTTCTAATAACCTTTGGTTAAGGTTCTTTAGGCATAAACTTTCCTCTTCTTTTCCTGATAGATTTTCGTTGAGTTTCTTTTCAGAAATTTCCTTTTCTTGTTCTAACTGGTGTTTCTTAGCTTTACATTTTCTTACTTGTGTAAGTAGCTTTTGATTATGCTCCTTCAAACATGAATTTTCCTTATTTTTGTTGGATATGACTTCTTCAAACTCTTTCTACTTCTTTGATACTGTTTCTGGATTCTCTTGAAACATTAGTTTCGAAATATCCTTAAGATCTTTTGCTGAAGGCATTATCAGTTTTGATTTTGTTGTCATGTCTTGGAACATGACCATCTTCTTCTTGTAAGGGAACATCAAGAATTTGTTTTCTGTGTTTAGAATGAACATACCTAATTCCTTGAACCAAGGTCGACCAAGAATTATGTCAACCTCTTTGTCAAGCATAGTTACGACACAGAATTGAGATATGTACTCATAATGATCAATTGTCACTTGTAAATCATTAATTTCATATTCTTTTCCGCCAAAAAAACTTTCTCGTTTGCCTATATTTGGCTCTAGAATTAATAGTTGATTTTCCAAATTAATATTAATGTAATTATCTTCAATGTTTGAATTAATGGCGATGTTAATCTCTTTCTTTTGGATACACCCTTTCAATGTAAATAATTTAAAATTTACAATTGGAATACCTTTATAGGAGAATCTTTCTTCTTTTATTTTCAAATTAGACTCCATTTTTTTTTCCAATGATTGATCCCATTTGTTTTGTTGAGATGACTTAAGGTATTATATTTAAAGTTCCTTTGGTCTTTGTACTTCAAACCTCCTTTAAAAGTGCCTTTTTAATATATATAATTCTTCAAATCTCTTTTAATCCAAATTCCTATTATCCTTAATATTTCAAAACTCCCTTGTATTCTTTTTATATAATTCTACTTACGCTTTTTTTCCTTTTGTATTTTAAAAAGAATATTTAAATATTGTTTCAATTGGCTTCTTTTAAATATCTTATTGTCCTTTGTATTTATTTTTTTAATTTCATATAACTCGTTAAAATTTAATTCAACTTCACTTCAACATAAACTCTTAACTCAACTTCACTTCAACGTAAACTCTTAACTGATATTTTCTCCTTGTGTAACCTTTTATATTAATACCCGCTTTGTACTTTTATAATAATTTTTTTTGAATTGAGCTTTTCTTTATATACCCCTTCATAATATAATACTTCTCTTTATATATCTTTTATTTATAATAATTTTTTTCTTTTTGAAAAGTTACAACCCTAGTGAAACATGGCTATTCACCTTTGGCGTATATTATAAAATATATGTTCACTTATGTACTTTTGACTCGCTTAATGTTCTCCACGTAAAAAGTAAAACTTACCATTCACATAAAGAGATTTTGTATTCCTTTTGTTTTTCTTTTACTTTTAAAGTACCACGGGCAATTACCATTGGTTTCTAAAACCACGAGCTTGTAAACCACTTAGTGGAGAATCAAAATAATATTATCTATTCTTCACGTAAAAAGTATAACTTACCATTCAAGTAAAGAGATTTTGTATTCCTTTTGTTTTTCTTTTACTTTTAAAATACCACGGGCAATTACCATTGGTTTCTAAAACCACGGGCTTGTAAACCACTTAATGAAGAATCAAAATAATATTATTTATTCTTCACGTAAAAAGTATAACTTATCATTCCCGTAATTCTTCACTTAAAAAGTATAACTTATCATTCCCGTAAAGAGATTTTATATTCCTTTTGTTTTTCTTTTACTTTTAAAATACCATGGGCAATTACCATGGGTTTCTAAAACCACGGGCTTCTCCACGTAAAAAGTTTTAAATATACTTGGAAAGATTCCCTCTTATCTTTATTATGCACTTTTTATCAATAATGTAGAACCTTTTTTATATATATGAATGTTCTCCTTCAAAATTTACATCGGACTATATTTATTTATTTAATTTAATTTTAATTTTTTTAATCTTTATATGTACTTATTTTATTTTCTTTTTTTCCTTTTTTTGAATTTGATTTTTTTTTTATATTTTTTTTTTGATTGGCCAAATGGTTGATAGTGAAACGGAGAAACTCCAAATTCTTGTAGCGAAACGCTGCAATGACAACAATGTTGATGAATTTGTCGGTCAAAGACCTGGATTGAAGAACACAACTTTGTGCTAGCGGTGGAGCGGCCAGAGGATCCACTGCTCTGATACCAAATGAAGCGAACAAAGTTCCTTCTTCAGATTAATTACTCTAGAAGACTTGGAATATAAAGATATCCATGAGGATACAAATATTATATATTAAATGTGTGAATAAGAATGATTATACAATGAGAGTGAGAGGCTTGCTTATATACAAAGCATGTATCTCTTCATGGAGAGTCATGTCTCATTTAGACATGACTCTTCAATCTAATTACTAATTAACTAATCATTATTTATGATTATTATCATTTACATGATTTTACATTATTTTCTATATATTTATTCATAACACATTGCTAGCACTTCGTTTTGGAAAGTGCATCTAAATTTTCATTAATTAGTTATGGTTTAGGTCTCCTAGGGTTTTCACAATATCTAGGGTTTGTTTCAACAATTCAGCTATGATGCCATCAATGACAACTTTATTCAACAAGATCAACCTTGCAGGAGTTGGAGAATGGAGGAAACATATGTCTCAACAACATTCTATTTGTACCAGGTTTGCAAAAGAATTTACTTTCTATTTCATGTCTAGAGGATAAGGGAGATAAAGTTACTTTTATAGATGGAAAGATTGTGGTATGGGATAAAGGCTCTAGCATCAACAATGCAAAATTTGTTGGGATTCGAGAAGGAAGACTGTACAGGTTGCTGACACCTCTCTCTCAAGCTTTGGTTCACATTGAAGTAATTCCATGTGAACTTTGGCATAGAAGGTTTGGACACCTTCAATACAAAATCTTACCAACTCTAAATTCAATGGTGAATGGCATCCCTGAACTTAAGGAGGATCATGAAGGAGTATACAAGGGATGTGCATTAGGTAAAAATGTTAAGAAACCATTTGGAAGCAGTGCTTCAAGATCAAAAGAAATCCTGGATCTCATTCACTCTGATGTATGTGGTCATATGTCCACAAATTCTGTTGGAGGTCATCTATATTATGTAACTTTCATTGATGGCCACTCAAGAAAAACTTGGATCAATTTGCTAAAGTCCAAGGATGAAGTATTCAAAAATTTTCATGAATTCAAAGCAAAAGTAGAAAATCTTACAAAAAGAAGGATAAAGGTACTAAGATTTGATAATGGAGGAGAATACACTTCAAAAGAGATCATAACTTTCTGTAAGGAGGATGGAATTAAGAGGGAGCTGATAGTTCCATATAATCTAGAGAAAAATGGAGTAGCAGAATGAAAGAATTGCTCGATTGAGGAAAGTGTTAGAGCCATGTTACATGATCAAGACTTGCCTAAATTTTTGTGGGGTGAAGCAACAAAAACTATTGTCTACATTCAAAATCGAAGTCCTCATAGATCACTAGACAACATGACTCCTGAAGAAGCATTCACTGGGAAGAAACCAAGTGTAGACCATCTTCGGATATTTGGTTGTCCTGTCTACATTCACATTCTGAAAGATAAAAGAAAGAAGTTGGATCCTACAAGCATGAAGGGAATATTTGTTGGCTATAGTAACACTTCAAAGGCATAGGATCTACATAAAGGAAGGGCACATAATTAAAGTAAGCCGAGATGTGATCTTTGATGAAAGTATTGCATTCAAGAAATCTAAGGATCTCCCGATTGACTCTGATGATGAAGAACTTCCAATATTTGAAGAATGTCCTAGGGAGGAAGAGGATTCAAATCATGAAGGAGCAGCCAAGGGTACGTTTAAGGAAAGTAAGAAGCCTAAAATATATTCAGGGTATGCAACCTATATGACTAAGTTAATTGAAGTAGAACCATCCACCTTTGAAGATTCTATTAAACATAAAAAATGGAAAGATGCCATGAATGAAGAATATCAACCAATAATGATGAATGGGGTTTGGGAAATCGTTCCTAGGCCTGAAGACTAATCTGTGATGACTTCCAAGTGGATCTACAACATTAAACATGCAACAGATGGAAGTATTGATAAATATAAGGCAAGATTTGTGGCTAGGGGTTTCTCCCAACAAGAAGGCATCGCTTATGAAGAGACATTTGCACCTACAACAAGGTATACAACTATATGATTATTGGTATTGGGATGGAACATCCATCAAATGGATGTCAAGATAGCATTCCTGAATGGTACTATTGACGAAGAAGCCTATATAGAACAACCCTTGGGATTTGAAGTGAATTATAGAGAGACTCATGTTTGCAGGCTGAAGAAGGCACTTTATGGCCTTAAGCAAGCTCCAAGGGCTTGGTATGCAAGGATGGACACATATCTACAAAGATTGGGCTTCTCGAAGAGTTCTGCTGATCCAAATCTCTATATCAAGGTTGTGAAGGGTGAGCCCGTAATTATTCTTCTATATGTGGATGATCTTCTCATGAAAGGTGTGGAAGTTTGTATTCAAGAGTGCAAAAAGCAATTGGTAGCAAAATTCGATATGAAGGATCTAGGGTTGATGCACTATTATTTGGGGTTGGAAGTTTGGCAAGGACCTGATGAGATATATCTAGGTCAAGGAAAATATGTGATTAAGATGCTGCAAAGGTTTGACATGATGGATTGCAAACCTATGACAACCCCTATGATCACAAATTTGAAGAGGCTAAGAAGTTCCAATTCAAGCCCTGTGGATCTGACAAGGTATAGACAATTGGTTGGCTCTTTGATGTATTTGGTGAATACTCGACCAAACATTTGTTTTGCAGTGAATATTCTCAGTCAATTCCAAGTAGAGCCCAAGCATGACCATTGGATAGCAGCCAAGCATATATTGAGATATCTGCGAGGAACAATCCACTATTGCCTGAAGTATGATAGAAAGAATGATGTCCACTTGATTGGATATACAAATTCTGATTGGGGAGGCAGTGAGACGGATGGGAGAAGCACTACTAGAGGATGTTTTAGTTTGGGATCCTCTATGATATCCTGGATGAGTAGAAAGCAAGAGTCAATTGCTTTGAGTAGTGTTGAGGCTGAATACATTGCAACATGTGAAGTAAGCACAAAAGTTGTTTGGTTGAGGAAGCAATTGTCCGATTTGTTTGAAGGACCGATGGACCCTACGGTTATACATTGTGATAACACTAGCTACATAAGGTTTTCTGAAGACCTAGTGTTCCATGGAAAGACAAAGCACATAAATAACAAGTATCATTACATATGAAAGCTGGTGCAAGATGGAGTGTTGCAGCTGTAGTATATCTCCACTTATGAGCAGGTAGCTGACATTTTGACAAAATCTCTTCCTAATAAGAAGCTTGTGTATTTGAGAAACAAGCTTGGATTGGTTGATATATTCTCCCTAGTTGAGAGGGAGGGATAGAAACATCGTTCTTGTTTACACTTCGTGAAGAAAGAATGGAGGATTGGGTGAGCATCTGGCTTTCGATACTCTTTTAGGATGAGGTAGGACATCTAATAGATAAGAGTTGTTGAAGAGGAAATTCCTTGAGGATTTGTCATTCCAAGACAGGAATTGTCCTAAAAGAACATACCCTTTGAACACCCGGGTGGGGTATGTGCCTTGAGAGACAATGATGATGGTGTCTATCAGTTATTGGTCTCGCCAACATTGTGCTCTGATCTTGTGGAGAGATAGAGCTGTTAGTCAAGGCCTTGCTATGTGACAATGCTGGTTGGTATGATAAGATGCAAAGAGATAAGCTGAAATGATAACTTATAAGATGGCTTACCAATCCAACTCTTCTTATGAGATCTCTTCAGTTTGAGAATGTCCATGTACCATTATGAATACCTCCCCAGTTAAGAGGGAGTGCTAAAATGTGTAACTAGGTTCAGTGTTCATAAATATGACATGTATTCTTGTTTCTTGTATATTGTAAAAAGAAATAAAAAATATTATTGTTATTTTTGTAGCATGGGTTTCATGCTCAAAGTCATTTGATTTAGAGGTCAAGCACCCACTGAGCACTTCCTAGGTTTGTCCTAGTGTCAAGAAGTCAATAGAGTCATTGTCATATGAAGAAGACCCCATTGGGCACATTGTAACATGTGAAAATAATTATTTTTGTATTTAAAAGTGTCAAAATACCCTCGAAGACCAAGTCGGCCTGGCAGCTAAGAAGTCAGCCTCATTAGGGCATGTTGTCCTCCTTGGAAGCCTATATATAGGAGGGAACTTGACCTCCTATGGATACTCACTCACTTCTCATCAAGGAGAAGCAGAAGAAAGGAAAGCGAAGAAGGATTGAAGGATGAAGGACAAAGTTCTTGGGTTATCTCTCTCTCTCACACGTGCGAAGGGAAGGCTAGGCTTTTGCAACTACAAGGTCGAAGTTGTGAAAGTTGCATTAAGAAGGTCGAAGAAAGGACTCTAAGGTTACCTATAAGCCCTGTTACCCACCATTTTTTTGGTGATATCCCTAGGAGAAATTTTTTCTCCATGATGGTCTTCAGCCAGTAGCCAGTAACCCCATGCAGCCACCAACTAGCTCATTGTGCCATTCTTCTGCCACCTGAGCCATCCATGTGGTCCCTCACCCATCTTCCATGATTGTATGTTTGAAGGTGGGCCTCTCGAACCTAAAGTTATGCCTTGTCATTTAGTAATCAAGTATTGTAGTTTTCTTATCATGGACACTTATGGGCATGGATTAATGGGGGGATTCAGCGAAAAGAATGGGCTAGGTCTGTGCTCTTGTCCCCTCGACCCCTTTTGTATATTAACCTTGGATTATAGTCCCTTGGGATCTCTTTTATTGACCATTTGGCTTTAGGGATGGTATTTCATAGGAAACCCTGATTTTGGTTGTGTGGTCCCACTTCCTCACCCACATATATTACCCCCTTTCCACTCATTGTTAAACACACATGGGCAACAAGAACAATATGAAAGATAAAACATGAGAATCAATTTTTATTAACAAGAGGTATACATTTATAGTACATATTGTGACCGTTGGGTTTCACATCCCAAGGTCTCTTGGACTACTTTTGTCTATTCGGCTTCCACACTAACCCATTGAGGATTAGGTGTCCAACATTCCCCCCCTTAATCCGAAGGGTTATGTATGAGTCCAAGAAGAGAGCTGCAATACAAAATGTGCAAAAATGCATGGTAGCACTAGGCTGAATGTGCTCTCTGAAATGTTGGTATAAAGGGCGGTGGTTTAAGGATGACCACCAACACTAGAACGCTTAATGCAGTTCCCAGAACTCTTCCAAAACTGGCAAGAAGTTGAAGTCTTCTAGAGGAAGTGCTCCTATTGTTTTGAAGAGGGAAACCTTCAACCATGAAAGGGAGGTCTCACCCCGCATAAAAGGGAGAACTTCAACCTGAAAAGGGAAGTCTCAACTTGTGATGGTTTAAGGATGACCAACAACTCTGGAATGCTTAATGCAATTCTTGGAACTCTTCCAAAACTGGCAAGAAGATGAAGTCTTCTGCTAGAGGAAGTGTCCCCAATTTTGTTCCTGGAATTCTTCCGAAACTGGCAAGAAGATGAAGTCTTCTGCTAGAGGAAGTGTCCCAGATTGCCAACTGAAGGCATGTTCACGGGCATCTTTGTTTTTGGCTACAACTCTGAATCTGGTATGGCAGGTTGTGGCTCAAGCTCGCTTGATGTGGCTTTGAAGCTTGTAGATGACCATCATTTCCTTCCCTGTCAGATACAAGGTGAGATGATGGAGAAAACTCAACTGCAAGACTGTTCAATACTCTGGAACAAGTTCTGACATGTGATTGGAATATCTTCTTGGCTGTTGATGCCCATTGCCAAGAAGCGATCCATCCAAGATGAATCTTTGTTCTTACAGGACGTTTGTTTCTGAAGCATCTGTGTGAAGAATGGGTGGTTTTATGACAGTGCTTACATGGATGAAGATCAAAACAGTGATCTTTCAAATGGCCAACTCGGTCACAGTGTTGGCATTTTGCAATATGTTGTTGTTGTTGTTGCTGTGGATGAGGGGCAAAATCTGGAACAGCTGGAGGTGAACTGTCATGAAGAGCAGGTGAACTGTCATGAATGAATCCAGCACTTTGAAACTGAATGGGCTTGGAGTAGTCTGGAATATGAAAGGACAAGTCCTTCTCATATCCGAGACCAGTTCTGTGCTTGTTATGGACAAGCTGTTCCCATGGTCTGATGATGGGCTTGGGAAGTGCAAACTGAGTTTCTGCATCTGCATGTACAACTGTTGCTTTATTGGGTATTAAATCTGAACCAACTGTAACATTATTGTCTCGCTGTTTATGGGAGTCTGTTTCAATCTTCTGAATAGAAACAGGTTCAAAATGATGACGCCTTTGTTTTAATTCTTCTTGCTGAAGCTGAGATTCAAGCTCCAAAAATTCTACATTTTCTTGTGTATATTGCAGATAGGTTTTAATATCACAGAGAGTGTTCTTGTTGATTTTCACTGTATCATGATCAGTAGAATGCATCAAAGTTTTCAAGAATTCTAATACTTAAGTAATTTTAACCATATTCTCCATTGTCAAAATTACACCTTTTAAAAACTGGTCATAACTATGAACAAATGAATAAGTAGCACCCACTCACAATACTATGTCAAGAATCTTTTCTTTATCGCTAAAAATTTGGACCAAGATAAAAGTCAAAGATTAAAATCCCGTGAAAATCCCTCAGTTGCAGCAACCGGGGTATCGCGGACTACGACAGAGATTCCAAAGAAGGACGACGCGCATCCGAAGAGAGCCTCTCTCAATGTCGGATCGTGGAGTCGCACTGTTCTGCCTGTTCAGCAGTCTAGGAGACGTGTTCCTCTTTCCAATTTGACAAATCAGGCCTCCGCCCAATCTAAGCATGGCATTCCCTACAGCCAAGGATTTGTTAACCAACCAAAATCTTCAAAGGCCAGGGCTAGAGTGGCACCCAGTGGTACAAGAGACTCGGAAATTGAAAAGGGCACTGCAAAATCGTCTATTCCTAGACACCCTGCAAAACCCAGTAATGTCGGTTTAAGGGTTCCGAGAAACAATGTGGCCCATAGTAGCTCTGTTTCCTCTAATCCAGACAACAATATTTTATCTCTAGCAGAAAAGATTTCAACTACAACTTCAGTTAGTACAACTTCAATTACTACAGAAGCTCTAGTCACAGACAGTAGTGCTTCAGATATTGCTTCCTTGGAGAAGAAAACTTTGCAGAACCTGTACATCTCAAAGCATCATTCAAAGCCATTGGAAGTCCACCTCTTTGAAGAAAGGATTCCAGTCGCAGCAGGGGTGCAAGGATCTAAGATTGTTGAAATTGACGCAGATAACAGAGATCCTCAGATGTGCGTATTCTATGCCTCTGATATCTATGACCATTTTCACAAAATTGAGAAGTAGAGAAGGCCATCAACGAACTACATGGATGTAGTTCAGCAAGACATAAGTACTAGCATGCGAGGAATATTGATAGACTGACTTGTTGAGGTTGCAGAGGAATACAAACTTGTTCCAAAGACCCTATTTTTTACTGTGTCCTATATAGACATATATCTTTCTCGTAATGTTACAATCAGACAAAGATGCTGGACTCAAATGAACGACGCCTTATAATCTCTCGAATGTAATTTCGGTCTAATTCCAGGTTCTCATTTTCGAGATGGCTTCGAAGAGTTTCACTGTCTATCTGATCAAACAATTCATTGGCCGCATCTTCGTGGAGGTCTAGTGTATCTAAATTATACAGTAGCCTGAGCAATGTCTGCGATTGCATCGCAACAGTGATGATAACGTTCACGAGTTGAGTTTCAGACCCGACTCGTCTATCCGCAGCGAAATCCGCCGGATCCTTTCTCTGCCTGGGCTAATCATAAACAACTGCAATGGCATTGCTTACAAGCAAAATCTGCCCTGGAATTACACGTTCAGTGGCATAAAGTCCCAGGCCATGGCCTACAAAATCGGCGACCTCGGGAATGGGGGCGCCAATCTGGAGCAGGTATAATGCACCAAAGAGAGAATATATGACAGAGAGTGGCAGGTAAAGAATGGCACAAATAGCGCTGAGTGAAGGAGCGTTTCTCTGCGCATCAATGAAATAGGAGCAGATATGGACCAGAAGGTGTTATGATTCCAGTTTAAAAATAACCAGGAACAACTGTGCACAAACAATAAAAATATTGGGAGAAAAAAATGTCAGAAAACCTAGCGTTCAGGTCAGAGAAATATTTGCAAAATTGCAGAGTGCCAGGTTTGAAGAAGGCCACGCCATGTTTGAAGAAGGCCACACAACAATTTAATTTCTAAGGAGGCCACAAAACTAATGGCTCATATTTGAGCATGCCAGGAATACACCTACAGCTCTGATACCATGTTAGACACACATGGGCAGCAAGAACAATATGAAAGATAAAACATGAGCATCAATTTCTATTAACAAGAGGTATACATTTATAGTACATATTGTGATCGTTGGTTTCACATCCCAAGGTCTCTTGGACTGCTTTTGTATATTCGACTTCCACACTAACCCATTGAGGATTAGGTGTCCAACAGTCATTATCACCTCATTCATCATTTCTCCCACCTGGTTCCACATTCCTCCACTGGGTCCACCTTGGGTCAGGCTCAGAATGATGCCTCAGAAGTTGATGCAGCTGAAAAGAAAAGCAAAAGAAAAAATGGCCACATTCAACTGGAAAACATACCACAAAATGCAAAAGATGGCCAAGACAAACACATTTAGCACGTGGGGAAAAGGAAACACATGAGCTCTGCCCCACCATCATGGCCATCACCCTGGTTCCTACAGGTTTTATGAGCCTCCTCATCATATAGGAATCCATTATTGTCCCAACCCCTGGTGGGCAATGAACCGCCCTACCTTAAAAGGGGTTATCCACCACTATATCTTACACATCATGCTCTTACTCCTTGAGCCCCAAGCAGTTTGTTGTCACCTTCTGAAAAGAGAGTTCTAGTTGTACAAAGAGGGCAAAAGAATAGAGATGTTTGGAGCTAGCCTCCAAGCCATAGAAACACTCAAAGATAAATCGAACACATCCAATGGATAGTGCTCAGAATTAGCTTTCCAACGATATGTGAAGCTCCTCAAATGGACTCCAGAATCAAAAGTTAGAGCAGGTTGAAAGTTACCCTTGAAAACCAGAAAGCAAAAAAAAATGTTTAAGTTTAGTCCCAGATCTCGCAAATCAGAGTTTTCTAAAGTAGAAGCAGGGGAGCGCATCAACAATAAAAAATCAATGATCGCCGGTATCGGCTTATCGACGATCCGAGGTCCTGGGTGCATCAGCAATCAAGGGTCGGAGGTCCTGTAGGTCGCATTGGCGGGCTCACACCTCGGGGGTCATAGCCATGTTGCAAATCGACAATCGCACTTTATAACCCATGGTGTATCGAAGATCGCAACAACATGAACAGGTCGTGATCAACAATTGGCAATATTCAATTGACCACTCTTGGGAAATTGTAGGAAGAATATGCCAATAGTGTAAATCACCATGAGAGGCCGAAAATGATTTACAAAGGAAATTAGCGAAAAACCAAGGGTAGGTGGGCCTTTTTCTCTCTCCTCTATAGGGCCATGTGGCCACTGATGTCATCATGATGTGGCATGCTGATCTCCAATTTTCAAGGGTCCTATGGGGGCATATCCGTGTGACACGCGTCACCACTCAAGAAGCGACACGTGGCAGTGATGACGTTGTTGATTGACAATCGACGATCGATAGTTGTAGTGTGTTATGCATCAAGAAGAAGCCGTCGATTGCGAACATCCGATTGAGGGGGTCCGATAAGGGGGCTAGCCAGTGGTCACAAGGAGAGCGAAGAATCGAGAGCTAAGTAGGACAGACGATCTTGTATATCGGCGATCTCAAGTATCAAAGGGTGCAAACAAAGATGATGCTATGAAATTGTTGATTGCGATATTATCTCGGGTGGGCCCGATCAGTGTTTGGCGGTTGCAAGCTATAGTGGGCGCAGACTCTCCTTTATCCTTTTTTCAAGTGTTCCAGACTGCATCGCGCATCGGAGATTGCAATATTGGGGAGGAGGCATCAAAGTCGAGCATCAGAAATCACCGATATGTGGGATTCCATGTAACAAAGGAAAAAGACCTCCAGAGGGGAGTCCAAAGGCCTTAGCGCCCGAGGACTAAGCGCCTGGTCATAGCCCTCGGTCACATGAAGCAAAAGGAGCTAAAGTGGATCAAAATGCCCCATTTGTAAGGACTTTTAATGGGAAATCCTGATGCGATAACTCCGCGATGAGGTAATGCAGAACTTTAAAGGCGTGGTGGGTCGGCAGCTGAGGCATTTAGGAGAGGAGCTGGAGCATTCAAAAATTGGCATGGGCTGACCCTGCAAGGCCCCTTGTGACATGAAATCGGGGCCAAAACTGATAGAGTAAATGAAGACATGGAAGCTCGGGAGGACTTGATGATCCAACATGGTGCTACATGTAGAGGGAAGACGAAGAACTGCCCAGGCGACCTCTGCTTCTGTACTATGGCATGAAACTAATAGTTGAACACTCCCAGCTTTGAAGAACGAATGATTTGAATAGTAAAGGCAGAAGCGACGAGAATCATCTGAGTGACAGAGGAGGCCAGATCGTGGGCAAGCAACAACTGGAAGAAAAGGCAATGCCATGGATGGGCATGGAGATATTTTGTTGGCGTTTTCATCTGATTGTTGACTTGTTTTGTTATCCTATAATGTGTCGCCATTTAATGAAGCAATTAATCTTTTGTAGTCATTTTTGGGCCACCGAGTCATCCCAGGCCGAGACAGCTAATCGATTTGACAACTGAGGCTCAGCTGAGATATTTTGTTGTAATTACTGTTCAATGCTCCCCTCTTCAGATAAATAGTGGGAAGCAACACTTCACAAAGGTTCAGAATCCTAAAGAAAGAACTACATGTTATTTTCAAAACTGTATGACTTTATGATATGCGTCTTTCAGAATATTAAGGAAATGGTGGTGATTCCTCCTTCGAGTACTACAATATGTTACCCCCCTGTTTAAATTCCATTATGTTCATGTTTCCTCTCTGATTTCAGGTAATCGTAGCTGCTAGAAATGTTTCATACGTTCTTACAGATTCATTTGTATTGACTTGTTAATGCATGTGCCTGTATGGATCTTTGAGATTATATCTTTAAAATTACGCTCCATGAATCATCACACCCAATCCTCTTTCATCCATTATGTCTACCTGTAACTCAGATAAGTGTAAAATTCTTGATGCTTCAAGCTCTATGTGATGAGTTATTATATCTCCTTATCTTCTCTCATTGCTCTACCAAAGCTTATTAAACTGTAGGTCCTTGAACTACTCAGCCTCCACTAGTTTATACATATATTTTTGTGAGTTGTATATGTGAAGAAGTACCAAAAATACATGGCTTATGCCTTTAGATGAATGAACCAACCCATGATGTTTAATATATATATGAAGACATATGTACAAAAATATATGTGATGTCTCCAGCTTCTTGAGAATCATATGAGACACACAAAATCTAAATATTCCAGGCATTGGTCTTGTAAGCAATCTGAGGTTGTCTCTAGAAGTGACTACACAGTTAATTAGAGAAAAATCATAAAAAGGCAAAAGGCATATAAAGAAGGGTGGAAAAATCAAGGCTGAGGCACCTCACGTACCACGATTTCTTCTTCCTATATATTATATACCCAAGTGTGGGCTTCCCTTTTTATTAACTACCCTTGTATCCCAGCATGTGGCCCAGGGCTGCCCCTTCTCATCCCCTACTCTACTCACCTCTTTATCACATACCACCACCTTTTAAAGGATGTACCTTGGACATATTATCTCCCTTAGAAGTAGAAACCATCTAATAGGATACTTGGTTAACCCCATTTGGTGTTTGGAGACATTAGCACATACCAAAGCTCATTATGGAAGGGCATGCCATTATGAAGTCCCCACTTGTGGTCCATCATTTGTAAGCTCTTTTACTTGATTTCCTTGATTTCCTTGTTGTGTTAGAAGGCCGGGGGACACATTGGATCTTATGCAGGATTGCAGGTGGTCTCTATCTTGGGTTTGGTCTCCCTATACGGGGTCCTAACCCTCCAGAGGGCTACATTGGCACATGTAGGGTGTGTTTTGAGAGCCATGGGCCTCCACAGCAGTAGTTGCACTCCATGGATCCCAAGAGATGTTCAAATATTGGCTCGAGATCCACCTATTGGACGAGGAAGATGCACCTAGTTCACCTTTGCCCAACCAACCCCACAAATGTACTATGCACTTGGCAGCTGACCCAAGACTTGCAGGATGATGTGGCATCACCTACACCATCATCGGAGCCCTTACAGATGGTCTACAGGCATCTTCGGCTCATTTGGAGACCCATGAGGTTATTATTATGCCCCCACACCCATTGGGAGCACCACAAGTTTATTGTTTGGAGAAGAAGGGGCCACCCCCTTGTCCATCACTTTTGAGGGTCATATTCTTCATTATGGCACCTATGGACCTCATTAGGCCTCTTAGAGGGCCCTACAACATGTATTGTTTATCATTTGACCTTTTAAGAGGCTTATTATTTCATTTATGAGCTAGTTTGGTGGGCTTGTCATCAAAAGTTAGGTCATTAGCACATTATTTTATTTTTGGGGCTTATGTAGACCTAAGAGGCTTATTTGAACTCCTAATTAGTGTATAAATACAAGTGATGAATTCATTTTCTCATCATCACATTGGATTGGATCTCTCTTCTCTTCAGAGAATTTCACACTTATTCTGGGATGAAGAATTGGAGCATGGATGAATTTTGATGTTTTGATTGGAGTATTTTAACTTGGAGCTTCTTTATTGTCAAATTGTTGATGATTGAATATGTTCTATTACATGTACGTACACACTTTTAATGTTGTTCTTGTTTTACTTTTGTCATATGCATTGAATGGAATTTTTGCTATAATAGGGCTAATTGCTGCATTGCATAATTGCAAATTTGTGGAATTATTGTTTCTATATAACATCTCTCAATGTTTGGGCCATGTATGTGAATGAAATCTCCCAAGAATAATTCCATCGGGGAATTTATCTTGATAAGCAATCTCTTTTGCCAAGCGAAGTAGTCCTCAAGGCCTCCTTGACCGAAATACAAGTTCCTTTCTCATTACTCTCCTAGACTCCATTTTCACCAAGGGATTAAGGCACTAATCGTCTAATAGGTGATCACTCAAAAAATACTTTTCTTCACCTTTCCCTCTCTCTTCTAGGTTTAGCCAGGTTGGGTTATCTAGGGCATCATTTCCTAGACAAAATAGCCTAAAAAAAAGTTCGATCTCCTAGCTTCTACTGCGATGGTGTTTCCTCAAAGCCTCCTCTAGTTTTGAAGCAATTTTGATGGTGGAGTTGTGAGACAACCCAAGCCCTAGCTCTGATATCAAACTTTGCCTTGGTGTTCCCCTTTAAGTGGAAATTATTGCTTTGATCCTTTCCCCTTCCTTTTTTGGGTTAAGAACATCATTGGTTGCTAGATTCTTCCCCCTTAACCTAGGCCAGGTACACTTGGTCTGGTGTGGTTCCACACTTTGAAAAATCAAATATTCAAGAACCATTCGAGAAGTCAAGTCCAATAAGGATTTTAGGATTGGGAAACTCCTTTACAAAGCATATTCCTCTAACCTAACCCTCAAACCCTCACTTTCTTATCCTAGAAACCTTTGTACGTTGCTTATCAGGGAAGTAAGCTCCATTCTTAACCCCCTTCTAGGAAAAGGATTATTAAGGTCACTTCACATCCATTGGTTGATTCGTCCTTCACAAGTGACTTTCTATATGCCGGGTATCCTCCCATTGGTGAAAATTCGTAAAGAGTAGAGAGTCTTCGCTGTGGTGACAATGGGCTAAGCATCTATCTTTGCTCTTTGATCTAACAATTGTCCCTTTAGGAGTCCCTTTTATGCCCCTTGCTAGTTTGAGCGGTAATAGGCCCTAAAAAGAGAAGCAACCCAAGCGAAGGTCAAAGGAAGCCTTGGAAGCCCTAAACCCCCACACACGTGTGGAAGCAACAACTGTTGCAGGGGCTAAAAATTTCAAAATTGCAATGGGGGCCGAAATTCTGTAGCTGGGGGTTGAAATTGTGCAGGTAGAAGAGATTTGATTGGGTTTGACTTGGATAGAAGAAGCACATCATCAAGGTTTGGCCTGGTCTTGGAAGGGTATTGGTCTTGGAATTTGTCATTTGAGGAATCTATAAGAAGAGAAGAACTTTTTGGGTTTTCCTCTCAAGTGGAGAGGTTTTGGGCCTGGCTTGCAGCCTACATCCTATGTTCTTGTGTATTATTGATCTTCTTGTTTTTGGTAGTTGTTTGGTGATAGGAACAATATAATAATAAGAGAAGAAGCTAATAATTAAGAAAAAGTATAAATACATCACAAGTTATGAAGATTAAGAGAAATCATCCTAATTGTAGCCCTATAGATTTCTCAACTGGAAGGTCAACAAGCCAAGGCATATCCTTACCTCAAAACCATCATACCAGCCTTAGCATGCTTATGACAGTCAATGGACACTATTGGGTACTAGTGTCCCATAATGGCCCTGCTCCTGAATGTTTTACCAGCATAATGTTGCCTGTTCCAATTCCTTTTGTTGTTGTTGCTAATTCTTGTAGTCAGTTTCAACCACCCAAACCGGACATTTCCTTGCTTTCCTATACCAAGCACATAATTTCCATTAGACTAAAAAGGAATTGAAATAAATTTAAATCATACCTCATTGATGGCTTGTCAATAAGGTACACCTGCAATTATGTTTACTTCTTGTCACAAGTCAAACTAGCTCTTTTATGAAATCATCATTTATAAACATATCACATCTGGCTAGCTCAAAATGCAATCGTCATAAATTAGACTCATAAACTATGTGCATAATTAAAAATTGAATAAAATACTAATACTTATCTTCCAAATGGTTCTTTGCCTTCGCCTTTTTTCTTTGTCCTTTCCGTACACACATTGAATTGTTTGCCAAACCTGGCAAGCATATATTGTCTTCTCTTCTCTTCAATCACGTACACACACTAAATCGGTTGCCAAACCTGACAAGAACCTAGTGCCTTCTCTTCTCTTTAAAGCAACAAGGGAATCCAGAGACTGTACTGCCTCCTCCCTCAATATCAGCAACAAGGGCATCTATAGACTAAACCGCCTCTACCCTCAATATCAACAACTCAAGATTGGTCTCATCCCAAGCTGTCTAGGGCTCTAGGAACTAGTAACTCAACCAACAGGGTTCCAGAGTGTTTGTTCCAACCTGCGGCTCTAGGGACTAATAACTCAACCCACAAGGCTCCATAGCGTTTGTCCCAACTTGCAGGCTCCAGGAATTAGTAACTCAAACCAAGTTGTTCTAGGGCTCTAGAGCGTTTGTTCAAATCGATAACCAATCCCTTTCACAACACATACACATACACAATGTACAACACAACACACACACCTACACCCGGTGTACAACTCCACACACACACCTACACCTGTTGTACAACACAACACATATGCGTACACACGATACAATACAACGAATACACATGTCATGATACAAGGACTACACAATACTCATGACACAGTACCACATGTACATAACACAATATGTACAACATATACACAACAATAGTACTGCACATCCAAAGACCACACTGTCTCTACTAGGCAACCTTGCCTCTAGTGCCTTTCCCATGCCTTACTGTGTGCATCCACAACCTAAGTCCCGGGTTTGCGGCTCTTTCCACTATCCATGCTTGTCCTAGCATGCTGCAGATCACACTTCTTTCATTCCGCTGATGTAGTCTTCAACATTGCCTGTCCATAACATGAACTTAGGCATAGTTATAAGCACATATTACTAACCTCATAGGTCTTCCAGGGCTAATCTGCCCACTTGATTCCTCATAAAACCAAGAACCTTTTCATGCCATTCACCTGCATAAACAATCATTCTTCCACAAGAATGATCCCTAATGACCTTGTCAGACAATGTCATACATACATACATATAAACATCCGCATAATCATGATCACAACATAATTACTAGTATTCCTAAGATCAAGGTTAAGAGAACTTCCTTTATCTATGCAATGCATGCACAACATTGAGAACAACAGTTCCCAACATAGCCAAGGCATCTGACGTCTCAAATCTATTCACCTTACCTTTCATGGTTACCTTTCTTACGACTGTCCTGCCACTGTCCATTTACCCCAATGGACCCAACCAATCCAATTGGTTGTCATATTCTTGCCTTCAGCTGCCCTTATACATGCACTGAGCTTCATCCGAGTTTACCTTACCTGTTGGGTTCTCAGTTCTACCCAAGATCCATTAACTTCCTCTTTCCCCAACCAATTCCCAAGACCCTCTAAACATAAAAGGCAAGAACAAGAAGAAAACAAGAAGAAAACCATGAAAAGCCAATAACAATATGACACCACAAACAAACTAGCATGGCCATGCATCAGACACAATTAAAACCGCAAATCGAGTGCAAAAAAAAAAAATATCGAAAGCACAAAACTAGCAATAAACACCATGATTCAACCCCATGGTTCCCAGTGCTTGCAAGGGAAAGCTCAACCCGAGCCTTCTTCAAGATTTCATGACAATCTCTTTTTCCATGCAATTCCCTGCATCATATTGCCATAAACACACAACTGTCAGTGCATAATAAATATAATAATATACCAGCTACCTTACCTGCTGTACCCAACATGTTGCTCTGCAACTGAACACATCCATACCATCTCTCAAGGGACTCCAATTCCCTTGACAAATCCAACCACAAATGAAAACCAACTATTATATCTGCATCTGATCAACCATCTACCATGTAGCTTCCTCAGCCCCAAAGTGCTTCCACGCACTTGGACTTGCTCTATTACTCGATCCCAGATCATATGCTCCTTCTGCTGTAGGATGCATCGAGGCTTTGCGTGGAATTCTCCCTCTGGTACCACCATCCATCTCGATAATGAATTCTTGATGATCTGGCTGCCTAGCTGCTATCTACTGCTGCATAGATCGAGCGAGTGCTGACCTAAATCCCCAACCGTATGTGCCTCATGTGCACTATAGATCTGAGGCTTGCCACGCATCTATTGCGCACTCTGATATGAAGGGAAATCCTTCTCGCAAGGATCTCCATCACAGGTTCAACACCGCAATGGTTCTGCATCTTCTAACATCAAACTCATCCCAAATCAGCTCCTCATCTCTAATGCCTCTGACACGCTTAACACCTTCCCACCAGATGTATGCTTTTCCCTTGAGGCTGAAAGTAGTTATCTTGTCTTTCTTGAACTCTTCTGGCAAGTACTACTCCTTACTCCTATAAGGATGCTTGCAGTAATGGTGATGATGTCTATCGGAACCGGAGCTAGAATGAAATCCATAAGCACTAACCCTCCTGTCAGGTGTATCCAAAGGTCTACCACCTCTGATTGTATCATCTCTATGCAATCTGTGTCTTCTAAGAGATCTGTTGCCATAAGCCCCATTAGCCTTCTCCTCCTATCCATGACTGATCCCCATCTGTCTCTGCTTCTGCAAATTTGAAAAGCTCTAAAAGATGAGTGCATTAACTTCTACTTGCTTTTCCTGAGCTTTGGGAAGCCTTTCCTATGTCTCAATCAACTTGTCATAAGCTGCTCAACTGACCTTTCCCATTCCACAGAATTCACATCAGGCCTATAAGGGGAGTCATGTGAACTATAGTCCACTACTCTGCTCTTCGTCTTTGATATTCTATTGTCCTGCAATCATACCATGTTAGATAAACCAAATATAGACAATCAAAATCATACCTCTCTATAAAGTTCAAGGGAGGCTATGCCGTCTGCACAATCAATCTAGATTAACACAATACGTAATAATATCAAGATCCTAGCTGCAATGACCATAATCATCATGCATATGCCGCAATGCATATACCAAGAAGTTGACTATCATGCATGACTAACCAATGCACGTGCATATGATCACGCTGATTAACTAGTATCTATCTTGCATGTAACCACAACAACAATAGAATAATAGACATGCATATAACCACAATGTATATAACAACCATTAACCATTATACCTACATGCTAAACATACAAACCTGTATGACGATATGCTTTTCCGCCAAGGTCCAGCGTTGCGACCTTACTCTGATACCAATCTGTAACCTCCCCTCCCAACATTTAACCCGCTTTTACAAGCTCTCCAAGGTAAACATGAGTTGACTGTCACTATGATATGACCTGACCTCCAAGTTATAGTTAAGGAAGTGGGGCATACAAACTGAACACTTACTGACATACTATAGGGACTACAAATCACCTAGGAGCTGGACAACCACCCCAATTGATCAATCCCTAAGCTGGAACCCTTTTTCTTTGACCTAGCACCCCAACCGCACCCATAAGACTACACGCATGCAGTTATGAGGCTATAATTGCGCTCATAAGCTTGCTTCCATGCGGTTATGACCCAAAACCTCCAGTTCTGAGCATGCGGTTCAAGGATCTGTGCCACCTTTTCAGGCTAGCCTCCAGACCACTGCCTAGAATTTCCAATAACTTTCCAAAATGTAATCAAAGGTGATGACAAATCCAACCAATCAAAAACTCAAGCAAGAATTTGACCCAAAGATGCTTAATCCATAACAAAAATTTCGTCAAACATATGGAAAACATGTAAGCTACAGGTCATGAATGCATATCTGATCATAAATCTCTGAAATTCATCTGAGAATCACCAAGAAGATCTAATGCCCTCTCAAGTAGCTACAACAACACTTGTTATCCCATGCATTCATTGACCATTCAAATAGTTATCAAATCATGAACAAGAGCCATAGCTAGAGCACATCATAGAACCATGCTTATAACCAACATATAACTAGAATAATAACCATGACAAAACAACCATAAAATACACATATTAACAAGTATGAGTGCTCATAGATAACAATAGAAATATAACTCTTATTAGCATATGCAAAAGCCAACCAAGTCAGGGACATCCACATACCTCCTGACCATAGATTGCGCTGAACCAAATCTTTCTTTCAGCCAATCAACCCCGTGCCGTATTCCAAGCATGAATGTGGGATCTCATGGGATAAACCAAGACAATCAACCAGGGACCCTATAGGTTAAACCACCTCCACCTTCAACTACCGTGATCTCACTTAAAACGGTCCCGAGATCATAAAACGAAATTGAGCTTGGATGCCTCAAAATTTCTTCACCATACCTTGAGGAATTTGCCTGTCTCCACCCACTTGTCGAGGGCTTCCTAGACAAAACCATCTCCACCCCCAACCCTTGGGAATTTTCCCGAGACCACCTCACCCGGTTCCAAAACCTTCCGGAAATCCAAAGCTCAACCAAGAATGAATCCCATTACACTATGACTATCCAAGAAATGGCAAGGCAAGACTGAAACCACTGTCAATCAAGGCAAAAAACCATGTCAATGACAACAAATGAACCAAATAAACAAATGCATGTACCATGCATTCACACCTCTGCTAGGAAATCACACATGCAACTTGTTGGCTGCAAAATCCTCCTGATGAAGTTGTTGATCCAACCTTCTCCATGCTTTCCTTTTCTTTTCCTTTTCCTTTCGTTGCTTTTCTTTCTCCAAATCCAAGTGAATGCCAAAATGGTCCAAGAATACTCTTATTGTGCAAGAGTGTACGAGAGAGAATGAAAGGAGAGCCAAACTAAACTGACAAAAGTTGTGAACTGATCCACCATGTCTCGAGACTAGAACACCATCCGATGCTACAAAAACTAACACTCCCTCTTGGCGAGGAAGGTGTTCTAGTGCTGAACTGCTACAACACCCTGTCTCTGCATCATCCTCTATACGCTATTGATGTCTGGCCACTGTGACTGCCTGCCACTGCCCACCAACAGTTGCGTAACTCTGATGTTGCATTTGTGTTGCTGTTGACATTGCTATGTTGTTGCTAACTCTGCATTTGCACTGCAACTCCCTCTCAACTATTGTTGTTGCTACTGCAACTATTGCAATTGAGAAGCATCCATTGCGTAACACTGATGCTGCATCTGTGTTGTTGTTGACACTGCTACGCTGTTGCCAACTCTGCATTTGCATTACAACTCCCGCTCAACTATTATTTCTGCTACTGCAACTACTGCAATTGAGAAGCATCCAAAATACTGAATCAATTGTGTCTCTGTGTTGCAACTTTCTCCCGAGCATTTCACTGCTACTAGCCTCTGCACTGTCCACTAAGGAATTTGCGTTGCTACTGACTCTGCTACTGAGCCTCCTGCTATGTTGTCAACACTGCTCTGCGCTCCTCAACACCTCACTGCAACTGTCACTCTGGTATCTGACTGCATAAGTGGCACTGAGCCATCCTGCAATTGAATACTGTGGGCCCCTATAGCAAGGTAATGATCCATGAGGAAGACACCTCAATAGACCTTGCCCAACCATTGCGCAACTTTGAGACTATAGGTCCATATCGCCCAACCTCACTCCTGGAGGGGTAGCTGCAAACATGGCTAAATCTGATCTACTCATACTACTGTTGCTACTGCTCTATTGATGCTTCTGCACTACTGTTGCAACTATTGCAATAATGAGTCTGATATCCCTAGATGCTGAAGTACTAGCTTCCATAGGGATGCTCCCTTTGAAGCTAGAATTTGTTTGAGTCTCGATCTCTCTATGGGAAATCTCTATGCTCAAAAGGAAAATTCAAATTAAATATTATTTGGGCAAGCAATTATTGAAGGGGAATATATTTAGAGCAAAATTCAAATTTAATTGTGATTCCCTCCATGATTTTTTATGTTGGCTCCTCAATCAAAGCTACCCATTCGATTCACTTAAATTTCTATAAATAACCGATCATTATATGGCTCTTGTTACTCACGTTTTGGGCAATTTGCATCTATTGTTCTCTGAAGTTCGAATTTTTTCCTAAGGCCCACATATGTCTACAATGGTTTGCATAATATCTAAGGCTTGAACTTCAGTTTGACTCGGATCCATCTGTGACCAATAGTGGCTCGATTATGTGGCATCACATCATTGAAAAAGGTGGTTTTATGTGGTTCGTTATCTTATATTGATTCGTTGACTTTCTTGCGGCTCATATATGTTTATTTGAAGCTCGTTGTGGATCACCTTTTGTTATCGCTGTTGGAAATATTGAAAGAGGGGGTGAATCAATATTTCTTAGCAATTAACACTTTATTAATCTTTTTCAGAGCGTCTTTAGTTATTATTATTGTTCTTCTTCAAATAATCCTAAGCAATAATCAATAGTAGGCAACACCATATAACAATGCAGAAAGATAAAGACAATAGACACAAGATTTTTAGGTGGAAAACTGTTAATTTTAGGATAACAATGGTATGTTCTATGCTTAGAGCAAATTTACTTCAATTTTCTCTATTAGCCCAATATCATATCTAGTATAGCAATCACATCAACATGATAGTAAAATGCAGATAAAACATAAACAATAACAGTAGAAGACAAGCCAACACAAGAGGACACAAGATATGGCACCAGTCAGGGACAAACCCTAATGTGGGGAAACCCTTTATCAATTCTTCTTATAATTCTTCAAAAGTTCAGCACAGAGAGAGAGTACAATTTACAATATTCACTTGCCCAAACTGATCAGTCAAAATAGTAGAAACAGAAAGCCCTAACCAGAAAGTCAATGATGGTCAACAGGGCTGAAATTGACCTCCTAAACAACTCGGTCAACCTTGGTTAACTCGGCCTCCAATCAAATTTGGTCAACAAAAGTCAATGCAACAACTTGAATTAGGGCAGTCAACGCTGGTCAACACAGGGGTCAAACTACCTAGGTTTTTGTGCCTAGAACAACGGCTTTCCCAAACAAAAGTCTCCTTCACAAAACTGAAGTCAAATAGGGTCAACGCTGGTCAAAGTCAACATCCTGAAATTTTGGCCTTTGGAAATTTCGGTCAAATCTGGTCAATGCAGCAGCTAGAAAAGACAATCTTCCTTTTGCACATGTGGAGAGAGAGAGGCCTAGAAATTCGTACACAATCAAGATGAGAGAGAGAAAGATGAATGAGATGAGATGCCAAAATGAGGAGGAGGCACCTTGAATTTATATGCAACATTGAAGGTTGGAGGAGGCTAATTTGATGGTTGGTCGACCTTGACAATTTGTCCATAATCAAAATAAATTCATAACTTCATTTGTACATGTCAGAATGGGATGATCCTTATATCAGTCCTACACCTCTAGGAAAGAGGAATCTAAGAAAAATATCAGCTACCTCATAAGAGCTGTCCAAAGTGATGTTTGTCCCTAGTTGCCAAATTTAACACTCCCTCTCAACTAGGGAGAACATCACCTGCCAAACTGTCTAACAATCTGTGCCATCCCTATCACTGCAGCGCTCTGCTCTGCTGAACCATGAAGAAAGAAGAAATGATCGAGAATGTATCATACCATTCTCCTCTGACCCGAAGTCAGCCTCCAACAACAGAGAGTGTGTCATACCACTCTTAACTGACCCGTACCGTAGTTAGCTTCCATTGATCGCAGATCAATATCAACATCCTAGCATAGGGAGTACGGTAGTACATGATGTGTCCATCGGTAGTACTATGGTCACTATCCTCATTTCCCTACTCATTGGTCAGATGAGAAGTACTTTCCATGAGTCCTGGACTGCATGGGTAGGATGTGCCGATAGGAGAAGGTGAACCATTCATCCTGCTCATATGCCGTAGGGGAGGGTGAACCACTTAGCCTATGCATATGCCACCATGGGGTATCACAGGGGAAGGTGAACCATTCACTCTATACATAGTGCATCACTAGGGGAGGGTGAGTCACCCTATGGTCGCTCATCGCTCCAAGAAGTACCGTAAGCCCCCGGGAGCTCCTAGAGCTCACTATACATCCTCATACAGGACCCTCATAAGAGGGTCTCTCCATGACTCCAAGTTGTGCACGAAAGGTTCTCGAGGGGCTTCGTAAGAATATCGACGACTTGCTCATCGGTCCTAATATGATGGAGCCTTATTGCTTCCCACTGTACCATATCCCGGATAAAGTGGTACCTGATATCAATATACATAGTGCACCACTAGGGGAGGGTGAGTCACCCTATGGTCGCTCATCGCTCCAAGAAGTACCCTAAGCCCCCCAGAGCTCCTAGAGCTCACTATACATCCTCATACAGGACCCTCATAAGAGGGTCTCTCCATGACTCCAAGTTGTGCACGAAAGGTTCTCGAGGGGCTTCGTAAGAATATCGACGACTTGCTCATCGGTCCTAATATGATGGAGCCTTATTGCTCCCCATTGTACCATATCCCGGATAAAGTGGTACCTGATATCAATATGCTTGGAGCGATCATGAAACACGGGATTCTCAGAAAGACGAATCCCACTCTAGTTGTCACAGAAGATTACGGTGGTATCCAACACATGTCCAAACATCTCACTAAAGAGCTTCCTCAACTAGACAGCTTCATAGGAGGCCAAACTAGCAGTGATGTATTCAGCCTCAGCGGTGCTTAAAGAAACCGACTTCTGCTTCCTTCTCATCCATGATATTGAAGAAGAACCTAGAGAGAAGCAACATTCTGATGTGCTTTTGCGATCCACCACATTGCCAACCTAGTCTACATCAAAGTAACCATGGAGCCTCACATTCCCGGCAGTGTATCTCAGTCCATAAGTGATTGTGCCCCAGAGATATCTCAAGAGATTCTTGGCAGCAATCCAATGTATATGATGAGGCTCGACCATAAACTGACTCAATGTGTTCACTGCAAAACATATGTCTGGACGGGAGTTCACCAAGAACATCAGGGCCCCTATGAGTTGACGATACTCAGAAGGATTTCCCAAATTGGGCCCAGCAACACTTCCGCATAACTTCTTGAAGTTAAGTTCCATCGGAGTAGTCATGGACTTGCAGTCCACCATCCCAAATCTTTCAAGTAGCTTCATGACATATTTTCCTTGAGAAAGGAAAATCTTCCCTAGCTTTTGTCAGACCTCCAACCCTTGGAAGTAATGCATCAGTCCTAGGTCCTTCATATCAAATTCAGAAGCCAACTCTCTCTTACATTGATGAATAAGAGGGTTTGCACCTGTCAGAAAGAGATCATCCACATAGAGTACCAAGATGAGAGGTCTATCATTCTCAACCTTAAAGTAAAGGTTCGGATCAACTTCACTCGTAAATCCCAGCTTCATCAGATAGCTATCGATCCTCTCATACCAAGCCCGGGGTGCTTGGTTCAACCCATAAAGGGCTTTCTTCAACCTGCATACATGTGTCTGACGATCTTGAACTTTAAACCCCTCAGGTTGTTCCATAGAGACTTCCTCCTTAAGTGAACCATGCAAGAAGGAAATCTTGACATCCATCTGATGTAGATTCCATCCTTGCGAGGCAACAAGGGCTATAATCGAACGGATGGTGGTGTAGCGAGCAATGGGTGCAAATATCTCATCATAATCTACACCTTCCTTTTGAGAGAAGCCTCAAGCAACAAATCTGGCCTTGAAATTCTCAGCACTTCCATCAGCACCATGCTTGATCTTGTAGAGCCATTTAGAGGTGACAACAGGTTTGTACTGGGTCTAGGGACCACATCCCAAACATCATTCTTCATAATTGACTCGTACCTTTTGTTCATAGCATCCTTCCATACTTGTTGCTTCATAGCCTCTTCAAATTAGACTGAATAATGGTGCTCATAGCAATTAAGTACCCTTGGTACCTGTTAGGCTTCTTGCTTTCACAAAATGTCCCCCTTAGTCCACCATGTCTCTCAACATCTTCGAGAGTTTCCCTCAGCCATGAGGGTCTCCTTTTTGGAGGAGGAGGGCTCATGAGGAGGAGGATCAATGGGATCCATCGATTCTTCAACATCGGGCATCGGCTCACCCTGCCAATCTCCTTGATTTCTTGCATCTGCTTCTTTATCGTTCCTTGGAATAGGAAGGTTGCTAATCTTCCTTAGGGAAGCATCCTCATCAAAGGTGACATCATGACTCAACTCTACTTCTCTTTGACCAAGCACATAGATTCTATGTGCCTTAGAAGTTTCACTGTAGCCCACAAAAGTTCCTTTCTTCCTAGATGCCTCCAATTTACTTCTCTTTTCTTTCGGCACATGAAAGTATATGGGACTACCAAAAATTCTAAAATGAGAAACATCAGGTTTCTTACCAATGAAAACTTCTTCAGGAGTTTTGGAGTCCAATGCTTGATGAGGGCATCGATTTTGAACATACACAGCAGTGTTGGTAGCTTCTCCCCATAGGAACTTTGGAAGTCCTTGATCATGAAGCATGGCACGAGTGGCTCCTATAATGGAATGATTCTTCCTTTCAGCAACACCATTTTTCTCAGGAGTATATGCAGTAGTAGTCTCCCTCTTAATGCCAACTTTCTTGCAATAGTCATTGAATTCATTTGACTCATACTCAGTTCCATTATCAGTCCTCAATATCTTGATCTTCTTCCCTGTTTGATTTTCCACCAAGGCTTTGAAGGCACGGAACCATGAGAATATTGTGTCCTTCTTCATCAAGAAATATATCCAAGTTTTGTGAGAGAAGTCATCCACAAAGACAACATAATATAAATATCCTCCTAATGATGTCACAGACAACATACCAGATAGATCATAATGAACCAATTACAAAATGTTTATGGTCTTGCTATCACTTGAGGGGAATGGTCCCCCTGTATGTTTTCCCTCGACACATCCCTGACATACACCTTCATGCTCTATTTTGAATTCGAGCATACCTTTAACCATCTTCCTTGCATCGGGTAGAGACTTATAGTGAAGATGAGCAAACCTCTGGTGCCATAGTTCAGATTGAAGAGATGTGTCCCAAGACATGGCTCCCAGTGTTGTCAACCCTGAATCCAAGAGTAAGCGATTTTTTGAAATTTCTTTTCCACATACGTACCTTTCCATCGATGAATGCCACCTTGAATCCTTTGTCTTCCATTGCCGAGATAGACATTAGATTCTTCTTTAGATCAGGTACATATAATACTTCTTGAAGATGAAGTGTGTTACCTTGATTCAATTGAAGGTTAACATTCCCAGCTCCCTTCACGGGATAGGTGGCATTGTCTCCAAGGATAATTTCTAAATTTGTATCCTTTATCAGATTTGAAAGAGCTTCCTTGTACCCGGTGAAGTGCCTTCAGGCACCACTATCAATCAACCAATTTCCCAAAGTATCTGGAGGAGAGGCAGTAGAGAGGGCAGATATAAGATAAAATTCATGTTGCTTAGAATTTACAACATTAGACTCATCAAACCTGGGGTTTCTTGTTGTTTTATAAGCTTGACCATTTCCAAGTTGAGTGGCGGAAGCATTCCTTTTCCCTTTGTTATATCCTTCAGCTTGTTCTTGAGGAAAATAATTTGATTTGCATTGCTAGATTTGAACATGCCAACCAACCTGTCATATATCTCCTTTGATGTATTCAAATCGGAGATGTAAGCAACTAAGTGCTTATGAATAGAATCCCTGATGATCTTCTTGGCTTTGACTTCACCCTTCTTGTACTTTGTCTTAGCAGCAACTGGTGCATTTGAAGGAGGTTCCAGAATCTTTCCCTGCACATAATCCATGACATCTTGCTCTTCTAAAGTCAAATCAAGAGACATCTTCCATGCATGATAATCAGACTTATCATGAAGCTTATCATCAGACTTGAAGTAGGATGTGGAGGCCATTGAGACTTGTTCTTGATTAGTGATTGCTCCTCTTAGTGATTGCTCTTCACTCTTGCTTGGGCTTTGTCTTCACCTCAACTTTGATACCATGTTAATTTTAGGATAACAATGGTATGTTCTATGCTTAGAGCAATTTTACTTCAATTTTCTTTATTAGCCCAATATCATATCCAGTATAGCAATCACATCAACATGATAGTAAAATGCAGATAGAACATAAACAATAACAGTAGAAGACAAGCCAACATAAGAGGACACAACATATGGCACCAGCCAGGGACAAACCCCAATGTGGGGAAACCCTTGATCAATTCTTCTTATAATTCTTTAAAAGTTCAGTAGAGAGTACAATTTACAATATTCACATTCCCAAATTGATCAGTCAAAACAACAGAAACATAAAGCCATAGCAAAAAGTCAAATTTGGTCAACACGGCTGAAATTGACCTCCAAAACAACTCCGTCAACCTTGGTCAACTCGGCCTCCAACAACGAGATAATGCAGCCCAAAATACTCTAAAAATAACTAGTCAAATCTGGTCAACAAAAGTCAACGCAACAACCTGAATTAGGGCAGTGAATGAAGGGGTCAAACTGCCTCGTTTTTTGTGCCATAACAACGACCTGCCCAATAGAAGTCTCCCTCACAAAACCGAAGTCAAATAGGGTCAACAATGGTCAAAGTCAGCCTCCTAAAATTTTAGTCAATTCTGGTCAACGCAATAGCTAGAAAAGACAATCTTCCTTTCGCATGTGTGGAGCGAGAGAGGCCTAGAAATCCATACCCAATCAAGATGAGAGAGAGAAAGATGAATGAGATGAGATGCCAAAATGAGGAGGAGGCACCTTAAATTTATATGCAATGTTCAACGCTAGAGGAGGCTAATTTGATGGCTGGCCGACCTTGACAATTTGTCCATAATCAAAATAAATTCATAACTTCATTTGTACATTTCAGAATGGGATGACCTTTAGATCATTCCTACACCTCTCGGAAAGAGGAATCCAAGAAAAATATCAGCTGCCCCATAAGAGCTGTCCAAAGTGATGTTTGGCCCTAGTTGCCAAAGTTAACAAAAACCCCCTTTGGGTCAAAAACCATTGAACGCTTCTTTGTAATTGTCTTCTCCTCTTTAAAAGAAAAGTAATTACATCAATTTTTTAGCCACAACTGAAGGAGGCTCCAACCGCCTAATTCACTGGCAACAACCTGTAGGACGCTACTAAACCCTAATAACCTACTGCAATTAGAAAGTTGTCCCAACGCCCTGTAAGTTAGGCTCCACAACCTGACGAGTGCCCCAACACTCTGTTTACTAGTTGCTATTGGAAGGATGCTTCATCACCCTATAGTTTATCAGCCCCAACTGAATGGACGCCACAACGCCTATTGTAGGCTACAAGTTGCCCTTTTCCACCCCTACCGCCCTGAAGTGTTCTTAGGCCACAATCTGAAGGTGACTCCAATCACTTGCCTTGCATCACCCTGCCACCCTGAAGAGCCGACGAACCATGTTTCACAATTTAAACTAGATCCCCTTGTGCTTTGAAGCAATAGAAGAAGGTTGTAATGAATATGTGTATCCTATCAAGTCTTGCTGCCCAAAATTGCTCAACTGACCATTGCCAAGTCAACCAACTGAACAATCATTGCATATCGCTGGACACTGCTCATCACTGATCATTGTACATCATTGTTGTTGCTCAAATTGACCATGTCATATCCACTTTCACTACACTGCTCATGAATGAGTAATCGTCAAGAACTCATAAGAAGACTGTCACATCACTGAACCACACACCTTGTAATGTGTTGAATCCAAATGTCTGATAATGGCATATACCAAGATGCCATAGGTCATCCCTATGACCCACTACCACTGCTCACAAGCTCTGCCTACAGAGAGCTACAAGCATATGTTCCTACACTGTTGAGCATTGCTCACAATTTGCTATCCATCATTACAACAAGATGATGTGCCCTCAGAAACCTGTTACCTTGTAAGGTCACAATCAAGTTATCCTAGGTTATCATAGTCATTGTCAACTCAAGGTTCTACTAGTCAAAGTCAAAAGGTCAACATGTGTGGTATGAATATTTGATCTTCTCTCACTAAGTCAAACTCGAGGCAAAATGTCATTATACAAGTTATGATAGTGTGTCAAGGTCAAGTCACTCTTAGGATGTCAAAGTCAAGATTCCTAATTTGTGTCAAAGTCAAGAATCAATTCACTTTGAATATTTTGTGTCTATTGGTTTGGAATCATGGTTTTGAATCTTAAAAATAGTTTTTTTCAATAAAAAAATTTATTTCATGTGTTTCTTTTAAACTGGTTCATTGAGATCTAACCAGTGCCGGTTTGAAACCCAGTTTATTAGGTGGGCTGGTGCAGTCACCGGTTCCGGTTTTTAAAACTATGCTCACAATGAGTCAAAGTCAAGACAAACTGTCATGTTATATAAGAGATGTCAATTTTGCTATCAATGAGTTAAAGTCAAGACAACCTGTCATGCTACATAAGAGATGTCAGTTCTGCTATTAATGAATCAGAGTCAACAGTCAGGTTCCATGTACCAAACCAATTGTCACTCACCAAGGATATTAGGTCAAGGAAACTGTTATGTCCACTTCAAGTCTACTTAAAGTCAACAGTCATAAGTCCTGATTATCGTGAGATATAAAATCAAATCAGTGACAAATTATTGGGACTTTTCATATACCACTCCAATAGACAATCATAGGTCAAATCATTGTCTAACTGTCATGTTTGATAAGATGTCAAACCATTCTTAATAAGTCAAGATGACAGTACTGTAAGCACACAATATCAGTCATTTTTCTCCAAGTGTATGATTGTGTCAATGCACACTTGTCACTGTCTCATAGGTCACTGTTTATTCTCAAGTTGTTTCGTCATATCAGCAATATCTTTGTCACCTATGAGTCAAGTTATAGGAGGAGTCACTACAGCACTTTGTTGTCTTTAAGAAATTTACAAAGATTGACAAGTCATCAATTCCAATCAAGCATGTTGTCAAGACACTTGATAAACACTTCCAAAAAAAAAAACTTTCATTATCCAAAAATCTGCTTCAAAACACTTCCAAAAATGCTCACTATCCTTTAAGGACTCCTCGCTGTCCTAAGAGGAAGACTCGCTGGCCTTGAGAGGGCTAAAGTAGCCCTTAGCTGTACGAGAAAAGAGGCCGTAGGGACTGAGGAGAATGCCCTAACTGCAGACTTAACCATGGCCAACAAATCATCAAACAATCAACACTAAGACTTACCTTGAATGCCGAGTGGAGGAAGGAATTTTGAGTCCAATCAACAAGTATTTCTCTGCCCTAGCTGCCTCAGGAAGACTGAACATTAAACTGCCTCAGAGATCCTTCACTAGCCGAAAATTTCAGAGATACGCATGAGGAATTTGGTTGAGATTTGTTATGTCTTTGAGGATTGATTTTGTATGTTTTTATAGTGTTAAGGAGGGCTTTTAAAGTCAGACGTTGGAGGAGTCTTTAGTCTTAAGTAATTTCTTAATATGTTAATTTATTTAATAAGTGTTATGAACAGGTTTTCTTATGCCCTAAGGAAAATGTGTGCTACCTTTTATGATGTATAGAATAGGCTTGTAAAATTATAAATTAGTAAGGGCCTTCTAGATCTTATTAATAATATCAATTTATTCAATTACCTTTATTATTATTATTATTATTTTTATAACATGCTTTGCCTTAAGCTCTACTAAAATTTGAAGTCAATGATGGGCTGGCGCATATGGTCTTATCTGGCTGTGAAGTCAATGATTGGTTAATTGCCTTTGGTTCTTGAAGTTATTCAACTTATACACAATGAGTTTGCGACGAGAATCATTGTCATATATTGACAAGGTGTCATGTCACTACCCCCGGGGTTTTAGCCCAAACACTGAGGTCACCAACTTCAAACTCAGTTTTCTCTCAAACCAGGAGGACTTATGTGGCATTACACATACCATCGGAAAGATCTTGACGAGGAGAATCCAATGACGTGATCTCCAAGTCAAACTCAATATTTTGACCCTTCAAAAACCCTCGACAAAGTTGGAGTACATCTTTAGTCCAGGGAACCCAAATCCTAGGACTTGGGTTTTCAACCATCCCATTGTGGAGCTGCCAACTTGATGTAATCTGATAATTACTAGGAAGCGTTCATTAACCATTTGACATCAATGATTGGTGTTTTTAGTCAACCGCAAACCCCGTCAACCCCATGGGTTGACATCAATGACAACACCATCCAACAATGGTTTGTATGCTCGCTTACCTATCTCTATGATCTCCGTGAATTAATTTCTTTGCAGTACGTATGGTTCTACCTGAGGCTAGCTCTATATTGTTGTGGATCAATCTTTCTATCTATAGCATGCACTTGTTCTTATGACCTCATATTCATCATCTCAGTGATCGCATCTTTATCTAGCCCATGTCACTTGTCAGTGGCACATATTTCATTATCTCAACAGCTTCGTTTTTTACAATGGCATCATTGGTAGTATTGGCTATGGCATCACTCATAACAATTACTATGCTCTCTCCTCAGTGGCATTGAAGTCTGTGCATGCTAATCTCTTGGGACATGGCTTTGCTATTCTTCTTGTGGATGGTTACTACAACACTATGCCCTTGCTCATGTCACAACCCTTATGCTACAGATCTATTCTTACACGTTTGCTTCAAGACTTTTGTTACAGGTCTCTCTCTCTCTCTATATATATATGATCTCGCATGATTAGATGAATCTCGCATGGAATTGATATTTGATGACTTTTGCATTGTATGGAAGCAAATCGGTCTCATTATATTGGTGTGTGATTTCACTGTTATGGATTCATATCTCTATGGTCACAGTATTGACAATAATATTGTATCTCAAGATAATGACGTATAGCTCTATTTACGAGTCTCAACCCCGTTGTAGGGCTCTATGTCTCAACATTAGTGCTCGGGCAAAACAGTGTTATCATGAGTATGTAGAGCAGAGCAATATGTATGTAGTGTTGTATTAGAATTGATATATATGGCCGCAACATATTGTTATAGCAGTTTTGTATGTATGGCATCCTTGGTCAGCAGTGTGTGAATGACATCATTGGCATCTCAGATTTTTTGCAATTCATACATTGGCATATTGATGATAGAATAGTATTAGTATTGGCACCTTGATATGGCTCCATCTTATGCAAAACCCCTTGTCATCTGTAACCCTAATTTTGAGTAGTGGGCAGTAACATTGTTGATGTATCTCTCTATAATAGTACCTTGTATCTCAGTTGAACAATTGATGAAATCTAATAGAAGAAGAAGAATTGATTGAGGGTTTTCTCCCTTGTGGGGTTTTTCCTTGGTCTCCAACGAAATCACGGTGTCTCTCTTGTGTATGATTTTCTTTTGATGTTCTTTTTTTATTTTTCCGCTGCATTGTTGATGATGTTCTTCTTTCTACATAATTGCTAATAACGTTAAGTTGGGTGAATGCAATATGAAACTGATGAAAGGTTAGTAAAAGCAATTATCAAAGCAAAGAACAATTCTACAGGACAATCACTAGTCCTAACCAGAGAGTCGAAGCTTTAGACTTAGATGCATAGGACGAGTTGATTTGGGGACAAAAGTAATCGTCCAAATCACCAAAGGTATGTTTGTATTCTACCAAGGTTAATGTTTTTGCTAAGTGTTTGAGTCTAGATATAGGACAATTTTGGTGGATTGGTGGACATCTTATGTATTGTTTGGAGGGCAGTTAGAAGGTGTCTTTGGTGCCCTAAGTCCAACATTTGAGGAGGACATCAAATCTGGTTGGAGTGGTAGAATTGTTGAAGCTTAGGGTTGATCCTTGAAAGGACAAAGGAAGCAGCCAAGAGGGCTTAGTATTCAGCCTTAGTTCACTGTGTAGAGATGGAATTCTACAGTGAGAGTGGGAAACCTCCACTGCCCTAAGACTTGTCTTTTGTGGAGCAACAGTGAGGAAAGTAGTGGGCAAGTTGAAGACCATATGAATTGGCATCCTTGATGGACAAAGGAGCTGCTAGTGGGCAGATCAATGAGCCAAAGTTTAGAGACACAAAAGGAGGTGATCATTGATAGTGGTAGATTGTGGAGATGGAGATGCATGCCTTCAAAGGGAGCAACCTTGAGCAGCAATGCAGGAAGTGCTCAAAATAGAAGGGTGATGGACTCAAAGAGTATGGTGGGAAAGAACAGGTCTTCAAAGCAAGTTCCGCAAAAGAAAGTAGGGAAGCCTTCAAGTTTAGAGGGAGCAGCTGCAGCAATAGAGAACTTGGTAGTGTTGGAGACAAATCCAGGAGGAAAAGGTTCTTCTAGGAACACATTCCTCGCTAAGAGGGATTGTTGAAAATATTAGCGAGAAGGGTCCTTGATTTGTGCCTTAATCATAGGAGCAAGAACGAGTTTCTTCTTTGGCATTCTCGGGCTCCTAAAAAAATAGAGTCCAGGATGAATTATGAAGCAGTTAACCAATGTGTTAAAATAGAAGGCTGAGTTATTTGTCTTCTAGTGTGAGTTGTATTAGGAATAGGACCAGGAGTTTGAGTTAGCCTCCTAAAATTTAGGAAGGACGAGTTAACACTAGTAGTGAGCCTTTCTTAACTTGTGAACCACCAGTTCAACTTATCTAATATATAACTCACTAATTTTAATCATTCGAATTGCTTTAAAAGGAGGAACGAAGGCACAAATTTGATCATTATCTTGTGAGCATGAGTTGGTGAGACAAGACAATAGAGCTCACGGGTTTGTGAGAAGGTTGCACAGGTTTATGTGTGGAGCTTGTGAGAGAAAGGTGTGCCAAGAGTACCTTGTGCATATTATTGGAGAGAGGAATTTCCTTGGGAATTGCACAAGAATTTAGGAGCAGCCTATGCGCAAGGAATTAGGAGGAAATTGAGGAGCAGATCAGAGGTCTTGCAAGGAGTGTTTCAGCTTAGTACAAGCAGAGGGAATCAGATTGTATTCTCTATTGAAACAAAGTTGTTTTGTAAGAGATCTATTGCTCATTCTTCTTCAATAAGATTCTCAAACAAGAAGAGGGTTTTCCCAGTTGGGTTCCCTAGAAAAAGTGTGTTTTTTATTGTATGGTTGTGTATTTATTTATTTTCTTATTCTGCTGCAAATTTGGTAGAGAAATTCTGTCTCTGTGAAAAGAAACTTGTTTTCAGATTGCTCATATTACCAGATCAGAATTTTGTGGATTTTCTACAGTCTGGACAACTAAACTTTACATGTTCAATCATTGCGTAATGTTGGTAGCTTGTCTTAATTTTAGTGATGTTGAAGGGTTCAAGTCTTATATTGAAGCATATTTTGGCAGGTGTGTACTGGTGCTAAGTGTGAGCAGCATTCCAAGCTTGCAGCAAGAAAGGTGTGAGCTATTCTATTGATTTGAATACTAGAGTAGAACTTCTGCAATAATCAACTTTAGAAGCTTGAATGAATCTAATATGGTTATTACTATGGTGATTCCAGTATGCACGTATTATCCAGAAACTTGGCTTTCCTGCTCAGTTCAAGGTATATTGTCACAAGCGCATTGATGCCGATATTGATTTTGGGTTAGGATTCTGATTTGTTTTCAAATTAAGATGGCAATGTAATCAAATTTTGTTTTTTTTTAACATTATAGGAGTTCAAGATTCAAAATGTTGTTGCCTCGTGTGATGTCAAGTTTCCAATCAGACTGGAAGGGCTTGCTTTTTCTCATGGTCACTTTTCGAGTGTAATCATCTTTTCATTCTATTCATTTATTGTTTCTTGTAATAATTGACAGCTTTCACTTATTTTGTGTTAGTTCATTATTTATGACTTCATTTCTACACAAATTGAACTCCTAGTATCAGCTGTTTTTATGCAGTATGAGCCTGAGCTCTTTCCTGGTCTGATTTATCGGATGAAACAACCAAAGATCGTGTTGCTAATTTTTGTCTCAGGAAAGATTGTCCTAACTGGTGCAAAGGTGGGTATCCGGTCTTTTGTGTTAAGCAGAACTGTCTTTCACGGAATTTTGATTATTTTAAATTCATATGAATGAATATCTTTTCATCAGGTTAGGGATCAGATATATGAGGCCTTTGAGAACATCTATCCTGTGCTTACGGAGTTCCGAAAGATTCAGCAATAAATCAGCTTTTAGGGCCTTGGCCAGCTTGGTCTCATTTCCTTATTTTAGTCTCTTTTCTTTTTGGAATATTATTCTATGCGCAAATTTCACTGGAACAGTGAAGTAGCAATTTGTACGAGGCATTGCTGATGTCAGTAATGATTACCAGGTATATGAATGATGAATGTTGGATGTTGGATGTTGGCTCCACATGTAGCCTTCAATTATCACTTGTGCCATACCATTGTAGGTGTTTTCTGACAACTTCATTGTTTGTCATTCATCTCCAGTTAAGTAATAATTCAGTATTTTCTGTGCTTGTTAGGTGCAATCTTGCACTTCGGCAAATATAACTATAGAAGACATCTAATTTTTAATTATCCTACAGAAGGTTAATATTAGTCTTATTGTTGTTGTTATACAAAGATTATACATTAAGTTGAATGGTTTGGAGTTTAATTAAATGATCATGATTTCTCATTTTTGATTGACTGTAATTTAGAAATGAAATAAAAATATTGTGCATGGAGTGCCCAAGAAAATTCCGAAACATCTCTGACTTTTTCATCACCCGCAGAAAATTTTTATCACCTCCATCACCATACCTGGTGATATGACACCTACATAGATATCCAAAAGTAAAGCCTTAAAATCCAGAGGATGAAGGCGGAGACTGAAAATGCAATCACGCTTTTTGTTTGAACTTCATCTGGAAATTTTCCAAACGATGCTTGAGCTACGATTTTCACACTACGAAACATGAAAAGCAATATATATATTGTCCCCAATTCACCAATACTATGGCCAAGAACAACAAAGTATCACTCCATAGGAAACAACATTAGAATTGGGAGGAGTTCTAACCAATCATATGATTATCAGTTTCCCACGTTGCTGTTACCATTTTTGTTAGGTTTGCAAACAGATTCTCGTTTATCTTTGTTGTTTATATCATGTTGAACTTTTTACCTGTTACTTTTACCTTAACAAAGAACTTGAGTTCCCGACATTGCTGTGAGCATTTTTGTTGGGTTTGCAAACAGATTCTCATTTGTCCTACTTTAGTGGAGAACACTTACCTTTGTTGTTTATGTCACGTTGAGCTTGTTACTTGTTAGTTTTACCTTACCAGAGAACCTGACAGAAATCCAACACGCAGTTCACCTTTTTGGCAAGATAAGATCAGATAATTTTATTAATGTCCACCAGATTGATAGGTTAATAGGGATAGAGTTTGGCAAGTATCCTATCTGAAACAGTCTTCTTTTTCTTGATATAAATCAGCCATGAGAGAGAGAGAGCAGGATGATTCAAAGGAAAAGAACCTTGAATAGGGAGGATGAATCAACTAGAGAAAGCAATCATCCCTCTGGGCTATGTAACAAGGTTCACCAAACTTCAACCTTAAGGTTCAAAATTCGGCAAACCTGATTTTTTTTTGAGGTTTGGCGAACCTCATTGAAGCTCATGGCCATAGCTCAAGCTCATAACATCATGTCACAGCTCAAGCTTGTAGTCTATCCTTCCAGTTTCCAAGTCCATTAATGTTGATTTCTTACTATTTTGTGTTATATTTCATTTTAAAGTATATATATATATACAAACCTAATGGTGAGCCTCATTTGAACCTCATCAAAAAATTCAAACTCGAATTGAACCTCATCATTGTCGAATCCAAACTTGAACCCGAGCCATGCGACTTAGCCTCTAGGATATCCTTCAAGTGAACGATGTCAGTAAGACGGATCATTTGATTCCCTTCTAATGACGATGGTAGAAATGGTGATGAATACCCAATAAAGTAGAAAACATCAAACATGAGATGCTCTTTGGATGTCTGGTACAAGTAGATAAATCCCCCAAAATAGAGCCATCTCTAGACATGTAGTTTGGTTAATCTATTTGAAAGTTTCCCTTTGTAAATTCCTTGGAATAAGGTTTGAAAGTGGCTGCAAGTTTTAGACACGGCACTATTGCCAGCATGTTTAGAGGGGGAGGCATGGAGATAACTTCCAGTGGAGCATTGTTGAAAAACTTGGAGGCTCAGAGCTAGACATAGGCTCAACAAGAACTCGGGTAATAAATTCAACAAGAAAAATACTTTATGTTGATTAAAAAACAAAAGTTTATACTGAAATTTATCATTGTCCTACAATTGCAAAATATCATTATGAAGTTCATAATTCTAATATAACGAATGTGTCATCATTGATATCAAGACTCTAACCATGACACGAGGTGATCTCTAAACAGTAAATCTACTCTGTCCAGCTTAATTCCTCTATGACCAATGATTCGTATGGTTTAATGTTTAAAGTTTTACTCTTTAGATGAGGAAAAACCAGAGATTCGAAACTGTTAAATAGTAAAATAAACTTTAAATTTAAATTTCTTCTTATATTTGCATAGGTTAATTTTTAAAAATTATTCTTTAGATCAGTTGAATTAGAAATTTAAATTTAAAAAAAAATATTAGATAAAAAATAAAATTCTAGATATAAGAGGTATAAAGTGAAAGATTGCAAACAACAAATATAAGATTTTTCAAGCATTTTCATGTTACTTAGTTGGCTACTTAAAGTATAGTTTTTCAACCATATTATCATTGTAGTTTTTGGAAATCTATGTTACAATTGTCAAATTTCAGAATTTTAGGTAATCCAGGGGTTTTTAGGGTGTTGAATCCATTTCCACCATTGAAAAAATGATTTAAACACTTCCAGTTTCAAATATTTTGAAAAAAATCGTCAAATTATGACAAGAAAACCACTGTTTGGGCGAAATTGTCGCCTACCTTGACAAGTCCAATTTGAATTGCATCACGTGGAAAGAGCCTATCAATGCATTGTAAGGAGCCAATTTTTCCCAATCTTCATGGAAACATTGATTATAGAAAAGAGTTAAAATGAAAAGAATCCGACATATAAAATGAAATGCAATTATCTATCTGAACAAACATTGATTATATCCCATAAATGATATTTTTTTTTCATTATCTCAATCTACACCATCTTAGTATACCCATGAACTCATAAATGAATATTAATTTTTGCATTGGTATTAATATTGACTATCAAAATGGCTTGAGAAATGGAATTAAGTCTCAGGAATTTGGGGCTTTATAGTCCGTGAAGAATTTATATGAAACTCTAACAATTGTAGATATAGAACTCATAAATGAATATTAATTTTTGCATTGGTATTAATATTGACTATCAAAATGGCTTGAGAAATGGAATTAAGTCTCAGGAATTTGGGGCTTTATAGTCCGTGAAGAATTTATATGAAACTCTAACAATTGTAGATATATGTTGCGATGCTTTCCCTTAATGTAATTCCTCACTATGCATAAGAACAATTATTGAAAATGATGTCAGCAACTATATAATTTGTTGCAATATTTATTTGTATCACATTATATTCCAACACCTAAGCAATTCATTCTAATAACTCACAATCAATCTCAAAGAGTTAACTTTGGAAGTATTGATGGATTTGAGGAATGCCATGTCATTTGAGAAAATTATGAGTTTCTATTCGTTTTATTTGTGACCCATCAATTATGATAATATAACCAATATTTTCCATGATTAACAATAGTCCACAAGAATTTGGGTTAATTCTTCCACTATCTCAACCAACAAATCACATTGAAGAGTAAGAACTTTGAAGCTTGCTTTAAATATGAAAAATGCTCTAAAATAATTTTAAAGACTTTTCATACTTTCCAAAGGAATTTAAAGATAGTACCAAAAAAATTGCAATAGGTTAATTTAGTGTAGGAAAATGTATTTAGTATGTAGTATAAGAGTATGTAATACAACATGTATAGTTTTGTTGCTATTTTGATAGTCGATATTAATACCAATGCAAAAATTAAGTTAGGAGGATTCACCATATTGTAGAGCTAGAACCAATACACAGGAATTGAATAGTAGGGAGCAACATATGGATATAAACAATACTTTTTGTTGCAGTGACGATAAAATTTAGTTCAACTATAGATATTTTTTTGTTGATAAAGTAAATTGAAAAGGGGGTCTACCCATAATGCTTTGCCAAATGCATTTGTGTGAATGTGGAATGAAATATTCCACTTAATACCTTGCAATAAAGGGGTCGAGATTTTTTTCTGTTTCTTTTGATATATATTTTCAAAGGTTATTTGGCATTCTTTTGATAAATGGAATTCAATGTCCTTGGATAGTTGTGTGAACAAGGGAGAAGATAGTTTGCTAAAATCATTGATAAACCTCATGTAAGTTTCTTACATTTTTTCTGGGGGAGGGGGGGGTAGGTAGGGACATTGTGTTCACCTTAGCTTAGTCAACTTCAATCCCTCTAGAAGAGATATGGTGACCTATGACAACCCCTTCACTCATGGGCATGCTTAATTTAGTGATAGGTTCATTTCCTCATATCTTTAATACATTTTCAAGGTTGATCAAGGCATCTTGAAATGAATTATCATATGGGATAAAATCATCCATACAAATTTCTACAGAGTCATGGACTAGATCTAAGAATGTGTTGAGTACAACTCTTTGGAAAGTTGTAAGGGCATTATAAAGGTCGAAGGGAATGATATAGGAAAGGGAATGATATAGGAAAATGTACCCCAGGGGCAAGTAAAGGTAGTTTTATCTTGATCCTCAAGGCTCATCTATATTTTGTTGTATCCATTAAAACCATTGAAAAATAAAAAGTATATTTTACTTGCCAAGACATCCAACACTTATCAATGAGAGGTAAGCGATGTAATATTTCCTTGTGGCTTTATTGAATTCTTGGTAATCTATACACACCCTTTATTATCCTTTCTTATTGGGCTCTATAACTTGGGTGAATCCCATTCACTATCAAAGATTGGGCAAATGAATCCTACATCTCAAAAGTTTTCGTAATTCTCCTTTAACTATATCTCTCAAGGTAGGGTTCATTATTCTTTGAGATTTCCTAATGGGTGTAAATTCATCCTTGAACTAGATGTGGTGTGTATAAATATCTCTTTGAATTCCTTTCATATCCATGTAATCCTAGGGAAATGTTGTTGTCTGATTTTTAAGGCTAATTAAAAATTGCTACTCTTGAATAACAATTAAGTTAGTGCTAATTTTCAAAGTTTTAGAAGGGAAGATCTTCACTATTTTGATTGTAACATGGTCAATCGTAGTAGTTAGTAAATAATGCAAAGGAACTTCTTTTAAATCAACATAAATTTCCAAATTGTCCTTGTTTCCCTTGGTCACTATATTCTTCATTTTTTACAAAACTAAGGTACACATTTTCTATATAATTTGAAATAAAAGTGTCCTCATCCTAGTTTTTCAAGGCCCGGGTTGTAACTTTCAATTATAAGGAGATGTTCTACTATAGACTAAAATGTTTACTTCGCTTACTCTTTGTTACGCAACGAACTCACAAAATAGAAGAAAAGATAGATCAATGACTTGAGAAATAACCTCTTTGAGGGGACAACCTCCTTTACATAACATAAATGAACAATTCTTGGATGATGCAAATGGAAATACCTCCTTTCTATTTATAAGAGTCTAAGGGGTCACAATATAATCAAAGCCTACATAACACTAATGATGTAAGGGCACAACAATAACAATAGTGGGCTTCTGTGGGGCATAACAATAACAATATGGAGGATACATTAACAATAACAATAAGGGGGCTACATTATTATTATAGGGACCTAACATGCCCCTCTCCTTCAAAAAAAGTGTTGTCCTCAACACTTGAGTAGCTTTGGATGCTTTTGTATAAAACTCGCATCCTCCCATGTGGAATCTTCAACGGGTAAGTTCTTCCATTTAATGAGATACTCTGAAAATGATTGATTCCGTAGTTGTTGGGTTCTTGTTTCCGTGACCGCTTCAGACTCCAATATGATTTTTCCTTCTTTTCCAAGTTCTGGAAATATTGTTTGAATTGGGAGCTTGTCATCAATAACCTTCTTTAAGCATGAAGCATTGGAAAACTGGGTGTACTCGAGAAGATGCAGGAAACTCCAATTTGTAGCCATAGAACCAATCTTTTGCAACACCTTGTAACGACCATAGTACTTGGGTGATAATTTATTATCCTTCTTAGCTTGATCGAGGGACATTTGTTTGTATGGTTGTAGCGGTAAAAATACCCAGTCGCCTACATCAAAACTTCTTTCACTGCGATGTTGATCTGCTTGCTGTTTCATTCAATTCTGCGCTAGAGTGAGGTTATCCTTTAAGAGTTGGAGAACTTTTTGTTGATGCTTGATGTGATCTTCCATTGCTTGAACCTTAGAATTTTATCTTAAAGATGATGCAATGGACAATGGATGATATCCATAAAGCGCCATAAATGTTGGACATTGGATAAACCAATGTTCCCCGTGTCTTTCACGACATGTACTAACTGCCTCTCGTGGATCCTTATCTTTGGTGATGCGATTGTTGACTAACACTTATGGGTTTTGGTCTAATGGTAATCGTGATTCCCAACAAGTGGTATTAAAGCGCAGATCACGAGTTCAATACACACCGGACTTGCGTTGGGGGGGATATTGTTGGACATTGGATAAACCAACACTCCCCTTGTGTTTCACAACATGGACTAACCGCCTCTCATGGATCCTTATCTTTGGTGATGCGATCGTTGACTATCACCTATGGGTTTTGGTCTAACGATAATCGTGATTCCCAACAAGTGGTATCATAGCATAGGTTATGAGTTCGATACACGCCCAACTTGGGTTGGGGGAAGATTGTTGGACATTGGATAAACCAACGCTCCCCATGTGTTTCGCGACATGGACTAACCACCTCTTATGGATCCTTAGCTCTGGCGATGCGATCGTTGACTAACACTTATGGGTTTTGGTCTAATGACAATCGTGGTTCCCAACAATAAATAGGGTCATTTTTGCTGTTGTATGGAAGTGTTATACCACCATTCAGGCAGAGGTAACCACTTGACCCATTGTGTTTGTTTCTCAAATACAAAGCAATGAAGATATACTTCCAAACATTTGTTCACTATCTCAATTTTCTTGTAAGATTGAGAATGATAAGATGGGCTATGAGTTAACTGAGTACCAAGACACGAAAATAATTCCGTCCAAAATTTTCCAGTGAAAGTGGGATCTATGTCACTTACAATAATCTTTGGGTTTCCATGTAGCTTTTGAATTGTTTCCATAAATGCAATAGCAAGTGTATTGGATTTAAAAGGATGAGATAATGCACAGAAGTCTGCATACTTGGTAATTTTATCAACTACCACCACGATGACACTCTTTCCATCAGACTTGGGTATACCCGTGATAAAATCCATTGAGACCTCCTCCCAACGCTGACTTGGAATGGCTAAAGGTTGTAACAGACCCGGGGTCTTAATTGTCTCAAGTTTATTTTGATGGCAAAGTAAACATTCTGCCACAAACTTTTGAATGTTAGATTTAAGGTCATCCCAAAAAAAATCATTCTTGATCCTGTGATAAGTTCTTAAAAATCTCGAGTTCCCTCCTAAGGGGGAGATGTACAATTCCAAAAGAAACTTTTGTTTGAGTTGGGAATTCTTACAAAGATATAAGCAATATTTATACCATAATGAATCATTTTTCCAGCTAAATGTATCAAAAGCACTGTCGTCTTGCTACAACTTTGAGTGACCTCTTCGTCATTCTTTCATTCATCCCTTGCTTCGGTTATCCAATCAGGTTGGATAATAGAAATGGCACAAAGCAATGCTTCCACATCCTCATCCTTTCTTGAGAGTGCATTTGTAACAACATTTTGCTTCCCTTTTTTTTAGATGATTTCAAAGTCATAACCCAACATCTTTGTGACCCATTTTTGCTGCTCTTCTGAAGATAATATTTGTTCCAAAAAGTATTTAAGACTATCATGATCTGATTTTACCTTGAAGTGTCTTCCCATTAGGTAAGGTCACACTTGCTTTAGTGCATGTAGTATTTCCAACATTTTCTTCTCATAAATAGGTTTGTATAAATACTTTCCTTTGATTGGACGACTTTCAAAAGCAATGAGTCTTCCTTCTTGCATTAGAACAACACCAATTCCATTTCTTGAGGCATCATTTTCCACAATAAAGGTTTTTGTGAAGTTTGGCGTAGCTAAAACCAGTGCTTGACACATTGCCTCTTTAAATGTTCAAAGGCCTTAGTTGCTTCTAGAGTCCAAGAAAATGCACATTTCTTCAATAATAATGTTAGAGTTGTTATTCCCATAATTCTTAACAAACTTGCGATAATATCCTGTCAACCCGAGAAATCCTCGAAGATGCTTTATGGTTGTGGGGATTTTCCATTCCTTAATGGCTTTAATATTGTTAGGGTCTACCTTAACACGCTCATGAGATACAATATGAACAAATATTCCATATCTTGTAATCCAAATAAACATTTGGAGGTTTTTGCATAGAATTGTTTCTCCTCCTATAGTTTGAACACCATGTCAACATGTTGAACATAATCCTTCCAAGACTTGTTGTAGATTAGTATATCATCAAAAAATCCTAACACAAATTTTTTAAGGAAGGGTTTGACAATGGAATTCATCAAAACTTGAAATTGTTAAATTTTGTAATTTTTAAATTAATTATCTTAGATCTTCAACCTTTAAGTGCAGAAAGTAACCAATAACCATATTTAAGACAATCAATGAACAATAAGACAATAGATTTGGTCCAAGACCAGGGAAAAAGCTCACTATGGGGAAAACCCTTGAATATTCTTCTATTAGATCTTCATCAAATGTTCAACAGAGATGTACAAAACGCTTTTCTCAATGACAACAACATTACCCCTTTTCAAACTAGGAGAAATATTCTGAAGTGTGAGATCTGATCACAAATGTAGAATAGCAGATCCTTCAATCCTTCAACAAATATTACAAGTGCGAATAAAAGATCTACAAAAATTGATACAAGGGAGATCTGCCACCAATGATAATACAATATAGAGACCTTGCTAATAATATGAAATCTGCCAAACAATAATGCAAGAAATAAATCTCCCGAAATTCGAGAAAGAAATATCCACTAGATCTGCCAATGATGAAACAAAATAACAAGATTCTAATAAATCTGCTAGTAGTGAGAGAGATAAAATATTGATGCAAGGGCTTTATCAGTAATGCGAAAGAGATCACTAGTGATGACAATTGATCTGCCATTGATAATCAGAGATCTACCACTGATGATAAGAGATCTGCCACTGATAATCAGAGATATGCCACTAATAACAAGATATCTACCAATGATGATAAGAGATTTTCCATTGGTAATCAAAGATTTTCAAATCTACAATTGATTTGCTAACAATAAGAGAGATAAATCACTGATTCGAGGTCTTGATCACCAAAGCAATAGAGAGAACTTGATGTGTTGCAAATGAAGGCTTCTCTTCAATATATAGGAATTTTTGAGACAAAATCCCTAACTCAAATTAGGTTTTTGGAAGCTCCTAGAGTGATCCATTTTTGCACATGTCAAAATACCTTTATAAAACAATTTTGAAATAATTTTCACTTGAGAAATAAGTCGCTTCAAGGGTGAAAGGGGTTAACTCATAAATTGTTTTTCTAGGGAAATTTCTCCCTTAATTGCACAAAATTCAACACTCCCTCTCAATTAGGGAGGAATTTCGATCAATAGTATCAAAACTGTTTTAGTTGTCAAATCATCATGGATCATGCTGAACATTCTCGAATCTAAGGAGGAATACTCATGGAAGGGGAGCCTGAACTACCACCTTGAATCCAATCTCTGCCAAATAAAGGCTAAGAAACCATTACTAGGGAGTCTCAAGCTCCAACCTGGCCTAAATATCATTGAAGAGCCATATGATTCCACCCGACAACAGGGGGCCACATGCTACAACATGGAACAATTACCATCGGGGATACTCATGCTACCACTCGGAATGAATATCACTCAATCATGAAGACTAAGAAACCACTGCTTAGCCAATGAGGATAAGAATCCATAATAGCTCAACACATAGGCTAAGAATCCATAATAATTCAAGAACACCAACATCTTCGAACTTGAGCGAGATACTGCTTACCATGACTGGTAAGGATCAAAATCCGATCTCAAGTAGCTAACAACCATTGGCCAGATGGGTGGGAAACAAGATGCATGACTGGGACATACTCCTTATTGGAGGTCCCTCATCCCTAGGAGCTCACTAGCTCAATTCCTCATCCCTGGGAGCTCAACCGGAGGGGAAGAGCACACATCTTAGTGTTCTTGACTAGTCGGGTCCTGGACCGAGAAGGGTTACATCCCTTAATCCAAGCATATCTCTAAAGACCAGAAATTTCTTCTTCGACAATGCTTTGGTAAGTATATCGACAATCTGCTCATAACTATGAATACAAAGTCTCATTGCTCCTCTTGGTACCATGTCTTGAATGAAATGATATATGATTTCAATGTGCTTGGACTTGTCATGAAATATGAGATTCTCAAACAATCAGATCCCACTCATATTATAATAGAATATCACTATAGTATCTAGGACTTACTCTAATAACTCTCCAAAGGGTTTTCTTAACCAAACAACTTCACAACTAGCTAAGCTAGCAGAAATATACTCAGCTTCAGCTGAACTGAGAGTAGTTGATTTCTATTTCCTACTCATCCAAGAGAACATGGCAGATCCCGCACTAAAACATCCTGAAGTGCTTTTTCTGTCAATAATGTTGTCTACCTAGTCAACATCCATATAACCATGCAACTTTATATTTCCATTAGTATATCAAAGACTAAATTTAATTGTCCCATGTGGATATCTAAGCTCATGTTTAGCAGCAACCCAATGATTATGTAAAGGATTGGTCATGAATTGACTCAAGGTGTTTACAACATAGAAAATATCAGGACGAGTGTTCACTAGGAACATCAATGCTCCAATCAATTGACGATACTCAGATGGATAAGATAAATTAGGTCCATATTCATCACCAAAGTGTTTCTTGAAGTTCATATCCATGGGGGTGCTCATGGATTTGCACTCTACCATTCCAAACCTTTCCAATATCTTTACAACATACTTCCCTTGAGAGAGAATAATTTTGCTAGGTCTCTGCCAGACCTTTAGGCCCAAAAAGAAGTGCATCATCCCAAGGTTTCATTTCAAATTCAGAGGCAAGCTCCCTCTTACACTGAATAATTAGAGGTTCATTACCTATCAAAAACATATCGTCAACATATAATACCAAAATCAAAGGCATACCTTGTACAAATTTGAAGTAGAGGTTTGGATCAACACTGCTCCTCGTGAATCCCAATTTTACTAAGTAGCTGTCAATGCGAGAATACGAAGCCCCAGGGGCTTGATTTAAGCCAGAGTGATTTCTTCAATCTGCATACATGGGTTCTTCTGTCATGTACCTCAAAGCCTTGAGGTTGTTCAACATATACTTCCTCTTGAAGAGCACCATGGAGAAAAGTTGTCTTGACATCCATCTGATGGAGAGTCCACCCTTGACTAACAGCTAAAGCAATAATAGAGCGAATGGTATAGCGAGCAACACAAGCAAAGATGTATTCATAATCAATTCCCTATTTTTGAGAGAATCCTCAAGCCACAAATATTTCTTTATATTTTTCAATACTACCATCCATGCAATGTTTTATTTTGAACAGCCACTTTGAAGTCAACTGATTTTCCCTAAGATCTAGGAACAATTTCCCATATATCATTTTGCATAATGGATTCATATTCTTCTATCATGGCATCCTTCCATACTTGGTACTTTACTGCTTCTTTAAATAAATGAGGTTCACTATGTATGATAGAAATCATAGCAACAACATAGTTTTGATATCGACTGGGCTTCTTACTTTCTCTAAAAGTGTCCCTGGGAGCAGTATGGTTTTTAACATCCTGCAGAGTATCACAAATCCATAGAGGCCTTTTCCTATATGGAGGAGGATCAAATGGATCCATAGGCTCTACAGGTTCATCTGTGTCCTCATGATCAGGTTCATGAGTAGAGAGATCCACATCATCATTTGTTTCTTTAGAAGAGATAGAAGGACTAATTCTTACTTTTTAAAGAGTTTCATATTCATAAATGTTACATCTCTGTTGAAGTCTATTGTTCTTTGACCAGGTATATAAATTATAAATGCTTTAGAACATTCAATAGCCCACAAGCATACCTTTCTTACATGAAGCCTCAAGTTTGTTCCTCTTTTCTTTTGGTACATGAAAATAAAAAGGACAACCAAAGATCCTTAAATAATTGACATCAGGTTTCTTGCCTATGAATACTTCTTCAGGAGTCTTTTCATATAATGATCGATGAGGAGTCATGTTTAGTACATATACGGTAGTGTTGGAAGCTTCTCCCCATAGGAACCTTGGCACATTCTGATCATGTAACATGGCATGAGCAGCCTCCATGATAGTTCTATTCTTTCTTTTCGCCACACCATTCTTCATCGGGATTATATGGTACAATGGTCTCTTTCTTGATACTAGCTTCTCTGCAAAATTCAATGAATTCATTTGAAATGACTTCTCCTCCATTATCCGATCTGAAGACTTTGATTTTATTTCTAGTTTGATTTTCAATCAATGCTTTGAAATTTTTAAACATATCAAAGGCTTCATCTTTGTGCTTTAGAAAGAATATCCACGTTTTTCTAGAGAAATCATCTACAAAGGTGATATAATACAAATATCCACCTATGGATGTCACTGGGATAGGTCCACACAAATCTGAATGAATTAGCTGTAGGATGTCACGAGTTTTGGTACTTCTAGAGGGGAAAGGCCCTCTAGTTTTCTTTCCACTTTCACAACCAGAGAAAACACCTTGTTTTGATTGGATTTATAGCATTCCAGAAACCATGTTCTTTACTTTGGGTGGTGCCTTATAATGAAGATGAGAAAATCTGTGGTATCATAACTTGATCTGATTGAAATTGCATTTTTGAGCCATAGCTTTAATAGGTCTCCCATTGACATTGTAAAGCCCTTCGACTCTCAATCCAAGAGTAAAATCATTTTTCATGTTTGTTTTCTCTGGCCAGGTTAACACCTTTCCTTTTATAAAAGCCACCTTCATTCCTTTATCTTCTAGAGCATATATAGATACAAGATTTTTCTTTAGACCAGATACATATAAAACATCTTGAAGGCGAATAGTTTCTCCAAGATCTAAATGAAAAGAAATTGAACCAAACCCTTTTACAGGGTATGTAGTGTTATCTCCAAGGATAATGTTTAAACTAGTCTCCCTCTCAACCAAATTGGAGGTGACTCCTTAATAACCATAGAATTCCTAGAGGCACCACTATCCTCTAACCAACTATCTAAAGAATTTGGAGGACAAGCACTAGACAAAGTTGAAATCAGAAAATAGTCAGATTAAGAAGCAGCAACATTATTTCCATATCTTGTATTTTTGTATCTCTTTTGAGGACGAGCATCACTTCTTCCTTCATATCTTCTTCCTCCATAATACCTCCTTTTTTCAATCAGGAAACCGATTATTGTAGTTGTTGCTACTCCTTTGCTTATAAGAGGATATTCTTTCTAGACAATCTCGAGCATAGTGCCCATGCTTGTGACAGTTAAATCATTTGACATTCCTCATGCTCTTCTTAAAAAACTTGGGTTTGGACTTTGGCTTAGAATATTTTCCCATTTCCTTTCTTCTTCTTTGCTTGTGCAGTGAAGGCAGAAGGTTCTCCTTCTTCATGTATTTGAATTCTGCCCCTTGAAATCATCCTTGATTCTTCTTGATTGCATCTTTTGATCAATTCATCAAAAGTTTCAAGAACATTGTTATTCCTGATAGTAGTAATGAATACTTCCCAAGCGGCAGGAAGTCCATCAAGGGTTGTGTGCATCAATTCCTATCAGACAAGGGCTCGCCAACAAACAAAATTTGGTCCTTGAGTTCAGTAATCCTTATAAAATAAGACTAAATAAATTATCCCTTATTCAATATTATATCTTTGAGTTGTTTCTTTAGGTCAAGGACGTGTTTCATATTTTAGACTTCAAATATGCCAACAATCTTGTCATACATTTTCTTAGATGTATTCAATTTGGAGATACAGGTAAGAAGATGATCTTTCAAAGAATCAATAATAATTTTGTGGGCTTTGATCTCACCTTTATTGTATCTTTCTTTAGCAGTAGCAAGGGAATTTTTAGGAGGTTGGGGTACACCTCCTTGGACATACTCTAGAACATCTTCTCCATCCAAGTTGGTGTCCAACTTGAATTTCCAAGAAGCATAATTTCAAGCCCCTTTCATTTTCTCGTTGTCATTAAAGAAGGATGTAGCCATCTGAATTGACCCACTATTGTATTTTGAGTAGAAAATAAGGCCTTTCAGTAGATAATTGCATTCAACTTGTTGTTATGGAGCATATCTTCACCACAACTCTGATACCATGTTAAATTTTACAATTTTTAAATTAATTATCTTAGATCTTCAACCTTTAAGCGCAAACAGTAACCAATAGCCATATACAAGACAATCAATGAACAATAAGACAAAATATTTGGTCCAAGACCAGGGAAAAACCCCACTGTGGGGGAAAACCCTTTAAGAATATTCTTCTAATAGATGTTCAACAAAGACATAAGTAGAGTACAAAACCATTTTCTCAATGACAACAACATTACCCCTTTTCAAACCAGGAAAAATCTTCTGAATTATGAGATTTGATCACAAATGTAGAATAATAGATGCTTCAACCCTTCAACAAGGATTACAAGTGAGAATAGGAGATTTGCAAAAATTGACACAAGGGAGATATGCCACCAATGATAATACAAGATATTTTCCACTGATAATCAGATATTTGCTGCTAATAATAAGAGATATGTCAATGATGATAAGAGATTTGCCACTGATAATCAGAGAGCTACCACTGATAATAATAAATTTTTCAATGATGATAAGAGATTTTCCACTAATAATTAGAGATTTGCAAGTATAAAATAGATCTACTAACAATAAGAGAGATAAATTACTAATGTGAGGGCTTGATCACCAATGCGAGAGCTAGATCACCAAAGCAAGAGAGAGAGAACTCGATGCGTTGCAAATGAAGGCTTCTTTTTAATATATAGGAATCTTTGGGACAAAATCCATAACTCGAATAAGGGTTTTGGAAGCCCCTAGAGTGATCCATTTTTACACATGTCGAATTATATCACTTAAGTGATTTTGTTTTTCACATGTCAAAATATCTTTAGAAAACAATTTAGAAATAAAATTTGCAATTATAAAAATAATTTGCACTTGAGAAATAATTTTCTTTAAGGGTGAAAGGGGTTAACTCATAGAGTGTTTTTCTAGGGAAATTTCTCCCTTAGTTGCACAAAGTTCAATAGAAATGTGGAAGGTACATTAGTAAAGCCAAAAGGCATGACTAAAAATTCATAATGATCCTCATGAGTTGTGAATGTTTTTTTTTCAGAATGTATTCAGTCTTCATTCTAATTTGATGATATCTTAAACAAAGATCCATCTTGGTGAAGTAAACTGCTCCATGTAATTCATCTAACAATTTGTCAATGACAGGAATGGGAAATTTATTTTTAATAGTGAGCTTGTTGAGCTCCCTATGATTCTGACACATATGCCATGATCCATCCTTCTTGTGCACCAATACTACTGGAGCAGAAAATAACTTTGACAAGGTTGAATTATACTGACCTCTAACATTTCTGCAACCATATGTTCAATTTCACTCTTTTGGGCATAGGGATATATGTAAGGCATGATATTTGAAGGAACACATGATCATGATCATCAATAAGTGGGATGCCTTTGGGATTCTCAAATACCTTGGAATGATTGTCCAAGACTTCTTAGAGATTTGAAGAAATATATGATTTAGATGTTTGAATCTCTAGTGAGCATAATTGTGCAATTATGCCCCCTTATTATTTCTTTAGAATCTTTGTCATGCCATTAGATTTGATTATATTTCTTGGTTTTCCTGTGATACCCCTTAATTAAACTTCCTTTCCTTCCCAAAAAAATTCAAGAAAAGTTCTTGAAAATTAAAATTTATCATCCCCATAGATTGTAACCATTGGACTCCTAGTACAACATGAACACCACCCATTGGAATGGAAAGCATTGGACTATTCAATACCTATTCCCCCATGGTTAGCTTGATATTATGGTGCTTCCTAGGGAAACTTATAGTTCCTCCATTTTCAACAATCACTTGACACTCTGATAAAGGAAGCAATTCAATTCCTTGGCTATCTTACAATGAATAAAATTATTGGTACTACCCGAATCAATCGTCACTATTACCTTTCTCTTCTTAATATATCCTTCTATCTTGAGAGTTTGAGGAGTGGTGATTCCTGCTAATGCATTAAAAGATATGGTCAGATTCATTTCTTATTTCTTTGGGGTTTGTTCTTGGTGTATATCCTCCTCTTTTTAAGTTTCTTGTTCCTTTTATTCCTCCTCTTCACAATCTATGTAAAATAATTTCTTCTCAACACACTTATAACCTTTAGTGTATTTTCTATCACAACTGTAACAAAACCCTTTTTCTCTTTTTTCTTCCAATTGTTGTTGTGTCAACCTTGTAGGTTGTGGAATGCTAGGAGCAACAACACTCCAATCTTTATAGTTGTGAGTGGTAGACTTCATTGTTGCCATAATTTTTCTTTCAAAATTTCTTTCCACCTTGAATGCCTTCTCTAATGAATCGGGTTCCCAAAGGAGAACCTCATGTTGGATGTTATCCTTTAAAGTCCCTATGAAGAAATCAATCCTATGCTCCTCTTGAATATTTGTTACCCTGATATTCAATTTTTGGAAGTCCTCAATGTGCTTCACCATTGAACCCTTTTGTTTGAGATTTATCAATTGGGTAATGAAGTTGTTGCTCTTTGTATCCTCATAATGTGCTATCATTTCACCTGTAAAAATTGACCAAGTGACAATTGGTTTACGATAACAAATCCATTGATACCATACAAACTAATTGGGTTCTGAATATAATGATGTAATGCATACCTTTTGTGTGTCTTGCACATCATGGAGATCAAAATATTGCTCCATCTGTAATATCCATGTTACCGTATCCTTACGATAAAAATTCATCATATCTATATTTGGAATGTGGTGGGTCTTAAACCCAACATTGGAGTCTATAAAATCATAATTCATATTATTTTTTTCCTCATCATGATTTTCATGGATTACCTTGTCACCACTGGGAAGCTTTTCTTGTAGCAACTTTGTCAAACCTTCCATGTATGCTTTTAAACCTTCCACGTCCCCTTTTAAACCATACATGTCTCCTTTTATTTATTTTGTCTAAACCATCCATCTTAACATTCATCACTCCCAATTCATTTTTGGTAGCTCTTTAGGAGAGTGAAATGTATTACACTTGGTCCTGTAACTTTGATATATCATGTTGCACTTCTTCCTCTTCTTCATGTGTCATATTAGAGATTTTTAGTTGCTTAATGGGTGTGTCCTTTTTTTTGTTTAGAGGAATATTGGAATTAAATAATGATATCTATTCTTCTCTATGCCCTTTGAATCACTTCAAACTGATTCTTCAAACAAAAATGATGCAAATTAAAAAAATTATACACTCTTTTTTCCTTGTTTTTTGGAGCTAGATGTTCAAATTGTTGTATCTCTATAATTTCGGCTCTCCAAGATCTGAAATTCATCCCTGTGCTATCCTTGTGCATCATATTTCCGACGCCACAAGTCAGACCAAAATTGGATTCTTCAAGTTATATGTATTCCCAATCTCCCACGATGACCTGATTATGGATTAGTTTAGTAGAGTGAACTTGTACGAAGTGCCACATGTCATTGTTTCGACCTTAGGCCTTGAAAATGATATAAGAAAAGATATAGTCCATGTGGTTTTTGTAATTTTTTACAAAATTCAAATTTGATGCTCAGAGATAAATTTATGACGATTTTCCCTAGGTAAATTGTTTGAGATGGAATTCTGGAGCCTCCAAAAACCCTAACTTCCTTAGATCATATCTCTGAAAATATAGCAAACCAAGATCTGAAATTCATACAGGAAGTTCATCAATATTTTGAATCCACGTGGTTACAATTTAAGCTTCTAAATCCTTTTAGAATAAAAGTTATAGTGAAAATTCCAAGATCGCCTGTTTGAAGAAGTAAAACCCTAGAATCCAAAGCTCTTATTCCAATTATTATGCAACCAGCTCACAAAATAGAAGAAAAGATAGATCAACGACTTGAGAAATAGCCTCTTTGAGGGGGAAATCTCATTTACATCACATAAATGAATAATTATTGGATTATACAAATGACAAGACCTCCTTTCTATATATAGGATTCTAAGGGGTCACAATATAATCAGAGCCTACATAACAATAATAATTTAAGGGAACAACAATAAAAATAGTGGGATTCTATGGGGCACAATAATAACAATATGGGAGCTACATTAAAATTAACAATAAGGGGACTACACTATTATTATAGGGACTTAACACTCTTATCATACTCACATAGATATTTTTGTTTCAATAAGCAGCTTGGAAGGTGGGGTAGAGGACAAATTTCTTTTGGGATTGACCATTGTCACAATGGTCATGTTTCCTACCCTACAACTTTTATATGCAAAATAGTGTCTAGGAAACCCTATTGTTGATATCTATAAACAAAAATCTCATTCCAAATACCTTAATAGACCTAAACCATTAATTTTATGACAAAGGACACTATGCTTATTCTAAACCTCCATGATCTATTGAGACACACACCTAATATACTCCAACTAGTAGATAGATAAAATATAAACCCCAAAGGAGTCTTAGATAATGATTCATGGGAGTATCCAACATATTTTATAGTAGATAAAATTCATATTTCAATTGTAGGGTAGGAAACATTCCCATTAAATGCATGTTTCCTATCGTACAATTAAATATGAGGGTATCGCTTCAACTTAAATTTTATTTGAAGGACTATAAAATCTATTGGATACTCTCATGAATCAATAGACACCATTACATTATTTAATGCTACTTTAGGATTTATAGTTAATCGACCTACTAGTTGGAGTATAGTAGGTGTGTGTCTTAATAGTTCCTAGAGGTTTGAAATAAGCATAGTTCCCTTTTTCATAACATTGATGGTTGCCCCTAGGTTTATCAAGGTATTTTGAATGCAGTTCTTATTGAGATAGACATCTATAATAGGATTTCCTAGATCTAAGTACTTAGGGATAATATTTGCATAATATAATATTTTTTATTTGGCCTATCACATTCACTATAAGATAATATTTCCTCTTTCTTCTTGTCTTCTTATTGCATTATTATTTAATGAATTTGTTGTAGATAGGAACATCCTTAATATCCTAAAGGTGAGGATCTTGAAGCATAAGTTTTTAAGCTCTCTTAGGAGGTATGATTCTTTAAGGAGGTGTAAGGATTTTTAGTTTCTAGCCTTTCAAGGTAAGGTGGAGTCAATTCATTAGGGATATGTTGTTGTTGTGGAAGAGATTCCTCTATTTAAAATCCTTTTTCCTCCATGGATTCTGTAATGAGATGAGGCATTGTCAATACCTACCTTGATATTAAATTGATCCCTTCACGATCCATAGAGTAGATTTATTATGTCATCTAGTTATTATACCCCTATTAAACCTACCTATTATTTGGACTAGGTGTTGGTTGGGTAGGAAACTGGGATTGCTTTGCAATTTATTGATTATTGTTTGTGAAATCATTGACATGCGGTGGTGGAGGTGGGGAAATGGTTGTTTTGTATTTATTTGGAGTTCATTATCCTTATGGTGGGTTAGTCATTTGGTAGTTTTTCATTGGGGTTTGAGATGGGAATAATTGATTGGAGGATGATTTTGATTTTGCCATTAATTTTTCATTACCTAGCTAGGTTGATTGTGCATTTGTGTTATGCACAACAAAGTATTGAGGATGAGGATTAAGACTACTTGGTTGGAATGGTTGAGCTATTCCTTTCCTTTTATATTGATGAAGTATAGTAGTTCTAATTCTCCTTAACTCCTTAATCAACATCCCTTATACATGGAAAGGAAGGAAATTTGTTAGTTGAATGTTTCTCTTCACAAAGTGTACAAATTTATACAATGTTATGTGGACATTCATTTCTTCCAAGAATTTATGTGCATTTAGTACAAAAAATAACTAGATTTTTTTATTTCTTCCTATGTCCTCTTTATCTACACTATATTCATATACTTGGAAAATGGGTGTAAAATGTAAATTTTGATATCCTTTCATATTTGTAGAGTTAGATGATTGTGGTGCAACATTTCCATCATTCTTACTCTTGTTTCTTGTATGTTTAGAGTAGTTCTTAAATACTTTCTTGATGTCTTCATACTCCAACTGGAAGATGTCTCCTTTTTCAAGGAGACATAAAGTATCCATGAATTCCTCTCTCACCCCTTTGAGAAAGACAAGCTTGAGGGAGTAATCATCAAATGCGAAACTATGAGTTCTTTTGTAACCAGTTTGGAATATTTTCTCATAGTCTTCCACAAAATCATTTTCTCCTTAGATCATTCTAAATATTTCGTCTTTGGTGTCATTGGCCTTGTATTAGTCCCTATACTTTTTAATGAAGGTTTGCTTCATTTGATCCCAAATTCTAATGTTGTTTTTCTAAAATCATGGGAAACCTCAAGGTTGGTTCCTTCATTATCGAGGGACAAAAAACTTGAACTTCTAAGAATTATATTTTTTTATTCCAAAGTGAAAAAACCTGTAATTTTATTCGAATTGAAAATGAGGAAAAATTACATTATGCATATGTTGAAAGCATTCCATAAGATAAGCCTATTAGCTTATGAGGTAAAGAGAAAAAACTAAGAGAAAAATAAATATGAACATTCAAAGTTAAGTGTGGCAATAATCTCTTAACTTCTCTTCTTGCCTTTATTTTTCTAGACTTTTTTCCATCCTCCCGTGTTTGGAGCAACTGGAAAAAAATTCAAGTCGCGTCCTATTGTATTTAGTGGTGATTCTTTGTCTAAATATGAGCTTTTATAGAAATGAGCTCGCTTTGTACCCTTCGTCCAATTTTCTAGTTGTAACTCATTTTTCTACTAATCTAATGCATGGTTTTCTTGTGTTTCAATGTCATTCTGCATATGAGATACAGATCCATTATGGACCTATGCATCCTCTTCTACTTGGTTTGAAGGGTTCTCCATGGTTTAGTTTTCTTCTTATGAGAGATAGGGATCAAAAGGTTTCCATCATTTTGATTTGTGTGCCTGCCCCTTTCTCTTTTTCTGGATCTTTTCTGCCTGTGGACATGTGTTTTGTAAATGTCTTGTTTGGTAACATATTCAACATTTGAATGTTTTTTTTCTCATAATCTAATACTTTCGTTCACTGAACATTTTGTGTTAAATTCAATTGAATGTGATTAGGTAGACCTTTGTTGATGTCCATTTGTACACAGATTCTGGAAAACGTAAATTGACCTTTCTTTGTTCTTTCAAGGTCCATCTTCTTGAATTTTCCAGTGTATTCATGATTTCTTCTAAAACCTTGTGGTGTCAGAAAGGGAAGGGGAGATTTAGTAACCTCACCCAAACCAACATTGTTGATACCACCATTGTTATGTCATCAAAATTTGGAAACCATGGGGCTATGAAGAGCCTAGATTTTCCCCAAAAGTAGGGTCCATCATTTAATACTTTCTACAAGTTTTCATGAGTATCAAATTGGAATATAAAAAAACTTTGGAGCATAAATAGATATCATAGTTGGGGATCCAGGAAGAAAAGACCCACTAGTGTAATGCATCATTTCTAGTGTGACACCCTCTTCCCACATTTACCCAAGTTAGTCGGTCCACTGGGGTGACCATGTGACGAGAGGTTACTATTATGTGATTCAACTCCCCATGTACAATTAAGGAAGTGGAACCGACAAAAAAATACCATTATGACCTTCCACATGCTACAGAACCTTCACGATCTAACCAACCCTTCCAGGTGACCAACCCTTGAGACAACTTGACATTTTACTAATCTGGACCCTCAATCCCTCCCATGAAAATCCATGCATGTGACTAAGGCCTTCCAATTTCTCCCACAACAAGGCATGCCAATGACTCTAGACTTTTTCAGGCAGTTTTGTGTAAGCGACCCCAGATTTTGAGCCACTTTTTCAGGGCTAGGTCTGAGGCCACTGCCCAGAACTTCATGAAACTTTAAAAAATGATAAATAACAATGGAATGAGGATACTAATGCAAAACCTTGAAAAAGGACTTGATCTGGACCCTACTAGCCATGACAAGCATTTCGTCAAACATATCACAAACATGTAATCTAAAGGTAACAACAACATATATGAGCATAGGGGTCTCATACTTATCTGAGAATCATCAAAGAGGACTAGTATCTCCTCACAATAGCTGCATTTCTATCTATTAAGTCATTCATTCATTAAAATTTCATATGCTAACCAAAACATGATGAGAACCTTACATCATAATTGTCATAAAACATGCTTGTAACCAACAAATAACCAAAGATATATCAATGAGGAAACAACCATTAAAGCCACATAATAGAAAACACATTTACTCATAAAATACCAATGGAAAAGGAGCTCTTATTAACATATGAAAAACCAACCAAGTTAGGGACTTCCAGATACCACCTGACCATAGATTGGGCTGAACCAAATCTCTCTTTCAATCAATCACCCTTGTGCCATATTCCAAGCATGAATGTGGGATCTCATGAAACAAATCAAACAAAACCAAACCAGAGCTTCCAAAGGCCAAACCACCTCAACCCTCAACCAACGATTCCACCTCATGGTCGAACATCACTAACCATCACTAGATCAGTCTCTACCCAAGTTTTCCAGGGCTCCAAAGGGTTCGTTCTAACCAATGCTTCTAGGACTAGTAACTCAACCCACAGTTGTTGTCAGGCTCTAGAGAGTTTGCCCAACTAGGGCTTCCATGACTAGTAACTCAACCCACCAAAGGCTCCAAAGCATTTTTCCAACCATGGCTTCTAGGCCTAATAACTCAACCCAATCTATTATAGGGCTTCCAAATCTTTTGTCCAACCAAGGATCCAGGAACTAGTAACTCAACCCACAACCATAAGAAACATGAGAACCAACCATAAAAAAAAAAAGACAAAACCCACAACACCATGGCTATCCGGGAAATGGAAAGGCTAGGAAAAACCACTATCAATCTAGGAAAACCTCCATGTCAATGACAGATCATGACCAAGAAACCACATGCATGTGCCATGTATGCCAAATCTAGAAAGGAAATCATACATGAAACTCGGTAGTTGCAAGAAAAACCCGCTATAGCTACTGATCCCATTGTCCTCTTGCGCTTTCCTGCTATTCATTTTCCTTCTTTCTCCAAATCCAAAATATTCCACACTCCTCCAAGAGTGCTCCAAGAAACTATAAGTTTCCAAGTGTATGAGAGAGACAAAATAGAGAGAGCTCCAAGTTAAAATTGACAAATTATGTCATATGATCCTCATAATCCTTTTTATTAATTAGGCCTCTAATTTCTTCAATTTTCCATTATTTTCCTTCATTTTCCTCCTCACATGCAACATGTTACCTTTCACCTTCCTTTTCTCCTATTTTCCATTATTTTCATAAATAAAATGTCAATTAATGCTTCATGCCTTTCCAAAGTCTTTGCCATTTTCCTTTGCCAATTTCCATAGCCATTAATTAATCACAAGTGATCCCCACCACTCTGTTTTTTTCCAACATTCAGCTTGGAATACGTGTCCCATGACCTTGGTTATTATTTTTCATTTATTAGCTTTATTACATGGATTTTTAACTAGGGTTGTTATAGAACCCTCCCCCTTGGGGGAACACCGTCCTCGGTGTTCAATGACACCTACAACCAGCAAGACTGTTGAAAAGAAAAACATACTTCCCATGGAGCTTTATAACTTAGCTTGTTTTAGTATTTACAATGATCAACGTGCTGAGAAGCAAACCAACATGAGAAACATAACAACATGACAACCATAATGACATGACACCCATATGCTTATTGGAGTTTTATAACACAACTCATGATGGTATTTACATCGATATATATATATACACATGTGCCAAAACATCACACCAAAACATATTCCAAAAATATTCGCTCAACTGGACAATAGAGAAGGATACATAGCCCGCATCTAACCAACCATCTCCCAAGTAGCTTCATCGAGCCCAAAGTGCTTCCATTTCCCTTTAACCTACTCGATTTATCGGTTCTGGAGAATGAGCATATTTCTCTGCAAAATGCATTGAGGTTCCGGCTGGAACTCTCCTTCTGGTTCCACCTGCAATACAAACCAACCAATGACATGATCAACATATTTCACATATCTTTTAAGTAATGAAACATGGAAAACATCATGCACTTTCACTATTAGAAGTAGTACAAGTCGATAGGCCATTGGTCCAATCCTCTCAAGGATCTCGAAAGGCCCGCAAAACCGAGGTGCCAACTTGGAACATGATCCAATCCTCAAGGATCTCTTCTTGGGCTTGATGCACAAGTACACATATTCCCCAACTTGAAACTCCTTAAACAACCTGTGTTGATCTGCATAAATTTTCGGCCTGTCTTGTGTTGCCTTTAGATTCCTCTTGTTAACCTGCATTTCTTGCTCCATCTCTGTCAACATGTTTGGTCCTATTAATACCTTGTTCAATGGATCACTCCAACTGATGGGAGTATTACATCTCTACCCATATAGTGCCTCGAATGGACTCATCCTTAGTGACTCCTAATATCTGTTGTTGTAAGTAAACTAAACCAGTGGAAGATACTCTTCCCACCTCAGTTGCTGATGCATCACATACATCCTCAACATGTCCTCCAAAATCTTGTTGAATCTCTATGTTTTTCCATCTGTATATGGATGATAAGTTGTACTCAAGGCCAACTTTGTACTCAAACCTGCAAATAACTCTTTCCAAAATCTAGAATTGAACTTAACATCTCTATCTGACAAAATTTTCTTTGATACACCATGCAACCTCACTACATCTCTGATGAAGACCTATGTTACATCATTAGCTAAATATGTATACTTCACTGGAATGAAGTGTGCTACCTTTGTCAACTTGTCAACCACAACCATAATAGAATCATGTTGTCTAGATGTCCTCGGAAAACCAGTAATGAAGTCCATGGAAATGACCTCCCATTTCCACTTTGGAATCAGAATCAGATGTAGTAATCCATCTGGATGCTTGGACTATGATTTTACCTGTTGACAATCCAAGAACCTAGCCACAAACTTTGCCACTTCCTTCTTCCAATTTGGCCAATAGTAGAAACTTATTCACTGCTTCCAATGTCTTCTGATATCCTAGGTGACCTAAATACATATTAGCATGAAATTATGTCAAGATAAGATTCTTGAGCTCACTGTTATCTGGTACATATATCTTGTCCCTAAATTTGACTAAGCCATATGTTGTGAGATGATAGTCCCTATCCTAATCAATTGTACCCTGTTGTAACCTGTGCATAAGCTGCATGTACCTGTCATCCTGCTGACCTTGTTGCAAGATTAGATCCTATAGATCTATCCTGTATGAACTTGTAGCTGCAATGTGATTTACCTATAATATTTTGCGAAGAGCATCTACAACCATGTTCTCTTTACCTTTAATGTACCTAATCTCAAAGTTGAACTCATTGATCGTGGCCAACCATCTAGCTTGTTTGGCATTCAGGTTTGGTTGGTCAAATAGATACCTCAATCCACTGTGATCACTCATCAATACAGACCTCCTATAATAACCTGCTAGTCCCATGAATGATCTTACCTCATCCATGTTCCTAGGAGTTTCGCACTCCATGATAGCCCTTATATTTTTTGCATCCACTATTATGCCTTCCTTGGAAACCACATGCCCCAAGTAGTGTACCTTTTGCTGAAAGAAACTACATTTACTAAGCTTAGCATACAACTGATGCTTTCTCAACAATCTCAATATTGTTGTTAAATGTTCAACATGCTCTTCCTCATTCTTAGAATATATCAAGATGTCATTAATTAATACAATAACAAACTTTTTCCATATAAGGGCACAACACACTATTCATCAAGCACATAAAAGTAGTTGGAGCATTAGTTAAACCAAATGGAACTACAACAAACTCATAATGCCCATACCTAGTCCATAAAGTAGTATTGTATATGTCCTCTTCCTTAATGCATACCTTATGGTATCCTGGTCTCAGATAAATCTTCGAGAACACTGTTGCTCCCTTCAACTGATCAAACAAGTCATCAATCCTTTGTAATGTATACTTGTTCTTGATGATCACCTTCTTCAACTGTCTGTAATCAACGCATAACCTGAGAGTACCATCCTTCTTCTTCACAAACAATACTAGTGCACCCCAAGGTGACACACTTGGTCTAATGTATCCCTTGTCAAAAATTTTCTTCAACTGCAACTTCAATTCCACTAACTTTGGTGTGCTCATCCTGTATGGTGTCTTTGATGCTGGTGCTACCCCTGGTACCAACTCAATAAAAAAGTCAACTTCCCCATAAGGCGAAAACTCTAAAATCTCTGTTGGAAACACATCCTGAAACTAATGTAAAACCGAGTACCTGCTCAAGACATCCGCATCCTCAATTTCCTTATCTTTGTCACTGTAAATATGCACTGTGAATAACACACACCCTTTCCTACAATTGCGCTTTTCCTGCATAACTGTCACCATTCTAACTGATGTTTCCTTCTTCTTACCCTGCAAGACCCTATGTTTTCCATTGTCAACCAAACACTCAATAACCTTGTCATAACAACCCACCTTAGTCATGTGAAGATATATCCAATCCATACCCAAAAGCATACTATATGATCCCAATGGAAGTACATTCAGATGTGCTGATGACATACCATTCAACTCAAATGCAGAAGCTCTTACCCAGTGATGAACTCTCTTCTTTTTACCTATAGCCAACTGCACTAACCAAGATTATGCATGCACTTCTTTATTCAAACCACACTTATCCACCAGGTTAGGATTAACATAACTATAATTAGATCCAGGGTCAATCAAAATAGAAATAATTTGATTACAAAGCTTACCGTCCATCTCGATAATAGACACCTAGTGATCTTCTTGCCTATTATCCAACACTGCATTAATATAATGAATACTCTATCTAACATCCCCCAATGTCTGTGTCTCTCGAGCATTGTGGATCTACGGTCTATCACCCTGATGTTGTGAAAAATCTCTCCTGCAATGCTCACCACCACAAGTCCAACACTATAAAGGTTTCGTATCATGACCCTTGTTCTTCTCCTCAAACCGAAATCCTTGCCGTCTGTCATATGCATTGAACTTCTTAGGTGGTGTTGCACTCTTTGTTACATGTGTCCTGAGGTCTTGTTTGCTTCTTATCCCATTTTCCTTTGTTCTTATTGTTACCTTTCTAGACTTAGTCTCAAATCTGCGCTTTGATTTCTCATAACAATGCTTTATCTTTCGGATGGCCTCCTCCAATGATCTAGGTTCATCATAATCAATATTAGGTTCGAATGCTACCGAAAACCCACTTATCAATATCCGAATCTTCGCTTTCTCCTCCTCCAAATAAGACACATACCTTAATAACTCCAAGGATATGCTAGTGTACTCCTCATCGGTCATAGATCCCATCTTCAACTCATATAATTCCTTTACCCTATCATCATAGTATCTCTCTGATAGATACTTCTTCCTGAATAATCTCTCACTCACTCCAAGTCAACTCCTCTTTATGAATACCTATGACATTCTTTACATCTTCCCACTAGATATTTGCTTTACCTTTAAGACTGAATGTAGCTATTTGGCCTTCATGTTTGCTGAGTAATCATGTAACCTAAATAACTTATTCATATCAAGCAACCATGCTTCAACATCCTATGACTTATTCATTTCCCCATCAAATATAGGTGGCTTGGCTTTCTTGAAATCATCCAGAAAATATCCCCCGTCACTCCTCCTATAAGGATGAAAATGATGACGACCACAATTCCTATCTGAACTAGAACTAGAATAAATCCCATGTTCATTGCCTTGTCTATTAGGTGTACACAAGAATCTTCAATCTCTGACCATGTCATCTCTATCCAATCTGTGCCCACCATGTGACTTGCCACTATATGCTCCATTCGTCCTATCCTCCTTCCCATGATTGAATTTAAGAGGTTCTTGTCTTTGCAAGTCTGACAAGCTCTGAAGAATCACTGCATTGACCTCTTCTTGTTTCTCCTGTGCCCTAGCAAGTCTCTCTTGAGATTGAATGATTTCTGCCTTCAAATTTCTCAAAGTGTTTGCTATGTCAGGAGAATATCCCTCACCATGTTGCTCATCTGATCTAGAGAGAGAATCTCGTGAGTTGTAGTCTACCATCTTACTAGTCATCTTTTATCTTCTCTTCCTACAAGGTATATCATGTCAGCTAAACCAAATCATAAACAAACCAACATACCTCAGTGTAGTTTAGGGGAGGATATCTAGTTTACAAGGTCAACCATATTAGCATAATACATGTATAAACATAATCATATTAGTATGTAAACATCATCTCAATCATTATTCAGTTACCATGCATGATTCCACAACTACAACACCAACCAAACACAATGCATGCATAACAACATATGTCTGACACACATGCATACACAATACATACAAACACTAACATGCATTCATGATGAACACATTCCGACAACATCACCATCAACTTCTATATGACATCACAATGGAAACCATGACCACCACCATGTATACACAACAAGAACATAGACCACAAGCATAAGGAAATATATGCAACTGACATGTACACATGACAACACATTCATCCAAGGAGAACGAAAACTAGACATCACCCAAGGAGAATGGAACCATGCTCTGGTACCACTCTGTAACACCCTTCTCCCACATTTACCTAAGCTAACTGGTCCATTGGGGTAAACATGTGATGATAGGCTACTATGACGTGATTCAACTCCCCATGTATAGTTAAGGAAGTGGAACTAACAAAACAAAACCATTCTGACCTTCCACACATGCTACAAAACCTTTAGGAGCCAACCAACCCTTCCAAGTGACCAACCCCTGTGACAACTTGAAATTTTACTGATCTGGACCCTCAAATACTCCTATGACAAGCCATGCATGTGAATTAGGCCTTCTAGTCACTCCCACAACAAGGCATGCCAGTGACTATGGATTTCTTCAAGCAATTTTGTGCCAGGGACCTCAAATTAGTAGCCAATTTTTCAGAGCTAGGTCTCAAGCCATTGCCTAGAACTTCATGAAACTTTCAAAAATAATAAATAATAATCGAATAAGGCTACTAATGAAAACACTTGAACAAGGACTTTATCTAACCCCTAATAGCCATGATAGGAATTTCGTTAAACATATCACAAACATGTAATCTATAGGTCACAACAACATATATGAGCATAAGGGTCCCATACTTACTTGAGAATCATCAAAGAGGAATGATATATCCTCAAAATAGTTGCATTTTTGTCTATTAGGTCATTCATTCATTAAAATTTCATATACTAACCGAAACACGATCATAGCCTTACATCATAACTATCGTAAAATATGCTTGTAACCAGCAAATAACCACAAGTATATCAATGAGGAAACAACCATTAAAGACACATAATGGCAAGCACATTTACTCATAAAATAACAAAGGAAAAGGAGCTCTTATTAACATATGAAAATCCAACCAAGTCAGGGATTTCCATGTCAATGGCCATAGATTCTGAACCAAATCTCTCTTTCAGCTAATCACTCCTACACTGTATTCTAAGCATTAATGTGGGATCTCATGAAAAAAATCAAAAAAAACCAAACCAACACTTCCAGAGGCCAAACCACCTCAACCATCAACCAATGATTCCACCTCACGGTCAAACATTACTAACCATCACCAAATCGATCTCTTACCAAGATGTCCAGGGTGACAAAGTGTTTTTTCCAACTAAGGCTTCCAGGACTAGTAACTCAATCCACAGTTTCTTCCTGGCTCCACAATGTTTGTCCAACTAGGGCTTCCAAGACTACTAAATCAACCCACCAAGCGCTCTAGAGTGGTTTTCCAACCAAAGATTCCAGGACTAGTAACTCAACCCAAGTTGTTACGGGGCTTTCAGAGTGTTTGTCCAACCAAGGCTCCAGGAACTAGTAACTCAACCCACAACCATAAGGAACATGACAACCAACCAAAAAACAAAGACGAAACCCACAGCACCATGATTATCTAGGAAATGGAAAGGCTACATAAAACTACTATCAATCTAGGCAAACCTCCATTCTAATGACAAATCATGACCAAGAAACCACATGCATTTTCCATGCATGCCAAAACTAGCAAGTAAATCATACATGCAACTCGGTACCTGCAAGCAAAACCTGTTGTAGTTGCTAATCCTGATGTACTATTGTGATTTCCTGCTCTTCCTTTGCCTTCTTTCTCCAAATCCAAAGTATGTCACACTCCTCCAAGAGTTCTCCCAAAAACTCTAAATGTCCAAGAGTATGTGAGAGAGAGAGAATAGAGAGAGAGCTCCAAGCTAATATTGATAAAAGTCTGTCAACTGATCTTTCTAAGCCTTTTTATTAATGAGGCCTCTAATTTCTTCCATTTTCCATTATTTTCCTTCATTTTCCTCCTCATATGCAACTTGTGACCTTTCACCTTCCTTTTCTCCTATTTTCCATTATTTTCATAAATAAAATGTCAATTAATGCCTTATGCATTTCCAAGTCCTTTTCCCTTTTCCTTTGCCAATTTCTATAGCCATTAATTAATGACAAGTGATCCCCATCATCATGTTTTTGCCCAACATTTAGCTTGGAATACCTATCCCATGACCTTGGTTATTATTTTGCATTTATTAAATTTATTACATGGATTTTTAACCCGGGTTGTTACATCTACTCTAGAAACCATTGAACCTACAACTCACGGCCTTGGATTGGAGAGCAAAAAAAAGATAGTTTACATCGGGGATATTAGCCTCCATGACATGCACTTATTTCGTTTTTCCTATAATGTAGGGCCCTAGGTTGTATTTGGGTTGAGAATTTGAATTGGAAACCTTCCCTTGTGCCACATCCTTATAGGAGGAAAATATACTAGAGTTTCTGGGACTTAGAGCTTCTCTTCGCAGCCTTGGGTTCAAAACTATCGTGGAGTTTCTTGAGATATGGTAGTCCTTCATTTGGGACAGATCCTGAAGCATATTCCATTAAAAAGTAGGCATTGTGAGGTTACAAAGATGCCAAACCTACTCTTAATGCATTAATTTAGGTTTTTTACCATGCTAGAGGCCCCAATCGAGAAAAGGAGGGAATTCCTATTAATGTTTTTAATGAAGATCTAAAATATTTTATAATCCATCTCTTCATATCTTTCTTCCAGCTCAGAGAAAATATTTTGAGAGTAAGCACCTTGTGAAATCATATCACTCTTGTTTGTAGGCTTTTGCTCCTCCATGGACCATATATCCATCATGATTGTGCATGTGCATGAGCTCGGGACTAAAGAGAGAATCTATTTGGGCAACATCCTTGTAGGGCATGCCTGTCACAACTACTCCAAACTTTCCAAGCCTCTGCTAGAGATACAAACATTGAATCACTTGGTTAATATTTGTTCCTTTGATTCAGCCCCATAACGAGCCCAATCGTGGGAGGCATCTTCAGGGTTGATCCTTCGCAAGCCCTCATGTCCCATAGGCGCTCTACAATAGGGAAGAAATCATTCCACAATAGACAAAACCATATACAACTATCAATCATTGCTATGGAGAAAGCTAATAGTTTAGTCTCCATTCCTTGTCACGCCCTCATTGTTTGTATCAAGATCGTGACTAACGAAGACACATGGTGAAGATCCACAAATGAAACAAAGCCTAGCGCTATGCGAGAACTCCATCTCCAATCCTTCTATCCTTTCAAGCATTAGATGCATATCATAAGTCCTTCAAATGTATTCAAACTCAAAAGGAAAGTGTCAATATCTTATGGAATAAGTCCATGAAAGTGGAGAAGAGTAAAAGGATTAATATTCCTCATTTTAATTTCTTTGTTGGTTTCTTGAATGGGAAACTCAAAGATTTCATGTTTCTATTCCATCTTGAGCCATCATGTGGTAAGATGAGGAGTCTTCTCATTCTTTTAAGAAATTTGCAGAATACCTATGCCTTCTTGGGGTAACTCCCAGAGTTCTTCAATGAGTTGTTGGATATCTATTTTACAAAATTATTTATGTTGTCCTTGTTCAATTATACCTATTTAAACATTATGAATTCTTGATAAGAATATACCAAATCTATCTCTAGGTCGAAGCATACAATATAATGAGTTCGTTTAAGAAAAATAAAATTTAAAGGTCTTATATGTAGTTTTTTAGCACCTATCAGAAATAACACCAAAAAGTGATGGATCAAGGAATTGAAGAAAGAGTGTTGAACTCCACATCCTGACTTTAATTTTTCAATACAAGAATATTCTACTTTGATGAGGTATTATTCACTATATGTGCAACTACACTAGTGCACTTAATGCTAGCTTGAATATTGTTGTCCCTTTTCTCTAGTAGTCTTGCTTATAATGACCTTAACTCCATTACTCAAGAGAATTAACAAAGGTTAAAAGTCATTGTGTTGGATATTAATCTTGGCAGAGAATAAGTGTATGTGTCATAGGCTAAAAATTCTCTTCATCATCATGTTACTTGGGTTGAATGCAAGAATTTATTTAGGGTTTCTTATCTACCAAAATTGAAGTGGCACTAACACTAAGAATGTTGAAAATAATCTAATGCCAAGAAGGATGCCCAACTTCAACCCATTATCATATGTCCCCTCACCCTCAAAGGCTAGTGGTATGCACTTTTTATACCCCAAGTCAAGAGCATCAAGAGAAGGTGGTAATGAAAGTGATTACTATTGTTCTAGAGAGGAACAAGACAAAATACATACAATTACCCAAGCCAACAAGGATGCCACAAAATGATCATCTCAAAAGTAATGAGATAGACTAAGATATTGAGCATGAAAAAAAGGGTTGCAATGCAATGAGCATAAAGTGAAAGTGTACAATTAAATCAATGGGGAATGAAATTCCATAAAGTAAATAAGTTTTCTAGAAAAAGATATGGCTTTAGAAACATAATTTAGTCATATAGCAATGAAATGACATGAAGAAATTGAACCTAATGAAATGATACAAAGCGCACACAGCGAAAGCGAGAATGCGGAAATGTGGAAATAAACAAGATCTGTGACTGACACTTTAATCACAGAGAGGGAAGAGACTCCTCTACTGCGCAATCTAGCATCACGAATCTGTTTTTGAATATATTTGAATACGAATGCCAACAAGAGTATTAGTTCATAATAAGTACCAGGTCTTCTTAATTGCTCCAATATCTGACAATTCTTCTGAACAATATCCTCGTGCCGAAACATGAACTCTAGCCCAACGGTCTACTTCTACATCTTTGTGACTTCTTCAACCCTAACAAGGCTCATACAAGTTCGAGAATAGAATCCAAAACAATCTACAAAGGAGACATAGATTTATAGAAATTGAGGAATCTTTATTCATGAACTTCAAAACTCAGGTATTACAAAGTTGCTTCTCAAGCGATACCAAGTTACTTCTCCAGCAGAAAGGCTCTCTAAATTTCTCAAAACCTGAATGCCTTTCTTCCCTAGTCTTCATCTATTTATAGATCCTCCCAGTTCTGGGTTTGGTGATACCTCCATATCGGATATGAGAGAATCTTACTTTACATCAAAATCAAATCCTTACATTAGATATGAGAGAATCCTGCTTTCGGGTAACTCGGAGGACATCCGCACAGTATCTTAGTTTACATCAAAATCAAATCCTTGCATTAGATATGAGAGAATCCTGCTTTCGGGTAACCCGGAGGACATCTGCACAGTGATTCAATCATAAAATATTTTATACTTATTCTGATTTGATATGAGAGAATCCTGCTTTTGGGTAACCCGGAGGACATCCGCACAATAATTCAATCATAAAATATTTTATACTTATTCTTATCCCTTTATTTAATTATATATGTCGGATTGATTACACTGTAAGAGATTCTTTTTCATGGAACCTTACGAAAAACCTTTCTGTCACCAAATTCGGACAGAAAGACATTACAAAATGACAAAATGTTCTAGTTGATCACGAGAATAATGATGTTCTCTGAACCTAGTCAAGGAGTCATTATTAAAATACTGTGAGTAAATTTCTTCCTCACATTCCCAAATTGGTACTTCAGCATATTCTGGTACTTCGTCTTGAAAAAGTAGTAGGCCAAAAGGATTTAAATCTGGATCTGTCATGGCATGAAATGACTCATAGTCATGTGAAGAGCCATTCATATTTCCCCTGAATCTTCTGATGAAAAGATTTCGTGTAATAAACCAATGAAATGATCCATTGGCGCGAAGTGCTGCAAGCATGTGATAATTGGTGATATTGCTAATATCCAAAATCCTTTTGTATAAAATTCCCGATTGATGTGCCCGTGGTTCTGTAAATCCAGGAAGTTGTAATAGCCGGAGAGAGAATGTGTAAAAACATAGATGACCGATACCATAAATGTTCCACCATTCTTTAAACCATTCAGGTGTGGGGTCTTGTTCTTCGATTTGTGTAACTTGCATCCCATGATATCTAAAAGAAAAATGCACATTATAAAAAAAACGAGTTAGTTTTATTTTCAAAACACATACCTATATACCAAGCTTTCTCTTGGCGTTCATGATCTTCAGAGTTCTAAAGGTTGGGTGGCAATAGAAAGCGATCAATGTAGATTTCACAACAGATTAGGTTTTCATCTACATCTCTGTGTAATGTGAAATCAAGATTTCCCAAATATTGAAGAAAGCTTAAAGCTTCAAAAGCTTCATCATTTCTTTGCATTTGATCATCCCATGAGAAATAATGTTGTCCAGTTCCATGCCGATATTTGATTTCTTTCATTGGAAACCAATTTGATTGATAATCGAGTAGAGGTTTCTGTAGATTCAAAGTGTGATAACCATCAGCACATTCAATGTGAATCTAATTTTATAACCGTCTTATGACGTTACATCTGAGATTATTTAAATCATTTCTCTGTAAAAATTCCTGGCTGAGAAGATCTGCGAAGGAATTCTTAACTCCATAAATGAACTCTACATCAAAACGATACTGGGCCAATGTCATTATCCATCTAACCATTGCTGCATCTTCAAAGTCACATTTATGGATAGCAAACTTAAGAGCTTGGCAATCTGTTTTGACTATAAAATCTTTATAGATCACAAAATCTTTGAATTTGGCAATGCCAAGGCAGACAGCTCTAAGTTCTTTCTTTAGGCTGGACCAATTTTTTTGTGTAGTTGACCATATTCCAGAGGCATACTGGAAAATTTCATATTCTATTTTCTTTTTATTAGGATCATGTTGGCAGAAAATTGCACCTACATGAAAACTAATCCATGAAACTATGAACTACTGGAGGAAATAATACGTAACAACATTTTTGTGATAAATATAACTAGAAACTACTACAAAAATGAAATATGATAGCAAGAAGGGTTCCTTGTATAGCCTTGAGTAGAATCTACTCAAGGTCTCTACAAGAAAACTTAAGAAAACCATTATGTGCTTGAAATATAAAGACACAACTTCTTCATTTGAGAAATGAATTCATGATGCAAAAAATGAAGATTAACTAACTCCTACTAGCTCGTAGTTGTTATTTAGACAACAAGCCTCATAAACAAGCCCTTTAATTATTCCTTAATTGAAGGGCACTTGTCTCTAGGATCCGTAAAATTAGGGTCCTTGTTTCAAGGATCAAATTCCCTCAAATGAAAACCAAATTAAGATATTGTTGATTGTATGGCTTAATGAGTCACCAAATGATTGGCTACTTTAAAGGTTGGAGAAGGGGAAACCCCCCTCACCAACCCCCCCTGTTTGTCTCATGTGCAAGTTAATGAAGACCATCATTAGGATTCAACTTGTTTGAGCAACTAATTAGCACAATCTTAGAAATGCATCAGTTCATTGAAATCACAAAATAAACCAAGGCATATCATCATAAATCAACATTCAATCATTTCACCATAGTCAATGCAAAAACCCTAAGATGTCTATATTAATCATACTCTTTCATAAACATAGTAGGTCTTAGTCCATAGGAAGTTGTCATATTAGCTACAAATTGGGCCTCCATGTTCCACTATTTGGAGGCCCATCACACATTATCTTCCAAATTTGAATGCTTGCATAAACAAAACCTCAATTTTACAAATATCATTAGCTATTTATCATTCTTAGGATTGTAAATATAAAGAATCATCTATATTCAAGTCCCACTAGCACAACCAATTGAGGTTGAGCCTCATTAACAAGTCAACCCAAGATCAAACCTCACGAGTGGTGGTTGTGCCCTGTGCTAGGGAGAGGAGACATGCTAAAAAATCCAGTCAGCTAAGGGTTGGTGTGGCCCAGGCTGGGTGTGATCCCCGGGTGACTTTGATGGCTTAGATGCCCATGGATTGTGACTCCTAAAACCATAGGTCAATCTTAGAGGATCAAAAATAATTTGACAAAAAAATAAATAAAGAATCATCTATAGCTTCTTCTCCATTGATGACGTGCTCTTCACCTGGATCTAACAAGAAATTTCTTCCTTTTTTGCTCTTTAAAATAATTTTCGAATGTAATTCTCTATAAGATAGGTCCAAAACTATTAAAGCATTAACAAATTAGTGTAGTGGGTTTGTTTTACTTTAATATTTTGTATAGGGATTATATCAAAAAATTCTTTCTTTGCCTTCATCCTATATCATAGTTATTTTCCCATGAATTTCTTTAAATTTGGTTTCTTAGCTCCTTAATAGATGGAATAAAATTTGGCATGGGCTAAACATTCACTAAAACATCATGTTTTCAACATATTTGTTGGCATATTTTTGGCCCAAATCCAAGAATGGAAATGTTATAATCATCAAATTGTAAATTCATTCAATCAAAATAAAATCTCATCATTTTTCATAGTCTTTGAATCAACCTAGATTATAAAAATCATAGGTTGGCCAACAAACTTGTTATCACAAAATCTGACCTTGATAGGCTGCTGATCAAGCAGACTCTGAGTAACTCTTTCAAACCAATCTTTTGGCTGAGGCTTAGCCTCCTCAACTTGAGAGGGCTCTCTCAATAGGTTTAAGATTTTTGATTAATGATTAGATGGCTAACTCTAGGAACAAAATGGACAAATGTATAACTGGTTGACTAGTTGAATCAATGATTAGCAAGCATCTATTAGGCCATGGAGTCAAGATAGTCTTCAACAAAACAACATGATCAGCAAAACATGGAAGTCAAGGCACTTAGAGTTTAGGTTTATAAATAAAGCAGTAACACAATGAATCAACATAGTTTACAAGCATGTGAAGGAAGTTAGATCATTTTCCAATGAATTCTAAGTATCACAAGCTCATACCACTGCAAATAAGTAATTGAACAAGGCCATAAGAACATCAAACACATAAACTCCTTGTGAATCTTGAGTAGTCAAACTGATCTTTGTATTAAGTATGAAAACCACAATTTCTTACAATAACACAACTTTCTTTTGCTAATGAAATTACCAACCCTGAGGAATTCGATTCTCAAGATTTATATAGAGTTTTACAACCTTGGATACTATGATCCATCTTTAGAGGAATTCGAATTCCTAACTTAGACACCTATCTTTTCATAAAACAAACTACTTAATTACAACTTGACAGCTAGTTTTCTTTAAGATTCCTAATACAGATAGGAGGGACACTCCTAAAACATGCTTTTAAAAACATTATCTATGACTTCAATACATTCTTTGATCAGCTGCCCACCCATGTCTTCGAGCTTGATGATGTCCTCAGTGCTGTTACAAAACATGCTGAGTCATGACCTAACCGTCGTGATAACTAGGAGACAAAGTTCCTCCTTTTAAGGCCCTTAATCCCTTCTACTTATCTTTGAGTAGTTTTGCTGGTATACATGTGGCATGCAGTAATAACCCATTAACATTTCATTTTCCACCTGTGCAAAGAAAGGGAAACTCAAAAATATGGAGGAAAGACCAAACATGGTTGTGCTATGAAAATACACTATTTTCGTAGCACAACTTTTATATCATTTATGAAATACTTCCTGGGACTTTGCTTTCTACACCACTACCATCTGAGACTTCATACATGATCCCATGTCTACCAGCAACTTCAAAATTTGGAACTAATCAAACCTTACCTCTGGAAAGCATCCATAAGTGCTAAAAAAGTCATACGCCATCTGGAGCAGGGTTTAGGGTTATGAAGCTAGGAATGAAACTTGTAGAGAAGCGAAGGTAGCCCCTCCCCTAACGCAACGGGTTGGCGCTACGCCTTCACCTTGGCTTGCTCCCTTTGTGTATGCTCTTTTTCAACACGACCTTCAAAAATCTGTAGTTTGGGAGTTTTTCAAAATTCCATGAAGACTGATATGATCAACCAAAAATCAAAATCACTTACCCTTATAGATGTTCTTCTTCACAATTGTTCTTCCTTTTACATGCCAAAACTGTTTTAATATATCTCCTTCACTGCCCCTTTTCAACACCTTATTTCATTATTGTTGTAGACCCTTTTCTAGATTTGGTTAGTTGTATTTCTAGGTCTTCAATTTTCCTCTTCAATCTCCTATTTGTAGCTCTCAGCTGAGCATTAATCTTCCTTACAAATCTGGCTTCTTTGATTGCAGGAACAGTCCAGGTAAAGTATTGAGTTTCACTGTTTACTATTTCTGGTTTGGACACCTTTTCAGCTTCCCAGAGAGCCTTCATCCTTTTAAAATTTGTCCTTTCAGCAACATGCTCTCTTGCTCTCACTCTTAGTCTAGCAATTTCATTGTTGGCAGCTTTTAACCTTTCTTCCATAACCTCATAACTGGCTTTTTCTGTCTGAGTGGCAGGAACTATGCTTTTGTCACCTTCAGGTCTTGGAGACAGAATGTCAATCAACTCTTCTTGAACAGCATATGTTTCTTCTGTTCTCCCCAGCTCAATATTGGACTCTTGCATCTTCTTGGATTGCTTGGTTAAGGGTTTTATGGGTTTGAAAACAAATGCTGTGACATCATCCTCAAATTCCAATTTCTTGGAGGGTCTCATTTTCTTTGACTTTCCTTGATCAGATTTTATCACATCTGCCTGCACCAAAGGGGATTATGAAATATCAATGGCTTTTAAAATATCATTTAAATCACCCTTCAAGCTGGAACCTTCTCCCGAGATCACTGTTTTACCTTTCTCCTTTGCAATTTGACTTCTAGTCAATCTCTTTTGAACTGGTTTGCTGGTTGAATGTTCTTGTTTCATTCCCTTAACCTCAGGCATCTTTTCCTTTGTAGATTTAGGAGTTTCAAGGATGACTACTGGTGCTTTTCTTGCTTGTTCTTTCACCTGCTTCCTAGGTTTCAACTTAACATACCTTTTTTCCCTAGACATTACAGACTTGCTGGTTTCTGTTGATGGAGTTCCTTTAACCCTAGGGCTAATGTCTACACCTTGTTTTTCTGCTCCAAAGTCACATAAAAACAAAAACGAAGACCATTCTTTGTTGATCCTCTTGAGTTCATGTAGAACTATCAGTTTAATTAGACCATGATGAAACAGGGAAGTTTCAAATCCTTGATATTTCAACTGTACTTTATCTGCCATCTTAGCTACACTTCGAAATAAGAAGTAAGGAAAATATAGAGAAATCATACCAGTAAAATGTAACAGGAGTTTAAAATGATATGAATAAACCTTTAGATATCTGCCTTCACAGGTGAAATAACGTTGAATGTTGAAGAGCAAGTTGGTATAGCTGTCCTTGATGTAGTCTTTGGGAACTGCCTTGGTTAAGTCAATTTCTGAAAATTCTGGCTTTAGGAATACCTTACATGGTTCCATGTTGAATCTGAAGCTTTTGAACCATGTCTCTTGCCCCCTAGGAATTTTTGTCACCAACGCTATGACCTCTGGGGAAATTTGCAAGTTCAACATTCCGACCTTTGTGCTGGAGCCAATGAAATGTAGTGCAAACTCCTTTGTCACCTGAGTATGTCCTCCCTGCAATTTCTTACAAAACTTCCAGCATCCTGCTTTCTTGAAGGCTTCTACAACTGCTTTGTCTCTGATCAAGACCTCAGTGCTTTCAGGCTCTGTTCTCAAGTAATGACCAGACCTGTGACGTTTCTTCTCCTCTGTCATCTTTCCTTCTGAATTTCTATGAAAAAACCAACCTCTTTTGAAATTCTGTTGATCAACCTCGCTTGCCAATGGTGGTCAGCCTTGCCTGAATTGTGGATGAGGAAAACCTTGGTGGAAAATTACCAAAGCTTACTGTTCGAAAAATTTTTGTTCGAGGGTTTGCATGCAAAATAAAACAATGAGACTAGCAAGCCCTTTCGAACTTGAAAATATCTTTCATAAAGACCCCTAAATTCGAAATGATGAGTTTGGATGGTGGCATGTTTAAGGATTGATCCTAGCTGACACCTAATAATGAAAATTTTAATGAAATGCTAACAAATTGATGTTTGACAAGACTGTTCTACAAATTCCCGCTTTCGTAGTGCGCAGGGAAAAGCGCTATGAAAAGAGCAACGTTTTCGTAGCGCAAAATAGACATTTTACACTGTCTGCGCTACAAAAACGTGGTTTCAGGGCTAATTCCAAAAATTTTCAAAATGGCTTAAGCTATGAGTTTCTAAAAAGAATGTAGGACTCATGAAACATGGAAAAAGGATGTTAGAATTTATTTGGACATGAAAAAATAAACTTTTGAGACTCCTAACCTACCACCTACCCATTGAAACATAGGGTGACTTGACACTAATATAAGACCATGACTAGGAACAATATAAACCCCTATTTGGTGATAACAAAACTAATCAAATTCAAGGATTTATATTTTTTCAGATTCCAACAATGATGGCCAATGATGGGGTGATTTAGTTCATCATTAGATGACTCCAACCAAATTCCACTCTTAAATACAAAATGTTGGTATATTATTCATCCAAACTATTTTGTTTATCAAATAATGGTAAGTTTTTCTCAATTAAATGGCTATGGAGACTACCATTAGAGAAATTTTGCAGTCTAAAATGGGCCTCCTAAGGAATGCTATAAAATAATAGTGGAAATAATAAAAAAAGTTTAGATTACATCATCAAATTTTAGAGGGAAAAAAAACAAAAAAAGAAAAAATTTCAACTCGTATTTTTAACTTATCTCCCTACCATTTTACTCAAATTTCAAAGGGGAGCATTCATTGGACGCAAAATTTAATTCCTCCTCCAAAGAGTACCCATGTAGGATACTTTTGATGGACCTTGCTACACGAAAAATGTGATTGAAATCACCTTTTTCATGTATTTCTCATTTTTTGTGTAGTATAATCCATCAAAAGTATGCAAGATGGCTACTCCTTGGATGCAGATTTAAATTTAACATCCAATGAGTGCTCCCACTCGAAATTTGAGTAAAACTGTAGGGAGATCAGTTGAAAATACAAGTTGAAAAAGTAGTTTCTTTATTTTTTATTTTTTAATCTTTGTACTTTTTTACTCCAAAAAAAGGTGAATCATCCCCCATGGTTGACATCATCATCTTGAATCCTATTGGTTCTTATAAAGTTGATTTTGGTTGTACATTTTTGTTTTGCGGCCCATTTTTTACGTAAAAAATTATTTAAAGCTATGCATTTCAACAAATCAGTGATCTTTAAAAGTTTGCGACTTTGATGTTACAAACTTTGAAAATTCACTAGTACAATTTACTATTTTTTCAAAGATATTGCACTAAATTAGCAGTCATCCTTCATATGTTGTGTGTGTGTGAGTGAAAGAGAGAGAGTTTTTTGACATTGCCTTGAAGTCCTTCGAATAAGTGATAGGTGCCTCTCATGCTATCTTTTCCTCTAGAGAAAAATATACCACCAAAGGTTGCTCAATTTTAGGTTTTAAGGAGATATGGTAGTTTTATGGGTATGAGTAAATTCCATTTGAGATACAAAATTGATCAACTTCCTTATCAAATATTAATTTATTTACAAAATTCTAGACGCATTCAGTGTCATCAAATGTGCTTGAATCTATATCTCCCCCCAAAAAAGGGAAAAATGAATAAATTCATGAATTATGTAGTATATATGTCTCTTGGCCACAACCCTCGGTAATATTATGTTAAGGTGTAGCAATAAGGGCTTAAATTACTCGAAATATCACCATATCAATGATTTGTCAAGTGCACACTTTCCTATTTTCTTGATATCCTGAGCTCCAGTAAGTGTCTTGTCTTCACAGTAGGTCACATGGGTGCTAATGTGTAGCACCCAAGGGCTTAGAGCCCTCGACACATCGACATATTTCCATTATTGCTAAAAAATGGAAGTTTGGGACTCTTTTAATATCCTGATATAAAATACTCTCGGTCATAGCATTCAGTAATGAAGAGCCTAAGCTATAGTGCTAAAGGCTTAAGAGTCCTCTACATATTGGCTACTGAAGGATTTTATGGAGTAAGTGTGGTGAATTATGTTGATATGCTAATATTTGGTGCCCAAGCTCTGTCACCTGAAACGAAGATTGACAACACTTGATAGAAAATTCTCCCATCATCCATACTTCGAAGGACCACACTTTCAATATTTTAGTGTTAAAGTTTTTCATATTTTTCTTGAATTCCTGATAGAAAAGCAAAATTTTGTGTTTTAGGACTTCTAGTGCCCCCTCTCACGATATGGGATAAAACTTGTGCTAATAAGGAAAATTCAAGTTTATCTCTCTCTTGATACACCAAGATAAAAGGGTTCAAACACGTTGTATGGGCATGTATAAGGTGCATAAGCATTATGTTTTAAAAGAGTTAGAGTGAAGGGAGCTCTGTTATATAAATTCTTATGAAGGAATTGTGTTGCTTATACAAGTGCTCAAGGCACATGACTTGATATATGGACATATGAATGGGTGCAAGGTAACAATGTGTCAAACCTTTGAAAAGGTTGGATTGAAAGGAGCTTATAAATGTTAAATGCCTATATAGGTGGTAAAAAACACTCAAGTGAATAAGTGTTGAGTTTTGAATAAAATTGGTTTGAATAATGCACCATAATAAAAGATGTGTAAGAATTCGTATTTAAATACTGCAAGTTACATATAAAGCACTTAACTTACAAAAAAAAATGTCTTGATAAGTTGAATTAAAGGGAGCACCAAGTTTAAAAGGTTGGGTGAAGGAAGTGCCAATATAAGATATGATTTACGTTGTTAAAGCATAGATTGAATTAGTGGGTTTAAGGAAGTGCCTAGCTTAGACTTGATGATGTGTGAATGAGAGGGAATGATGTGACCGCATAGAATTGTAGAAGAGCGCAATGAAACAAAGAATAAAATTAAAGATCAAAGAGAGGAATGAGGTGACTCCAAAGAATTTAGGAGCAAAGCGAGCTAGAGAAAAAGTTAAAGATCAAAGAAAGGAATGAGGTGATTGCAATGAATTAAAGAAGAGTAGTATGGAGTAGAGAAGAAAATATTGTAGATCAGAGATAAGAGGGTATTGGTGTCTCTTGTAAGCTGGTGCCTACAAAGCAGCAGAGGAGGTTGGTGTCTCCTGTACATTGGTGCCTACAAAGTAGCAGAGGGGATTGGTGTCTCCTATAGGTTGGTGCCTACAAAGCATCAAGGCGATTAATGTCTACTGTGGGTTGGTGCCTACAAAGTGTTGAGGGGATCGATGTCTCCTATAGGTTAGTGCCTACAAATAGTAAGTTGGTGTCTACAAATAACAATCAATTAAAATAAGTTTTGTGATTTTCTCCCTGAAGGGTTTCCATGGATATCCTATGTTCTATGTTTTGCTTATGAGATTGAGGTTTTATTGTGCTTGAATATTTTAATAAGTAAAAAAATTATTATATTGATTCACTGACTTCCCTCTCAGTATAATTGTAGATCCAACATTTGATAGCATATAAAAAGGTTATGTTACCTTGCATGCCACTTCCAAACAAATGGCTCATAACTTATGATTTGGAAAGGAAGGTTGTATGACATCTCGAATTTTCTTGTGATCTTGCAAAGAGGGTGTTAAAATTGGAAACTAGGGATAAATGCCACTTTATATAGCTCATTTTATGGATATTATGATTTCATTAAATTCCTCTTTTTGAGAGGACCAAAATCGACCTAAAGATCATCAAATTTGGACAAGCAAAAACATGTTTTTGAATTTATGCCCACACATGTGCAAATTGTTTAGGTCGGCCACATCATCATGTATGCTCATGAAGCCCAACATACGTGTCACTTCGCCCTCAACGACTTGTATAAATACAAGTGAATTCTCACTTCATTTGGCATCATCACCACTCACACATTCTTCTCTCTCCTTCTCTCATCGGTTCGTATAGCTATTGGGAAAATCTTCTCACTCACACGTGTGGCAAGGAGGGCGAATTTCAGGACCAAAAATTTCAGAATTTTTCTGCAGTTTTACCAAGGTTTGACCAGTGTTTACTTTGAATTTATGGGCATCTTTTGACTTCAATTTTTTAGGGTGTTTTTTTTCTCAGCAGGTTTCATTTTTGGGCATAAGAACCGAGGCAAAAGGAGCAATTTGACTTGCATTGATTGCAAGGTTTATTTTAGGTCGACCAAGTTTGACCACAGATTTTATGACTATTTTGGGATAACTTTGACCACTGTTGGAGGCCGAGTTTGACTGCCTTTGGACGATATTCAAAGCAGAAGTTTGACTACTGCATTAACCATCTTTGAATTTCTGGTTAGGGCTAAGTTTGACTGCAGAATTGATAGGGTTGTTTTGACTTTGATTTGGCAAGTCAATTTTGAATTTACACTATCTCTCTATTGAACACTTGATATAATAATAAGAAGAGTTGATTAAAGGTTTTTCCCCACATTGGGGTTTTTCCCTGGAATCTGCCAAATTTAGTGTCCTCTTGTCTTGGCTTGTCTTCTGCATTTTATTTTATGTTCTATCTACAATTACTGTCAATGTGATTTATGATTAATGTGATTTCTATTGGAAACTAATTTGAAAATTGTTATTGGGCTGCTTAAAGTACATTGATTTAAGTGTGCTAAGCATAGAACATACCAATGTTATCTAAATTTAACATAGTATCAGAGCCTAGGTAAAGACAAAGCCCAAACAAGAGAGAGAAAAGCAATCACCAAGAGAGGTTTATTGGACAAGTTTCAATGGTTTCTTCATATTACTTCAACACTAAGGACAAGCTCAATGACAAATCTGACTATCATGCATAGAATATGACTTTGGATTTGACTCTGGAGGAGCATGAAGTATTGGACTATGTGCAGGGAAAAGTGGCAGAGCTTCCTTCAACTACACCAGCTACTGCTAAGACAAAGTATAGAAAAGGTGAGATCAAAGCAAAGAAAATTTTGGTTGACTCTATTCAAAAGCATTTGGTTGCCTATATTTCTAATTTGGGAACTTTTAAGGAGATATATGATAAGCTGGTTGGGATGTTCAAAGTGAACAATGCAAATCAAATCCTCTTTCTCAAAAACAAGTTGAAGGACATCAAGATGGATAAAGGGGAATCTATCCAATCCCACTTCATGAGGATCACACAATTCAAGAATGACCTTCTATCTATTGGAGAATTTATTATTGACAAGGACCTCATTCTCATTTCACTTGGGGGTATTTCAAGAGCATGGGATGTGTTTAACACCACCATTCTCAACAATGACAGGGTTCCTAGTTTCAATTAATTATTGGCTAGATGCACTCAAGAGGAGACGAGAATGATGAAGAGATACATGCCTTCAAATGGAAATGAACCTATTCTATCTTTGCTCATGCTAAGAGGAAAAATAATGCTAGTCCAAGGAGACAGGGTCAAGGATTTAAGCAAGGATTCAAAAAAGGAAGAAAAGGAAGGTGCTAAAATTGTAACAAGTTCGACCACTATGCTATAGAGTGTCCTCACAAGAAGAATTCTCCAAAGGATGATGACAACAACAACAACAACAACAATTTCAAAGGAAATTGCAATCAAAGGAACAAAAGGTTCGACAATAACGGAAAGAGGAATTCTCTCTCTTCTCAATTAAGAAATGGCCAACCTCCCAAAAGGATGAGAAACTCCAAATATGAGGAAAGTGACGTTCTAGAAAAAAAAAAGGAATTTTATCTTATTTCCACTCTATTTACTACCTCTCCTCCAGATATTTTGGATCATTGTTTGATTGATAGTGGAGCCTCAAGGAACTTCACCAGGTACAAAGAGGCCCTCTCAAATTTGATTGAAAAGTGTTGAAAAACACAACTAGTTTCGGTCTTCATAAAATGTATTTATCAAAAGTATTTGTATTAGTGCTATAATGACTTACTAAAGCATGGGTTTCATGCTTGGGTAATCATTTTATTAGTCAAAGTCCCCATTGTGGACTCCTAGGATTAATAAAGAGTCATTAGAATCATTGTATATTTTATGATGCCCTTCTTGGGCTTTCGAACGACGTAAAAAGAATTATTTTGAGTCAAATATAAATTATGTAACCTCGAGACCAAGTCAGCCTCAAGGAGATCAAGTCGGCCTTAACTGAGCAATTCGACCTCGCCAAAATCCTATATATTGAAGTAGATTGAATTCATTTGGAGTCACTCTCTCACACAAGTTCGATATCCAAGAAAGAGTTGGGAAAAGTGCGAAGGTGAAGAAGGAGGCTAAAAGGAGTGTGAGTTTGGTCAAGAAGGAAGGGAAGGACGAAAAAAAGTTTTGGGATCTCTCTCCCTCTCTTGTGTGGGTTAATTTAGGAGATCGAAGTCTCCTTGTCAAATTTGAAGCTACTGTTGCTGCCTGTTGATGCAGGAAGATGCCAAGTCGAAGTTGTTGGGGATGAAGTGTTGCTTCTATTAGGTCGAACATTGGATCGAAGAAGGAAAGGATGGCTTGGTGTGGAGGTGGTCTGTGTCTAGGTTGAAGAGTCTATAAAAAACTATTGAAGGAAGATATTTTGACTGGGTTTTCCCATAGATAGGGGTTTTTCCTGGCAGAGTACCTACATCTTGTGTCTTGCATTTTTGTGTTCGTCATGCACACATAATTTGGTAATGGTTTGATGAAAGATAATATAACGATAAGTAAAATAAGGCAACATAATTCACAAGTAATTATCAAGAAAGATAAATCTAACCCTAATTCTACTAGCATTGATTTCTCAACATGGAATCAGAGCTCAGGTCGAAGAAGATTGAAGATCACTTCATTGGCTTGAAGGAAATGATTACTCCCTCTATGATAAGAATGGGATTCAATTATATAGGAAGATGGATAAATACTATTGTCTACTACTTATTCAACATGGTCAAAAGTTAAGGGTTCTTAGATGCACTTACAGGATCACTAAATGATGATAATGCATGGATCATTGATATTGTAGCATCAAGGCATATGACAAGGGAAAGTAAACAACTACAAACTCTATCAAAGGAACCATATTCTCATGTAGTGGAATTGGGAGACAACAAAAGCTATGTTGTTAGAGGCTTGGGATCAACATCTTTGAAGTTGGAGAATGGAACAAAACTACATCTCAACAACATACTATATGTTCTAGGTTTGATTTTTTTTCTTTCAATTTATTGCTTAGAAGATAAATGGGATAGAGTTTCTTTTGTTGATGGAAAGGTCTTGGTTTGGGGAAAATATTCGAGTATTGATAAATCTAGGGTTATTGGAGTTCATGAAGGAAGCTTGTATAGAGTCATTACACCACCTCCTCAAGCCCTAGTTTGTATGGAAATCAATCTCATTGAGCTATGGCATAAAAGATATGGTCATATTCACTACAAGGTCATTCTCACTCTTAAACATCCGGTTCATGGAGTCCCTGATATCAAAGAAGATCGTGAAGGAGTTTTCAAGGGATTCTCTTTGGGAAAACATATAAGAAAACCATTTTCAAATAGTGAAACAAGGTCTAAAGAAATATTAGACCTCATACATTCTGAAGTGTGTGGGCCCATGTCTGACAAATCACTTTAAGTCCATATTTATTATGTAACATTTATTGATGATCACTCTAGAAAGACATGGCTCTACCTGTTAGGTTGATAAATCCCTCTTTCTGACAAGAGTGATCTCCCTAGATCCTAAAAGGAACTTAGTAACAAAAAAACAATCATGCTAATTCCTTCCTTGAATCTATCGTTTCTTGAATCATAAGATAACAAGGTGGGAAAAAGAAATATATACCTTATTGCGACATGCTTGATAAAGATCCCCCTTTGTGCTTCATTGTCGCTCCTCCATGCTTGAATCTAGACCCGCACACATGGAAACAACAAAGGATCAATAGCACATGCAACATAAATGATTCAATAATTCAAACTAGTGATCAAGGAGACTAGTAACAAACATCATTCCAACGGACAAATATAAATAACATAAATCATCCATGAAATTCATCAATTAATCCATTAAAAAATATAGTGAGAATAAATGCTTGTTGGTATTAATTTCATAAACATAAATGTGCTACAAAACCTGTGCCTTGATGTTGTTAAGCTCCTCCCATTAATCTCAATCCTCTCCAAGAATGATAATCTCTCCAACTTATTTCCCCAATAAAATTACTCTCAACAACCTCCCTCAATTCCCCCACCTATGGCTTGATTAATAGGCCAAAAGGAAGTAGTTTGAGATCCTTAGTCCAAGGATGAGATCCACTAAAAGAGGGATGAGGGCTCCTTGAAGAATGGGAATTAGTTCCATAAAAAATGAGGTTAGGCTCGAATAAACATGAGTTCGAGGCTTTCTGTTGGGAATGATTCGCCCAACAATGCTTCTAGGTATCACTTTTTATTGATTTACTTGCATTGTTTATAGTGGAAGAGAGTATTTTATAGTGGAAGAAACTGCACATGTGCAGATTATGTTTAGAAAAACTGCGCTCATGCTCAAAAACAAGGTTTTGTACCATGAGATCTAGAAATTCCACTTTATTTAAGGTATATAAATTGTTGACTTGCAAGGGAGTGCTTCATGACAATTGGATGGAGGGCGAGAGATCTAATTTTGATGATCATTTGCCTAATGTGACAAAATGATGTGTAACACTACCTTCTCAAGGAAAGGACGAAGTATTTGAAAAATTCAAGGAGTTTAGATGTGAAGTGGAAACCCTAACTGAAAGAAAAATAAAGACTTTGAGATCTGACAATTTCAGGGAATACACTTCTAAATAACTGATTGCATATTATAGAGAAGCAAGAATTAAGAGGGAACTTATTGTCCTTACTATCCCAAACAAAATAGAGTGGTCGAAAGAAAGAATAAGATAATTGAAGAAGGTGTACGAACAATGCTCCTTGATCAAGACTTACCAAAATTTCTATGGGGAGAGGCAACAATGACAATCGTGTATATTTAAAATAGAAGTCCTCATAGAATTCCTGAAAATATGACACCTGGGGAAGCATTCACAAGGAAGAAGCCAAGTGTGTACCATCTCTGAATATTTGGGAATCCTGCCTACATCCAAATTCCAAAGGACAAACGAAAGAATCTAGATTCTACACGCATCAAAAAGATATTCATTGACTATAGTATCTCCTCAAAGGCATATAGAATCTACGTCAAGGAGGAGAGACACATTGAAGTAAGCAGGGACGTTATATTTTATGAAAATCAAGCCTACAAAAGATCGAAGGATATTCCTATTTATTCCGATGATGAAGATCTACCTATATTTGAAGAATAAGAAGTACAACCTGAAATCCCTTCTACATTTCAAGAAGAATAAGAAGGACAAGTGATCCTATTCAACCCATGGTCATACTGAATGTAAGGAAGATGCCAAATTGGTTAAAAGCTACTCTTGAAGATGTTGAAGGACATGGAGGTGAAAAAGGAACCTTTAGAGAAAGAAAAAGGTCCAATAGATATTTTGGATATGTTGCATATATGACAAGACTAATTGAAGCCAAACCAGACACATTTGAAGAAGATACTCATACAGAAGTATGGAATAAATCTATGCAGGAAGCGTATCAATCCATGATGAAGAATGGGGTTTGGGAAATCGTTCCTATACCTAGTGATAAATCGGTTGTCACCTCAAAATGGATCTACAAGATCAAACACGTTGTTGATGGAAGTATAGATAAATACAAGGCCAGATTTGTTGCATGGGGTTTCTCTCAAAAGGAAGGCATAGATTATGAAGAAATATTTGCATCCACTACAAGGTATACTACCATTAGATATTTGATTTCGTTGATTTCTACAATGGTATGGAATATCAATCAAATGGACGTGAAGACAACATCTATGAATGGGACCATCGATGAGGAAGTATACATTGAGAAACCCGAAGGCTTTGAGGTAAATGGAAAAGATACTCATGTCTGCAAACTCAAGAAGACTCTATATGGCTTGAAGCAAGCTCCTAGGGCATGGTATGAAAGAATGGATGCATACCTTCTAAGAATTGGGTTTGTGAAGAGTTTCATTGATCCAAATCTCTACATCAAGGTTTTGAATAATAAGCCAGTCATTATTCTATTGTATGTGGATGATATATTCATTACAGGTGTGGAGAGAAGAATACAAGAATGCAAAAATATGCTGGTAGTTGAATTTGAGATGAAGGATATAGGATTGATGCACTATTACCTAGGTCTAAAAGTATGGAAAAATCTTGGGGAGATATATTTGGGGCAAGGAAAGTATACCATCAAGTTTGTTGCAGAAATTTGGGATGGATTCCAAGCCCATGACTACTCCTATGATCACTAATCTCAAGAAGTTGAGGAGCTCCAACTCAAGTCTCATGGATCCTACCTCCTATCATTAATTGGTGGGTTCTCTGATGTATCTGGTAAATACTAGCTCGGTTATATGATTTGTTGTAAAAATTCTTATTCAGTTTTAGTATGAGCCTCGTCATGATCACTGGATAGCTTCCAAGCATATATTGAGATATCTTTGTGGCATGATACATCATTGCCTAAATTACAAGAACAAGGAAGTCAAGCTGATTAGCTTCAAAGATTATGATTGGGGTGGAAGTGAGACCAGTGGAAGAATCACTACCGGTGGATGATTTAGTTTGGGATCTACCATGATCTCATGGATGAGTAGAAAGCAAGATCTTGTTGCTTTGAGTAGTGTTGAAGCAAAGTATGTGGTTGCATGTGAAGTAGGAAAGGAGGCTATATGGTTGAGGAATATTCTGATAGATTTTTTTGAGAAGCCTATGGATCCTACTATGATTAATTGTGATAATAAAAGTTGTATCAAGATGTATGGAGATCATGTGTTGCATGCTAGGACGAAGCATATCAAGAATAAGTTCCACTATATTAGGAACTTGGTGCAGGATGGGATCGTGAAGCTACAGTATGTCCCAAAAAATGATCAAGTAGTTGATATAATAAAAAAGTCTCTTCTTAATAAGAAGTTTGAATATCTTAGAAGCATGCTTGGTTTATTTGATATTTTTGATCTTTTTGATGATGATAAAAGTTTGGAAGGGATTTGTTGAGGCCTTATGTGTAAGACACATTTCCTGGGAGGACATCTGGCTGACACTATGTGTTGATGTCTAGTTCCTGAATTAAGGAGGGTGGCATTGATCATGGAGCTCTAACCTCATATACGCACTTAGATCCTTGGTTTGATGGTTAGCAAGTAAGACTGATGGTACCTAGAGAGGCTGAAATCTTTAGTCCATCTTAGTCCCACTCGGATAGATTTCCCTAGTTAGGAATCTAGTCTGTGGCATTGTAGTGCCTAAACTATTGAGAGGCCTTGGATAGATTTCCCTAGTCAGGAATCTAATCCATGACATTGTGGTGCCTAAACTCTCCATAGTTCATATAGCTTGTATGAATACCTCCCTATTTAAGAGGGAGTGTTGAGAAATGTAACTAGGTTCGGTCTTCATAAAATTTGTTTATCAAAAGAATTTTTATTATTGTTACAATGACTTATTAAAACATGGGTTTCATGCTTGAGTCATCATTTTATTAGTCAAAGTACCCATTGTGGACTCCTAGGATTAATATAGAGCCGTTAGAGTCATTATATATTTTATGATACGGGCTTCTTGGGCTTTCGAACGATGTAAAAACAATTATTTTTTTAGTCAAAAATAAATTATGTAACCTCCGCACCAACTCGGCCTCAAGGAGATCAAGTCAGCTTTAACTGAGCAATTCGACCTCACCAAAATCCTATATATTAAATCAGGTCGAATTAATTTGGACTCGCTCTCTCACACAAGTTTGATATTCAAGACAGAGCTAGAAAAAGTGCGAAGGTGAAGAAGGAGGCTAAAAGGAGTGTGAGTTTGGTCAAGAAGGAAGGGAAGGACAAAATCAAAGTTTTGGGATCTCTCTCGTGTGGGATAATTTAGGAGATCAAAGTCTCCTTGTAAAAGTTGAATTTTTTGCTGCTGTCTACTGATGTCGAAAGTTACCAAGTTGAAGTTGTTGGGTTCGAAGTGTTGTTGCTACTAGGTCGAAGGTTGGATCGAAGAAGGAAAGGTTGGCTTGGTGTGGAGGAGGTTTTTGTCTAGGTTGAAGAGTCTTTAGAAAAACTATTGAAGGAATATATTTTGACTGGGATTTACCCTAGATAGGGGTTTTCCCCTGGCAAAGTGCCTACATATTGTGTCTTGAATTTTTGTGATCTTCATGCACACATAATTTTTTAATTGCTTGATGAAAGATAATATAAAAAATAAGTAAAATAACCTAACATAATTCACAAGTAATTATCAAGAAAGAAAAATATAACCATAATTCTACTAGCATTGATTTCTCAAGATGGAATCAGAGCTCAGGTTGAAGAATATACTTGGAGATAATGCCACCTACCCTGTGAAAGGGATAAGTATTGTCACTCTTCACTTGAATCAAGGTCAAACCATTAATCTACAAGAAGTATTGTATGTGCCCGATTTGAAGAAGAAACTGTTGTTTATTTCTGCAATGGAAGATAAAGGCTTCAAGGTAGCATTCATTGATGGAAAGGTATGTATTTGGCAAATAAACCCTAAAGATGCATTCACACTTGGATTTAGGGTTGATGGTCTCTATCAAGTTGGAGGAAGTCCTTTGGGAGCCTTGACTTATGATGCTTCACTTCAATCAGAGCTATGGCACCAAAGGTTCACCCACTTACATTACAAAGCCTTACATGGGGTAAGGAATATGGTCACATGTATGGTCAAATTCAACATGAATCATGAAGGAGTTTGTCAGGGTTGTGCAACTGGGAAACTTACAAGGGGACCATTCCCTTCCAGTGAAAGCCAAACTACCGATATTCTTTAATTGGTCCATTCTGACCTATCTGTTATGTTTCCTGTAACATTGTTGGGAGGATACTTATACTATGAAATTTTGTGGATGAATTCTCTCGAAAGACATGGATATATTTCTTGAAGAAGAAGGATGGAGTGTTCAAATGGTTCCATTCTCTCAAAGCCTTGGTGGAAAATGAAACAGGGAAGAAGATCAAAATATTGAGGACCAAGTATGGAATCGAGTATGAATCAAATTAATTCAATGACTTTTTCATAGAGGTTGGCATTAAGAGGGGACAACCATTCCATACACTCTGGAGAAAAATGGAGTTGTTGAAAGGAAGAGTCGAACAATTGTGGAAGTCACATGTGCATTGCTCCATGTTCAAGGCCTACCGAAGTTCTTATGGGGAGAAGCTGCCAACATTGTTGTGTATGTTCAAAATAGGAAGCTGCATCAAGCACTAGATTTCAAGACTCCCGAGGAGGTCTTCTCAGATAAGAAACCTGATGTTTATCATTTTATAATTTTTTTTTGTCCTGTATATGTTCATGTGCCTAAAGAGAAAAGAAAAAAGTTGGAAGCATCTGGGAAGAAAGGTATATTTGTGGGCTACAGTGAAAATTCAAAAGCATATAGGATTTGTGTACCTGGTCAAAGAGATGTGGAAGTAAGCCATGATGTCACCTTGGATGAAGACACTGCCTTTGGGAAAGCCAAATATCTCCCCATTCCAAGGAAGGATAATGATGATGCTATAGAAAAACAGGATGAACCTCTAACGGATGAGCCTATTCCTGACGTTGAAGGCCCGATGAATCCTATTGATCCACCTCCGGGTGATCCCTCTACCTCAAGACCTTTGTGGCTCAAATATACTCTCGAAGATGTTGAAGGACATATTTCTCCAAGAGGGACATTTCGTGAAAGTAAGAAGCCAAACATTTATTAAGGGTACTTAGATGCTATGAGTACTATTGTTCAAACTTAGTCATGTATGTTTGAAGAAGCCGTAAAGAACCAAGTCTGGAAGGATGAGATGAATGAGCAATATGAATCTATCATGAAAAATGATGTATGTGATGTGGTGCCTAGACCGAAGGACAAGTCCATAGTCACAAAATCAAACATGGAGCACATGGGAGTGCTAAGAAATATAAGGCCAGGTTCATTTCTCAAGGTTTCTCTCAAAAGGAAGGAGTGCACTATGACGAGATATTTTCACCGGTTTCCCAATATACCACTATCTAATATATTATTTCTCTTGTTGCCACTCAAGTATGGAGCCTACATCAAATGGACATTAAAACTTCTTTCTTGCATGTCTCGCTTGAGGATGAAGTCTACTTGGAACAACCTCAGGGGTTCGAAGTACAAGATCGAAGGACACATGTATGCAGGTTGAAGAATTCTCTCTATGGGTTGAAGCAAGCCCCTAGGGCTTGGTATGAGAGGATTGATAGTTATCTTATGAAGTTGGGATTTACGAGGAGCGATGTTGATTCTAACCTATACTTCAAGGTTGAAAAGGACATGCCTCTCATTTTGGTCCTTTATGTAGATGACCTCTTTCTAACAGGTGCAGACCCTCGCATTTATCGATGCAAGAGGGATTTGGCTTCTGAGTTCGAGATGTAGGACCTAGAATGATGCACTACTTCCTAGGCCTGGAGGTCTGGCAAAAGATAGGTGAAAGTTTCATTTGTCAAGGAAAATACATTGTGAAGCTGCTAGAGGAGATGTGAGATGGTGAATCGCAAGTGTATATCTACTCCAATGGAACTCAACTTCAAGAAGCAATGTGGTAGTGTTGTTGGGCCCGAATTGGAAAACCCCTCTGAATATATAGAACTTGTGGAGGCCCTGATGTTCTTGGTAAAATCTCATCCAGACATATGCTTCGCTATGAATACGTTGAGTCAATTTATGGTCGAGCCTCATCACATACATTGGATTTTTGCTAAGAATCTCTTGAGATATCTCTGTGGCACAATCAACTATGGACTAAGATACACTACCAGGAATTTGAGGCTACATGTATATACTGATGCTGATGGGCTCACAGTGTGGTGGATAAAAAAATCACGTTTAGATGTTTCTTCTCATTGGGTTCTGCTTCAATTTCTTGGATGGGAAGGAAGCATAAATCGATTGCTCTAAGCACCGTCGAGGTTGAATACATTGCAACTAGTATGGCTTATTGTGAGGATATTTGGTTGAGGAAGCTCTTTAGTGAGATATTTTAGCACATTCTTGATACCACCGTGATATTATGTGACAACCAGAGTGGGATTCTCCTTTCAAAGAATCTCACGTTCCATGACCGCTCCAAGCACATTGAAATGAGGTACCACTTTATCCAGGATATGGTACAATGGGGAGCAATAAGGCTCCAACACATCAGGACTGATGAGTAGGTTGCAAACATCCTCACAAAGCCCTTAGGGAAGGTCAAGTTCTTAGCATTCTGAGAGAGAATTGGAGTCATGGAAAGACCCTCCCATGAGGGTCCCACTTGAATTGGACATTGAGCTATGGGAGCTCCTGGGGGCTTTGGGTACTTCTTGAAGCTATGAGCGACCATAGGGTGAGTGGTTCACCTTCCCCTTTTGGTGCACAGTGTATAGGATGAGTGGTTCACCTTCCCTTGTGATACCCCATGATGGTTTACATGTGTGTAGGGTGAGTGGTCCACCTTCCCCTACGATTGATGACACATGTGTGTAGGGTGAGTGGTTCACCTACCCATATGATTAACATATTCATAGGATGAGTGGATCACCTTCTCCTATGGCATATCATCAGGATGAGTGGTTCACCTTCTCTTTTTGATGCCCCAACATACATCCTACCTGTGTAGTGCAAGACTCATGGGAAGTACCTCACATCTAGAAAATGAGTTGGGAAAAGTGGATAGAGACCAGAGCACTACCGATGGATGCATCATGTATTATCATACTCCCTATGCCTAGGATGCATGGTGTTCAACAACTTGATCTGGGATCAAGTCTGATTGAGGTTCTACCTCTAGATTGAATTTTGTCAATGGAGAGTGGTAAGGTCTTGTGACTCACTCTCGATCGATTTTTCTTCATTATTCATATCAGTGTTCAACAGAGCAGAAATGAGATGAGATACAGAGATGGTACATGGCGACAAGATGGCATGATGATTGATGATGATGGATGGATTGGTAGTTGGAATTCTCCCTAGTTGAGAGGGAGTGTCAAAATTAGAAACTAGGGACAAATTCCAATTTAGACAACTCTTTTGATGGATATTATGATTGCATTAAATTCCTTTTGACCTAACGGTCATCAAATTTGGACAGGTAGAAATGTGTTTTTGAACTTATTCCCACACATGTGCAAATTGTTTAGGTCGGCCAAATCATCATGTAGGCTCATGAAGTCCAAGAGACATGTCGCTTCACCCTCAACTACTTGTATAAATACAAGTGATCTCTCACCTCATTTAGCATCATCACTCACAAATTATTCTCTCTCCTTCTCTCATTAGTCCGTACAATTATTGGGAAAATCTTCTCACTCACACATGTGATAAGGAGCACAAATTTCAAGACAAAATTTCAGGGCCACAAATTTCAGATTTTTTTTGCAGTTTTACCAAGGTTTGACCAATGTTGACTTTGAATTTTTGGGCATCTTTTGACTTCAATTTTCAAGGTGAATTCCCATATTAATAGGATTCATTTTTGTGCACAAGAATTGAGGCAAAAGGAGTAGTTTGACCTGCGTTGACAGCAGGCTTGTTTGACCACAGGATTGACTTCAAGTTGACCAAGTTTGACCATGGATTTTATGACTATTTTGGGTTGAATTTGACCACTGTTAGAGGCCAAGTTTGACTTCCTTTGACCAAGCTTCAAAGGAGAAGTTTGACTATTGCATTGACCATCTTTGACTTTCTGGTTAGGGCTGAGTTTGATTGAAGTTGACTGTAGATTTAACAAGGCCTTCTTGACTTTGATTTGGAAAGTCAATTTTGACTTTTTGTACTCTCTCTCTCTCTACTAATCATTTGATATAATAATAAGAATAATTGATCAAAGGGTTTTCCCCACATTGGGTTTTTCCCTGGCATCCACCAAATCTGGTGTCCTCTTGTCTTGGCTTGTCTTCTGCATTTTATTTTATGTTTTATATATAGTTATTGCCAATGTGATTTCTATTGGAAACTAATTTGGAAATTGGTATTGGGTTTATTAAAGTACATTGAAGTAATTGTGCTAAGCATAGAACATACCATTGTTATCTAAATTTAACAGAGGGATAGTAGGTCCCCTCAATATTGAAACTATTTTGAGACCTTACAAGGGGTGGGTATTGCATATCCTCTCAATATTGCATTTCATTTCCACTCTTCAAGAAATGTTTTAATTCCTCTCAACTTGGCTATTTTTTTGTGATCTCATAAATGAGGAGGTCATGGATCCTCCAAACAATGTATATTCCTAGGATCCTAAAGTGGCACTATAAACTTCCTAAATCTGTAATTTTTTGTCAAATCCCAAGGATTGGGGGTTTTGATAGTTACATTATTAATGTGCTTTTAATATACATGATAACCACATCCTAAAGATGACATAATCACAAACAAGACTCACAAATCACACACACCTTGAAGCAATCTTAGTATTAAAGTGAGGAATGATGACACCAAACAACTTTGTGACATGCACCTTTGAAGAAAAGTTCCTAATAGTGAATACATGAGGGAAATACCCACACCTATACCAACTCACGAACATAAGAAGTGTTGAATTATGTCAATGTGAAACAAAACCTCTGACCATGAATATGTTACTATGATTCTAATATTATCATCTTTCTAACTCCAACCATAAACTTGACGGGGAGCACTTCGATATTATCAAACGTAGGGAGGATGCTATCACATTTCCCAAGATTTGCATCTTAAAACCATCATATTTACTTAAGAATTCACACCAAAGTTAGCATTAAGTTTGACAATTTTTTGTGTAGATGATGCCTTCTAAGCCATTTTTATCTCACAATTATTATGCATGTGAAATTATCCAAAACTTTTATATAGGTGATGTTTTTTAAACCATTTCTATCTGACAATAATTATGCATACAAAATTAATCATGGCACATGCATCGAACATTGTCATTAAAACACATAATTTCAACAAAAGGATACTAAAATAATATGTAATCTCAACAAATGGATATGATATTGTGTTAAGATACCATATAACATCTAATGCTATTGTCAAAACACCTAAGATTAACAAAAAGATACTAAAATAATACATAATCCCAACAAATATATTTGATGTTGTACTAAGATACCCTATAACATCATAAATATGATATTATACTAAGATACCCTTTTTTTAACAAGGAAAAAAAACGTCTCCTTGTTATTCATAGAGTGAATCAAAGGTAGAGTACATATATAATATTTCTAGATTAAAAAAGAAAACTCATGTTTACTATCTAATAAATATCAACATATTGACCTGAACAAGTCTATAAAAAAAGTAAACTTCAGTTACCACATAATAAAAAATATAGTCATCGACATAGACTATAGCTAAATATTATCTAAAACAATAAATTTGTCTATGATAACTAATAGCTAAAATAGATGAAATGTTCCCATTTCCAAAGTTGTTGAATCCAATACTTCTTCAAAGTAAATTTGACCTTCCTTTAAACCCACAACTTTTTTTGGCAGTGTATCAACTTTACCATTCAATTCTCTGAACACATGCTTGAATGAAAGGTCTTGGAAAGGTTCTCTAACTTCTTGTATCCCACTTTTCCAATGTTCTAAATTGATGACCTAAAAATTTGAGAGTCTCGACATCTAGTCGATGATAAGTTTTGAGTCCCCACAAACTATAAACTTGTAGTTTGAAGTCCCTTACTAGTAGCAAAGGTTAATAACATCCATAAAGCCAAAAAATTCAACCTTTGAATTCATTCCATAGCCACATCCCATCCATAAATAAAAGCATTGTATATTAGAACATCTAAGAAAAACTCCTCCTTCGTAAATATTTTCTTTGGCTTCCCTATCAAAGAAACTATTGTAGCGACTACAACCATCCTCCAAAATTTTTCCTTAGCTTCGTTTTGGAGCCTCCCTACCAACCATACTTAGCACCATGTATTGCACTGCCCAAGTACATATGCTTTCATTTGACTTTCTGGCTTATCAACTTGTGTTTGCTAACTTGTTTTCCTTTCACCCGCAAGCTAACATTCGTGAATTGGAGGGCAACCATCCTTGCACTCTAGAATTGCGTAGAGCATCAAGATAGCTTGTTGCACTCCAGAAATGCGCAGAACAAGCAGAATACCTTCGCCTTGGAAATTGCAAAGAGCAGCCCATCATTGGGCTTACTCCCAGAATTTGTGCAATTTTGGCTAGAAACCTTCTCTTCAATCCAAAAATTGTGCAGAGCTTGAGGGGCAGCCAGAGCCACTCAGCCCAAAAACTGCGCAGAAGTCATTCCAGTGCTTGCAGTCCATATCATGTGCTCCCAAGTTGATTGGTTCCCTCCAGGACTGAGAAATTTTGCTTTGCATGAATGGGCTACTTTTTCCCGAAAAAGAAAAAAGAAAAAAAGCAAAAAACATCCCTAGATTTTAGGAAATTATTTATTTTTAGTAGCTGGAGGTTACATGCAAAAGTTGTTTTAGAAACCTCCCGCCAAGTGTCACTTTTTCCTAGATTTGTGGCATGCACGTCATAAGCCTCGATCTTGTCAAAACTATTTATTCAATGCTTCAGAGCTCATTCTTCACTTCGATCTTGGAGCTCTAGCATTCCCATCGCATCTAGGAGCATTCGACACACTCAACTCAACTTTTTCCGGGTAAGTCTGCTTTTCATGTCTTTTGCTACTTTTCTGTTGCTTTTTGTATTTTAGTTTGTGTGAGTGTTGTTTGCTTGGTTTTTTTGAACACTTGTTGTCGTTTTAATGCATGTTAGCTTGTAGAAGCATTGTTTCAAGTTTTCCATTGCATCTCCTTGTTGTCACATGCATGACATTGTTTTTGCACTAACGGTCATCATTGCGGCGACTCGCTTCACACACTTAGTTGTCTTCCCATTTTAATAAATCCTGCGCTCATAGATTGCATGCATGTTCATTCACTCATGTCTGCACCCAATTTCGCACATGCATTCAGGCCTTACTATTTTCATTAGTTCATCGGCGAGTCTGAGTAGCCTTGGCTCGGACCTTGCCTTTCCCAGCTTGCACTTCACATTTCTAGGATGGATGGCCATGCCTTGCTCCCAGAAATTGCACAAATATTACCTCACACTGGTCTCCCAGGCTTGCTCTATGCAATTCTGAGAGGCAATCTCTCAGTTGGCCCCTGAAATTGCACAATGCAATTTTACCAGGTTGCAAACATGATGACTGAAACTGCGCATTGTGCAGTTTTATTCCTCAACAGGCCAAGATGGACTATGCTCTACGTAGTTTCAGCAGTCAGTCAGCTCATTGACATTCCAGATTGTGTTCTGTTCAGTTCTGGTAGTCAGTCTCCCAGCCTCCCAGTGAAAATTGCGCAAATCTTCTAGTCAGTCACCCAAGTGTGTTGCATGTCAGTCCTCAAGTTGCTTTTGGTTTTCAATTGACATTGTGCTTGCCATGAGTGTTTCTCTATCTCTAGGTATCATAGGTCTTCAACAATCTCTCAGCGGTACATGTACAATGGCTTCCAAGAGAGTAGGGTCAAAGGACACCATTGAGAGCGCAACTGGAGATGTGGTCGAGAAAGTGTCTATGAGTTTTCCCATCTATGAAGACACTAAGTTGTTCATAGAAAAGGATATCAAGATGAAATGGCAAAACATCAATACCATCTTTTTATGCACCTTTGAGGAGAATCTAGGGACTGCAAAGTCTATGTCAACACACACAAGTCTGGCTTGTACCAGATTACATGCAAGTATCTTGCATTTCCATGCGTGGACATGATCCACTGGATTGTCTCACATACTGATCTAGAGACAATGGTGTTGAGTAGTGTCAGTGGAACATAACTTTCTACCTTCAAGGCAAAGGATTTTTAGGAGATGTATCACTTACCGCAGTCAGTGGTCACAATGGATGCACCCTTCACTAGGCCCAACAGTAGTGCAAACTCAAGAGACATCTTGAAGAGGTGGGTGAAATATCCATCTAAAATCTGAACAACACCCAACCAATTTTACAAGAAAAGGATACTATGAAAGGCTTATTAGCTCTTGGTCATCTTCGCATGCCACTTGTACGGCCAAGAGAGTACGGAGACCTTCTTGCAGAGTTAGGTGATTGTGTTGGACCAATTAGCGAATGAAGGAAGACCTTTCAATTGGTCTGACATGTTGGCTCTCCAGCTGAAGGGACAAGTAGCAAAATCCCATCTACCCAAGGGTCAGCAAGCAAAGATTTTCATGTCTACTTACAGACTTGATGCAATCTGTGACCTTCAACAATTCCCAGGCTTGGGTTGGGCATGGACACCTTCAGAAACCTCTGTGCACACCTATTGCAAGTTGTTCTCCGAGTGCAACTTTCATGGAGTTATAATACAACTATGAGACCACTTCGTCACCCCAGTGTACATGATGATCTTTGAGCAGGATCCACCTTGCATGTCACAGGTAGCGATGGAGGCATTGGTTAGCATAGAAGATTGCTATGCCTCACCCCTTGGCACCTTCATCTGGATGTACAACGCGGAGAAGGCTCCACATGTTTTACCGAAGTTTTCCATGGATAAGTTGGTCATGTAAGAGGTTACATGCCACATCTCAACAGGGTTGTCAGCAAGACTGCACAGGAAGAAGAAAGCACCTTGGCCCACTTTTCCTTTGCAGATCGAGTTATATGAGATCTAGAATATCAAGCATGCTGAGGCTAAGATGGAGGAATTCAAGAGAATCACCTTCAACGCCAAAAGTTTCAATCCATATGACTCGCATCACTTAGTGGAAGAACACTGTACGAGATTGTATCATCCTTGGATCCACGGGGCGTGTCATTAGCCTGAGGAAGACCCGTGGAGATATTTCTATAACTTATCAAGGCTCAATGAATGGACGAGAATGGATGTACAGTGGTTAGCAGCGTAGAAGGCAACAACATCTCATCGGCAACAACATAGGGCAGCAGACCTGCACATGACAAAGGCAAGAGGAAGGTTGTCGACAACACAGAGGCAGAGCAAAGCTGCAAGTTCAAAGAAGATCCACTTGTGTTAAGAGAATCTTTGGAGATTGAGGAAAAGAGGAAACAAGACGACAGAAGGATTGCGTAGAGACAGAGGGAGAAGTAGAAGTTGGAGGAGGCAAAAAATGAGTTGCAAGAGTTGAAGCAACAACTAAGGGAAGAACAAGAGCTGCGTAGAAGAGAGAAGGAAGCTCAACCATAATAGGAACAACAGGAGGCGCAACATGCACACATTGATGAAATTGCGCCCATACAAGTTATTGATTCGTCCAAACAACTAGCAGATAGAAAATAGGATGAGAAGTTGCAGGAGCAGGACTTTGCTCAAGAGATTGAATAGATGTTGGAAGAGATGGACATGGATGTGGTTCATTCAGATCTAGATCATGATATAAGCCTCATGCCTAAGGGCCAAGATCTCACTCGACTGACTTCACCAGATCTAGGTGCAGAGCAAGTCCCAAGCGATCAAAGAGACACTGAAATCCTTGAGGACAATCTGGAAGGAGATGTGCACAACATATCTTTCGACGAGTCACAACATATAGTTGTGTAGTCACGCAGAGTGCCCACTCCAGAAGTCCATATATCTCCTGCACAGTTTGAAGAATGAGTGATCGTGTCTGATGTGCGCAAACATCCAACTACATTGGCCGATGCTACAAAGGAATATGTCGAAGCCACCAGCTCAAGTGTTAGATTCTTGATAGTTGAGAATGAGTGCATGGCTAAGGAGTTACAAGCGGCCAAGCAAGGAGAAGAGCAAGCTACAACATCCACCAGAGTAGAGTTGAAGAAAGCGATACTTGATGAAGTATCGTCTCTCAAGACAGTCATGCAAAATTTGTACTTCAGGTTCATCACCATGCATAAGTCAGTTGTCCATATTAATGGTTGGAAGCAGTGTTGTGCTAGGAGAGCATGCATCTTGTCAGACATATACACTTCTGTTGGTTACATGTAGATATGGATAATTAGGTACAATGGAGCCTCATTTCACTTGCTAAATATGATGAATCCAAATGCAATGGAGTTGAAGGCAGGCATCCGGAGTCAGAGCCGAAACTATGAAGAACTCCCATAGCTCATCACCAGCTTACAGGCTTCACATGCACGATTTTTCAGGAGCATGGATGTCATTGTGTGCATGCATGTGATCCCATCCATTGGCACACTCAATGAGGAGAAATCAAAGAACCAATTCCGACTAGAGCTAGACATGTACTTCGATAATTTTATGTTGACCTAGATTTTCATTGATGTCAATATGGCAATATTCTGGATGAGTAAACAATGATGTGAGGCCAAGGAGAAGTAGAGCAGATCCGTGAAAAACAGGAGCAATAAGCCATGAGGAGAAACTAGAGGAAAGCCAAGACAGTCAAGCCACTGGAGAGAATATCGGAAGTCATAGGAGCTATTAGAGCAGAGCTATCAAAGCATAGAAGAGGTATTGGAGCGGTATCGGAAGCCACAGGAAAGTGTAAGAGCGGGAGATTAAAGAGGAGCCATATCAGGAGTATCGCATGTAATATACGCCAAAGAAGTTAACTGAGGAGCCAAAATAGCAGAGGAGGAGCCAAAAGAGCTTAGGAGTATATAATATTGGTAGAAATCAAGAAGACGGATGAAGAGTGAATGCACGTGGTTATATTCCAAAATGCGGGTTTGTAATAGTGGCAGTGGTTTTCGGGTGGATGCTAGGCAGTAAGTGGTATTTAAAGGAGAGTGCCCGATTCCATTAACCGAGCGACACATAGCACGAGGGTGGAGAGAGAAAACCACTTTATTGGGGGGAGAGAGAAAACCACTTTATCTATTTCTATGTTCCTAATATAAATGTTTTTAACTGATAAAATTAATAATTGAAAAAGAAATACTGATTCACCCCCCCAGTCTCTTAGTGTTTCCAATAATTGGTATCAGAGCAAGCTTCTTCATATCAACCTAACAGCTTGAAGAAGGATTCTTATTCATGATGAGCAATCAAGAAGTGTCAGGAAAACCTCCTCTGTTCGATGGCACAAATTTTGGTTTCTAGAAAAAGAGAATGTCCTACTACTTAATTTCCATTGGACCTGAAGTTTGGCATTCGGTATTAAATGAGTACATAGCTCCTTCCACTCTTCCAATAGATCAAGACGAGAGGAAATTCTACGTTGCAAATGCAAAAGCCTTAAACTCCATCACTAGTGGAATCACTGATTCTGAATCTACAAAAGTCATGAATTGTAACTCTGCCAAAGAAGTATGGGATAAGCTAATTAGCTTATACGACAGGGACTCCAAAGTCAAGAAGGCAAAGCTTCAAACTCATAGAAGGCAATTTGAAAGTCTAAAAATGGATGATGAAGAAGATATTGCATCATATTTTCTTTGAGTAGCTGAAGTGGTCAACTCTCTTAAAGGATTGGATGAAAACATTGAAGAAAGCACCATTGTTCAAAAGGTCTTAAGATCTCTCCCAGACAGATTTGACTCCAAAGTAAGTGCCATAGAAGAAGTGAAGGATCTAGATACTCTCAAGATGGATGAACTCCATGGAATCCTCATTGCCTATGAGATGAGAAAAGGTTTCCCAAGTTCCAAAGATGTAGCATTCAAGGCCTCAAAATCAAAAAAGGGGAAAGAAAGGAATGTCAGTAGTGATGACTCCAATGTTGAATCCGAATTGGCACAATTTGTACGAAGACTAAAGAAAGGATCTAAGCTAAAAGGTAAATACCCTCTTATTTGTTTCAAATGTGGAAAAACAGGTCATTATGCTGCAAAATGTCCTCATAAGCATGATAGTGATGATGAATAAAATTCTAAAAGGATGGTATACAAAAAGAAAGGGTTCAATAAGAAGAATTTCCTCTCTAAGAAAGATGGGTCTGATGAAGATGAATTTGTAGTCATCAAAAAGAAATCAACTAACCAGTTCCCTCACCGCAAAGGAGATAATGAAGAATCAAATGAAGAAAATGATCATGATGGAAGCTAAGAAGTATTATTCATGGCATTCACAAATGACGATGACTCAGGCTAGATGGAAATGTAGATGAATTGTTAATAAGTTCCATTGAAGAAAATGAGAAATTACGGAATAAAATCATTTCTCTCAAGGTAGAAAATGAGGAAATAAAAAGAAGGGAAGATCTCTTGAAAAATAAGCTAAAAGAAAAGGAAGAAGCTTGCGAAGAATGTGAAGCTGAAATAGTATCTTTGAGGAAGGAATTGGAGCAAGTTAAAAAGGGTTGGAAAAGCTCTCAAATACTTGACACTATCCTAAATAATCAAAAACCTCAACATGAAAAATATAGAATAAGTTTTAAAGGAGAATCATCAAGTGCTAAGAATAATGTGAAAAGCTATGCCGACATACTTTCCAGCAACCCAAAATAAGAAATATTATTTCATCAAAGGCTCATCCCAGATCCAAAGAATGAAGAGAGAGTAACTCCAAAGAAGAATGTTGATTCGAATCATGGATGTTACAACAGATACAAAACATTATTTCATCAAAGGCCCATCTCAAATCCAAAGAATAACTCCAAGGAAGAATGTTGATTCAATTCATGGCTATTACAACAGGTACAAAACTATCTTTTTGGGCATTGTTTTCATTGTAAAAATTTTGGTCATTAAGCTTGACATTGCATGGCTCGTAAGAATGACACATCAAAACTAAAGGATCAAATAAACAAACCATATGGCCCCAAAGGGCAAGGACAAGTCAAAACCTATAATTCTTTTGATCCCTTGGCCAAATTTGATTTGATTTGCTCATTATGTAACAATAATGGACACAATGAACAAAATTGCCCACTCAAAAGAGGAAAAACAAGAAGTGAGAATCCCAACACGGATAAATGTGGCCTAGCTCTATGTGCTCAAAATGATGAAAATCATTGGTTTGTGGATAGTGGGTGCTCCAAACACATGACAGGGGACAAAAGGAAGTTTGTCTCATTGAACAAAAAGGAAGGAAATGTATCCTTTGGAAGTGGATCTACCAAAATTGCTGGAAAAGGAACTGTTACTCTTATTAATGGAAAAGGAAAAGCTCAAAATTTTTTGCTAGTAAATGGGCTCAAACACAACCTCCTGAGTTTAGCCAAATATGTGATGAAGGACATAATGTTGTCTTTAGCACTAAAGACTGTGAAATAAGGAACTCTTCCTCAGGGGAACTTGTGGCGAAAGGGGTTAGAACTCCAAACAACATCTACATTTTGAACAAGATTCAAGAAGACAAATGCTACTTAAGACAAACAAATGAAATTTGGTTGTGGCACAAGCGACTTAGACACACAAGCTTTGATAACTTGATCAATATCAACAAGATTAAAGCAGTACGAGACATTCCAAAGTTATTCAAACCGAATCAAGGAATATGTGGTCCATGTCAACATGGAAAGCAAACCAGAACTAGGCACAAGACCAAGGAGTTTTCTACATCAAAGCATTTGGAGATCATCCATGTTGATTTATGTGGACCAACTAGAACTCTGACACTCCAAGGAGAAAGGTACTTTGCTTTATTTGTTGATGACTATACTAGAATGATGTGGATATATTTTATAAAATATAAATCCGAAGTATTTGAGTGTTTTAAGAATCTTAAATCTCTTGTGGAAAATGAAAAGGATTCAAAGATTAAGTGCCTCAGAATAGATAGAGGGGGAGAATTCACAACAAAAGAATTTAATGAATTCTGTAAAATACACGGAATTAAAAGAGAACTCTCTGCTGCCAGAAGACCCAAGAAAAATGGGGTAGTTGAAAGAAGAAACTGAATAGTTCAAGAAATGGCTAGAACAATGTTAATAGTAGCTGACTTACAGCCAAAATTCTGGAGAGAAGCAGTCGAGACAGCTGCCTGTACCCTGAATCAAACTCAATTAAGACCAAATAATGAAAATACTCCTTATGAATTATGGAAAGGAAAACCTGCTCCAGTGAAATATTTTAAGATTTTTGGAAGCAAGTGCCTCATAAAAATCAATGATGGCTCACCAGGAAAGTTTGATTCTCGAGTTGACGAAGGGATCTTCCTTGGATATTCTACACAGAGCAAAGCCTACAAGTGCTACAATAACCGACTACGGAAAATAGTGGAAAGCATTGATGTGAAGATTGATGAAGACCTTCCAGAGAAAGAAATTGAAGAACATGAAGTTGATCCTCTCATTGAAGAATAAGAACCTAAAGAAGAAGGAAAAAATCAAGAAATACCCAAGGAAAAATTTCAAACTCCTTCAAAGATGAAAATTCTCCAAAAATATCACATGGAAGAGTAGATTATTGACAATATAGATGAAGGGATGCAAGCCCGAAGAAGGATGACAAATACACCAAAGAAAAATGATATTGCTCTTCTATCCAAGATAGAACCAGAAACATTTACTCAAGCAAGGATCCTCATTGGGTAAAAGCCATGGAAGAAGAAATGTCTCAAATTGAGAAGAATGAGACATGGGAGCTGGTACCTCGTCCAAAGGACAAAAACATAATAGGAACCAAGTGGGTGTTTAAGAACAAAATGAATGAAGATGGACAAATCATCAGAAACAAGGCAAGGCTTGTTTGTAAAGGCTATTCACAAATTGAAGGAATTGACTTTGAGGAAACATTTGCACTAATAGCTCGTGTGGAAGCTATCAGGATGTTCTTGGCATTTGCTTGCTCAAAAAGATTCAAAATCTATCAAATGGACATAAAATCAGCATTTCTGAATGGGGAACTCAAGGAAGAAGTCTACATGGAGCAACCAGAAGGGTTTAATCTAACAGAAGGAAAACACTTTGTTTGTAAGTTGAAAAAGGCATTATATGGGTTGAAACAAGCTCCTAGAGCTTGGTACCAAAGATTGGATCACTATCGACAACAACAAGGCTTCAAGAAGGGGGTGGCAGGAAGTAATCTCTACATAAAGATAGATGAGGATAAGTTACTAGTCACACTTGTTTATGTTGATGATCTGATTTTTGCTAGTAATAATGATGAGATGAGCCATGATTTTTCTCAAAATATGTCAAAAGAGTTCGAGATGTCAATGATAGGAAAGTTATCTCACTTCCTTGGACTACAAGTATCTCAAACCACGACACGCATGTTTATATCTCAAGCTAAATATCTTAAAGACATGCTTAAAAGATATGGAATGGAAGACTGTGCACCCATGAACACACTTATGACCACAAGTTGCAAATTGAGAAAAAATGATGACTCTCCTCCGGTGGAAGCAACTCATTACAGGTCAATAATTGGAGCCCTTTTGTACTTAACTGCTACGAGACCCGACATTATGCAAGCAGTAGGAATGGTGGGAAGATTTCAATAAGATCCTAAACAATCCCATTTGTTGGCTATGAAAAGAATTCTCAGATACCTGAAAGGAACTCCTAATTTCGGTCTCTGGTACCCTAAGAGCTCAACTCTTACTTTGATTGCATACACTGATGCTGATTGGGCTGGAAGTGTTGATGATCGGAAAAGTACTAATGGAAATGAATTCTTCCTGGGAGACTGTTTAGTATCTTGGCTCAACAAAAAACAGACATCCATATCACTATCTACAACTAAAACCGAGTATATAGTTGCCGCAGATTGTTGTACTCAAATACTATGGATGAAGGAAGCTCTAAAAGATGTCAACATAGGTACAAATCAACCAACTACCATCTATTGTGATAACATAAGTGTGATCAACCTCAGCAAAAATCCAGTGATGCACTCAAAGACCAAACATATACCAATCAAGTATCATTTCCTTTGTGAACAAGTCGCTGAACAAAACATCATCTTGGAATATATCAATACTAAGGAGCAGATAGCTAATATTTTCACAAAACCTCTTCCTCGAGAAGCATTTGAACATCTTCGTCAAAATATGGGAGTTATCTCTTTAGCATCATTTAAGTTGATTCATAAAGATGTTGCAGGACAGGGGGAGCAGTTCGATAGGGGGAGTCCCTGAGCACTCCTTTGCCATTGATGTCAAAGGGGGAGAGAAGAAGAATATTGCCATCAATAACAAAGGGGGAGATTGTTGACCTAGATTGTCATTGATGTCAATATGGCAATATTCTGGATGAGTAAACAATGATGTGAGGCCAAGGAGAAGTAGAGCAGATCTGTGAAGAAACGGGAGCGAGAAGCCATGAGGAGAAACCAGAGGAAAGCCAAGATAGTCGAGCCATTGGAGAGAATATCGGAATTCATAGGAGCTATCAGAGCAGAGCTATCAAAGCAGAGAAGAGGTATTGAAGCGGTATTGGAAGCCATGAGGAGAAACCAAAGGAAAGCCAAGACAGTCAAGCCATTGGAGAGAATATCGGAAGTCATAGGAGCTATCAAAGTAGAGCTATCAAAGTAGAGAAGAGGTATTGGAGTGGTATTGGAAGCCACAGGAAAGCCAAGTAAGTGTAAGAGCGGGAGATTGAGGAGGAGCCATATCGAGAGTATCGCATGTAATATATGCCAAAGAAGTTAACAGAGGAGCCAAAAGAGTGGAGGAGGAGCCAAAAGAGTAGAGGAGTATATAATATCGGCAGAAATCAAGAAGACGGATGAAGAGTGAATGCACGTGGTTATATTCCAAAAGGCGGGTTTGTAATAGTGGCAGTGGTTTTTGGGCAGACGCTAAGTGGTAAGTGGTATTTAGAGGAGAGCGCTTGATTCCATTAACTGAGCGACACGTAGCACGAGGGTGGAGAGAGAAAACTGCTTTATCGGGTGGGTATTCTCCGTGCTATTTGTCCACCCGAAATCTCTGATAGCTGTTGGATTTAGCACGAGTTAATATATGGTGGAGAATGAGCCTGATAAAGGTAAGCATTGATAAACGTGCCAAGGCTATGGAAAAGCAGAAAATGCAAGTTCCCGTGTGTTTGTGTATATTCCCATTATACGAGGGTTATAATAGAATTAAAGGGGACAAAGGGTTATGGGTTAAGTCTGCATTAACCAAAGTTAAGAACGGAGGAGTATATATATATATTATATAGATGCGATACAATACACGGGCCCAAGGATTCCATTGTAATACACTTTAAAGTTACATTGCATCCGCCATATCGCAAGCCTCTTTAAAGCCTTGCCACATTAACATGTCGATTGCAATATGTATGCGGACCCGCTGCAACGTTATAACATGCCCTATTGTAATCTCGCGTCCATCACAATATTGCAAGCCTTGTTAAAGTTTTTTCCACATTGAAATTTTCCGATTGCGATATGATTGCAGACTCGACTACACCATTATAGCATGGCTTAATCAAATGTCGCATCCGTGAAAATCACAATGTACAAAGGAATGTTAATTCGGGGATTGCGATAAGGGTATGGACCCGACGGACTTATTAAATAAATTTTTAATACCATATCGCATCCACTCCGTTGGTAGTTGGGAATCGGATATGTTATGTGCGAACCTCCGGAAGCGGCAATTACAATAAAAGGATGATGTGGCATGTGGGACATCTATATGGCTATAGTCTCTCTATTATGGTTTCCATGAACAATTAATGTATATTGTATGAATATTAAAAGCGCATCTCTGATATTTTTCAATATGCAACACTATTTTAATTCGACCTCTCTTCCACATTAACGTGTCCTGTGTGTATTGATGGATTTGAAGAGACAGAGGAAGCTGAAGAGTGAGCGCAAAGGAAGCTGAAAGATCAAGCGAGCGTTGAGGAAGCCGAAGAGCCAACGGAGGAAGGAAGCCAAAGGTCAGGGGCATTAGGAATATAAAACAGAGAATAAGGAAAATTTAGGGTCATTGGCAAACTATAAGAAAATAAAGGAAGCCAAAGCTCTCGCAGAAATGGAAGGAACAGGAGGACAGAAGTAAGTCATAGGCCTAGCAGGGTTGGGAGCATAGAATTACAACCAAACAGATCCAGACAGTTTACAACAGAGGGTTGGAGCCCTTGATATTGGTGCCTCAGAACTGAATGGATTGGTGTCTTGGGAGTTGGTGCTCTGGAGGTTGGAGCCTCACAAAGAGTCCAAGCTGGTGCTTGGAAATTGATTGAAATCATATATATATATATATATATCTATATATATATATATATATATATATTGTACTTGATTTATTGCAAATATCACATTAATAAAAGCATCTATTCCTGTTATCTATTTCTGTGTTCCAAATATAAATGTTTTTAACTGATAAAATTAATAATTGAAAAAGAAATATTGATTCACCCCCCCTCTCAGTATTTCCAACATTTGATGCACATAGCCACCAGCACAGACTTGTAGATGAGCGTAGACACTATGCATCAGTATGTCGTTGGTCTGGTTGTAATCAAGACCATGATGCACATGCTATTTGACGATTTGGACAAAGGTTCCAAATCAGTTCACCTAAATGCAATAGAGGGAACAGTTCACTTTCAGAATGATGTCACCACGGAGTACGTGGACACCATAACAGATTACCAAGCTTGGAATCAATTTGCCACCGTTAATCATCAAGAGGATTTCGAAGAGTTAGCCTTCCCACAACTGTCCGAGTCTTAGTGATGTCTTGTATGGCTTACTCAAGCCCATTTTTTTTCACATGGGTACATGTTCAGATTGTATTGTGAACATGTTGTAAAGTGAAAGACCAAATGTCAATAGTAGAATGTAATAGTCATGTGTAAGTTGAAGAGTCATGAGGGTAGGTGAAGAGTCACAATGGGGAATGTCAAGGGTCACCCCACCTTTTGCTATATATAAAAACTCTCATTGTAAAGGCTTTTGGGAGCCAAGCTTCTGATAGGTATAACTTAGAGAAAGCTTGGAGTGTATTGTAACGAGCCTTGGCTTCTCCACAGTGCAGAGCTAGTACATCTCTTTGGAGGAGCAAGCGACAATGATTGTAATGTTGCGCTATCGGGGCTAGTGCTTGTCATTGTTGTATGTATGATTGGATCTTTCACTCTTTTAATATAATAGAGCCAACACATTTCATGCATATATTGTTATTGTAGTTCGGCTATCCTGGTTACTCTAATGATGTATGTCATTGTAATTTACGCATGTATGTATGGACTATTCTATATGTGTTTGTAAGAATCTTATCGAAGCGTATTGTTGGTATAACACATCATTTTGGAGCGTCGACTATCTTACTTTCCATCTCGTGATGTCTTTTCTGCTTGTGTTTTCCCTTTCAAGCTGCGTGTTATCACAGGCTTCTAAGGGGTACACTTTTCTCCCCTTCCGTGTATTAGAGCCTTTCATGCACCTTCCTTGACTTGCTACAAGGTCACATCCTTGCTTCCAACAAGGACATCTTACTTACCTCTGCATGCAACTGCAGTTAAGGCGATATGTACTACCCACTGCTAGGACTCCTCCTCCAACCAGTCTGAGGTCTAGTTGGGATTTCTTACCGGGGAGATCCCCTGATATGTTGGCGGGTCCAGCACCATTAACATTTCTGGCACTAGAAGGACGTACAGATGACAAGCTAAGTCCTCACATCGTATTTTGAATCTTCTCACATCTATCATGGATATTGTTATAGTGAACCCTCCACAGTGTTTGTCTAATGTGCATCCCTTTGAAGTCCTGAGGGAGTTCTTTGATGACTTGTCGGTACTCACGTATAATGGTGAAGGAAATGTGGCCTAGCCTGAGAACTTATATGAATTACTTACATTCATGGAGAATGAGGAAGGTTTTGATGAAGTAGAGGTCAGCATGCTGCTTGCACACACACTTCACGAATTCCCGTCGCTATGGTGCCGCGATCTGCCTCTGAATTGCGTGCACTCATTTAATTAGTTCAGTGATCTAATCAAATATGTTTTCCATCATTTTGATTTTGAAGATCTTGACAAAAAAATGTTAAAACAACAGAAGGACCCACATGAACCTCCTATGGATTGTTGGAAGCGCTTCCGTCTACTCATGTTTGAAGCTCCGAAAAGGAAAATGAAATTCCAATATCTTATGGACAGATTTGAATATGTCTGTCATAAATCACTGTGTCCCAAAGTGAAGAAAAAGCTCAAACCCCGCTCAACATACTTCGGTGATGAAGTTGTGCAATCTCAAGCGAACACAGTTGATGTCACAAGTGACTATCCGCCTTCCCCTCATCAAACAACTCCACCTTCGCAGAGTGATGTGGGAGAACATGTGCACAAGAATATTCAACTGGTACATGCTCCTACCCTCACTACTCTTAATTTCTGTGTAGATATGGTTGGGAATCTTATGAAACCAGCTCAAGAAAAGATAGAAAAGATAGATCAATGCCTTAGAATTCAGCCTCTTCGAGGGGGCAACCTCCTTTACATTACATAAATGAACAATTCTTGGATGATACAAATGAAAAGACCTCCTTTCTATATATAGGAGTCCAAGGGGTCATAACATAATCAGAGCCGACATAACAATAATAATGTAAGGGCACAATAATAACAATAGTGGGCTTCTATGGGGCACAATAGTAACAATATGGGCACTACATGGGTACATCAATATAATAAGTGGGTTGTACTAATAAAAATAAGGGGTTACACTAGTAGTATAGGGGCCTAACATGCCCCTCTCCTTCAAAAAGCGTTGTCCTCAACGCTTGAGTAGTTCTTGATGCTTCTATATAAAATTCTTGTCCTCCCATGTGGAATCTTCAGCGGGTAAGTTCTTCCACTTGATGAGATACTTTGAAATTGATTGATTTCGTAGCTGTCGGGTTCTTGTTTCTGTGACTGCTCCAGGTTCCAATATGATTTTTCCTTCCTCTTCAATTTCTGGCAATATTGTTTGAATTGGGATCTTTTGCAACTTTTGAAGAAGTGGCCATACTTCTTCGTCCTTCTTCCATTCATCCCTTTCTTCGTTTATCCAATCTGGTTGGATAATAGAAATAACACAAAACAATGCTTCTACATCCTCATCCTTGAAGAGTCTTCCCATTCGGTAAGGTCGCCATTTTTTAAGTGCATGTAGTATTGCCAACATTTCCTTCTCATAAATAGCTTGCTTGAGATGTAGCAGTAAAAATACCCAATCACCTACATCAAAACATTTTTCACTATGATGTTGATATACCTGTTATTTCGTTTAATTTTGCACCGAAGTGTCATTATCCTTTAAAATTTGGAGAACTTGTTGTTGATGCTCAATGTGATCTTTCACTGCTTGAACCTTTTTCTTCTTGATATGTACTTCTATCTCTGGATTTTGAGGAGTGGTAATTTCTTCCAATCCTTTACAAGATATGGTCGGATTCATTTCTTGATGCTCGATGTGATCTTTCACTTCTTGAACATTTTTCTTCTTGATATGTCCTTCTATCTCGATAGTTTGAGAAGTGGTAATTTCGACCAATGAATTACAAGATATGGTTGGATTCATTTCTTCTTTCTTTATGTGATCTTTCACTTCTTTCACCTTTTTCTTCTTGATATGTCCTTCTATCTTGAGAGTTTGAGGAGTGGTAATTCTTGCCAATGCTTTACAAGATATGGTTTGATTCATTTCTTCTTTTTCTAGGGTGGGGTCTTGGCGTATATCTTCTTCTTTTGATGTTTCTTGATCCTTTTCTTCCTCCTCTTCATATTCTATGTAAAATAATTTCTTCTCAGCACACTTATGACCTTTAGTGCATTTTCTATCACAATTGTGACAAAGCCCTTTTTCTCTTTTTTCTTCCAATTGTTGTGGTGTAACCCTTGTAGGTTGTGAAAGGCTAGGAGAAACAACACTTCCATCTTTATAGTTGTGAGGGGTATGCTTCCTGGTTTCCATAATTTTTCTTTCCAATATGTCACAAAGCCATTTTACTCTTTCCAATTGTTGTGGTGTTGCTCTAAAGGAGGTGTTGCTCTTTGTATCCTCATAATGTTCTATCATTTCCTCCGTGAAAATTGACTACGTAACAAGTTTTTTACGAGAACAAAGCCCTTCATACCATAAAAATTGATCTGGTTCTAAATATGAAGATGCAATACATACCTTTTGTAACAGTGGTACACCATGTCGATCAAAATATTGCTCCATCTGAAGTATCTAATTTACCGGATCCTTGCCATCAAACTTCCTCATCTTGCTTTTTCTTGATTTTAGGAGCTCGATATTGAAACGACTGTAACTCTGTACTTTCGAAACTTTAAGTTCTGAAATTGCCATCTGTGGTAGCCCTCTGTGTCCTCTTTCAAATGCCACAAGTCTGACCCAAATTGGATTCTCCAAGGGAGATTTATGCGAAATCTCCCACAGTGACTTAATTATAGACTAGTTCAGTAGAGTGAACTTGTATGACGTGCCACGAGTCACTGTTTCGACCTTTGGATCTGAAAAATGCATAAAAGAAACTACAGTCCATTCTCTTTCTGTACCTTCTTATGCAATTTCAATCTGATCCCCAGAGAGAAATTTATGACGATTTTCCCCAGGTCACCTGTTTGGAATGTAATTCAGGAGTCTGCAAAAAGACCAACTTCCTCAGATCATATCTCCACAAATATAGTGCAAAAAGCTCTGAAATTTGGACCTGAGGTTCAACGCGATTTATTCTCAAATGGGTTTTTTTTTCAACTTCTGAAAAATTGGAGAAAAAAAGTTATAGCGAAAATGCCACACTGACCTGTTTGGAGCAGCGAAACCCTAGAATCCAAAGCTCTGATACCAAATGTTATGAAACCAGCTCAAGAAAAGATAGAAAAGATAGATCAACGCCTTAGAATTCAGCCTCTTCGAGGGGGAAATCTCCTTTACATTACATAAATTAACAATTCTTGGATGATACAAATGAAAAGACCTCCTTTCTATATATAGGAGTCCAAGGGGTCATAACATAATCAGAGCCGACATACCAATAATAATGTAAGGGCACAATAATAACAATAGTGGGCTTCAATGGGGCACAATAGTAACAATATGGGCACTACATGGGTACATCAATATAATAAGTGGGTTGTACTAATAAAAATAAGGGGTTACACTAGTAGTATAGGGGTCTAACATGTTGCTTGCACACACACTTCACGAATTCCCGTCGCTATGGTGCCGCGAACTGCCTCTAAATTGTGTGCACTCATTTAAGTAGTTCAGTGATTTAATCAAATATGTTTTCCATCATTTTGATTTTGAAGCTCTTGACAAAAAAATGTTAAAACAACAGAAGGCCCCACATGAACCTCCTATGGATTGTTGGAAGCGCTTCCGTCTACTCATGTTTGAAGCTCCGAAAAGGCAAATGAAATTCCAATATCTTATGGACAGATTTGAATATGTCTGTCATAAATCACTTTGTCCCAAAGTGAAGAAAAAGCTCAAACCCCGCTCAACATACTTTGGTGATGGAGTTGTGCAATCTCAAGCGAACACAGTTGATGTCACAAGTGACTATCCGCCTTCCCCTCATCAAAAAACTCCACCCCCGCAGAGTTATGTGGGAGATCATGCGCAGAATATTCACCTGGTACATGCTCCTACCCTCACTACTCTTAATTTCTGTGCAGATATGGTTGGAAATCCCATGGGTTTTCATATTCACTTGTTACCTCAACTTCCGTCTCCATGTTCTGTTTATCCTCCAGATTGTACTGTCTTGTGTTCTTCCATTCCAGACTCTACACCTATTGTGAACGAGGATCGAGCTATCGACGGAGTTGATGTTGCACAACCAACTTGCAATGCCATTTACGATGAGTATGAATAGGAATCTAAGCATGAACCTATGACGAAGGATGAACTCCTTTTGTCTGCGCCTCCTTTGCTTTTTCCTGACATCTTTGGTGATTATGGTCTCTCTGATTTTCCTTGTGTAAATCCATCCACAGATGCATCTACTTATGATCATTCAAAAAACACACCCGATGTCAGTCCATCATTTGACAGCATAGAGGAAAATTCTTTTATTGAAAATCCACTTGATTCTTCATCTACTTTTTCCAGAAACACAAAGGGTAAACATTCTTGCTTCTCATATACTCCTCTGTTTGATTCATCAGATCATGAGGATGTTGATGAACTCATTGATTTTTATGATCGTAGCTGTCGTGATCTCTTTACTCCTATATTCGATAACAATGTTGATTCAATCATTGTTGATCTTTCAAAGCCACATGTTTATGATGCTTTATCTATCGATGAAGTCGAAACCCCGCAGGTTGTCAAGGCACTTCAGCCTGAGCTAATGGTTATGTCAGGCCCTCATTGTCCTGAGGTTAGTTTCACTTTTGATTAGGAAATTGTTGAAACACCCAAGGCTCCTCATCACTCATCTATATGCATTGAAGATCAATCCAACACATAGATTACCCTCCCTCCACCTGGATCACATGAACCCATTGCTCATGCATTGGAGGAATCATACACAACAAGCACACTTGCAAGACGTAAGTTGTCTCTTTTTCTCATGTTTGATTTCCTGTCACAATCAAGAGAGTGCATATGTTTATCATATGTACGTAGTGTCACAACACCATGGTAAGTCCACAAAGTGATTTTTGTGTGCTTTTACTCTTTTCTTTTATATGGACATGTTTAAACCCGAAGTGTGTTGGGCTTCATTGTAATATCTTTCATGTCTGTTGGTTTGCTTGACTATGATTTTCACGAACCACTCCTTCACCAACATGGGTCAACCAATGTGTCAGTGGCTGCATTGGAAATATCACTTCACGAGAATAGACCCATGTATCGTTAGCTTAGGAGTAGAAGTAATGTTTTCTTTATGTCTTGTTTGCTTGCATGCATGTTTGTCTTCTTACTTTGACTGTTTGTTTGCTTGTCTATTTTCTTTGCTTACTTGTTTTTATTTCGCATTTGCTTATGCCCTTTGTTTTATTGTTTTGTTTGCTTGTTTACGCCCGTAGGTTAGTTTCACATAAAACCGTGTGACTCTTAAGAAAAGTAGGGTAAAGTACAAGAGGACTTGTAATGCTATCAACACTTGGTTATCTGTCGTCTTCTCTCTTTATGCAGAACTTGGTGTCTTTAGTCAATGATACACCAATGGAAAATAAATTATGTTCGAAGTGAATCTTTGTGAAAACACAACACTTGCATTCTAACTAGTACCACCTACTATAGTTGGTTGTTTTTGGGTTAACTCTTGTCAACTCAGTCAAGTAGAGTAGGGTGAGGGGGAAAACCTTGACAAGTATGTTAGAGGGATACATAACATACTTCTCTGAGGGAACAACCTCTTCTGCTCTCAATAATTCGGTATCCCTCTTACACCTATGAAATAAATAAGTGCCTATGCACCGTTCTTTGAAAAATAAAAAATGTAAAAAAATGAAAATGTGAAAATTTTGAAAAAATGAATAAGGTGAACAAAGAGAAAGGCTTCCTGCGTAGAGAGGTGATGCAAGTAACTCCATTAGGGTGCTGACTAGGCTCACTGGCAGCAGAGTGATGCTTGTGTTCCTGCGTGACTCTGTCGGGGTAGTGTCCAGGCCTACTAGCAATAGAGAAACACCAGAGATGAAACTTAAACTCTGAAAACTATATTACTTGTGCACCAATATACCCCTCATCCCAAATTGAAACAACTAAGTTGACTTGGCTTGGAATGTGTGTTGACCGATCAAGAGCATGTCAAGTGCTACATCTTTCACTCAAGCTAGTGTGGAAACGAAGATGATCAAAGAATCGAACAATAATTCCAGAGGAGTTAGACATACTTTTCACGAAACAAGGTTCATTTAGAGAGATGGAGTTTTACCAGTGTGTTGCCAATGTTGTAACGACTACAACCATCCTCCAAAATTTTTCCTTAGCTTCGTTTTGGAGCCTCCCTACCAACCATCCTTAGCAGCATGTCTTCCACTTCCCAAGTACATATGCTTTCAATTGAGTTTCTTGGCTTATCAGCTTGTTTTTTCTAACTTGTTTGCATTTCACCCGCAAGATGACATCCCGTGACTTGGTCTTCAACTGGTTCATTGAAGAATTGCATAGAACTAGAGGGAAACCAACCTTACCCTCCATAACTGCGTAGATCATCAAGGCAGCCTGTTGCTCTCCAGAAATGGGCAGAGCAAGCAGAATACCTTCCCCCTGAAAATTGCGCAGAGAATCCCATCACTGGGCTTGCTCCCAGAATTTGTGTAGCTCTAGCTGATAGCCTTCACATCAGTCCAGAAATTGCACAGATCTTGAGGGGCAGCCAGAGCCACTCAACCCAAAAACTATGTAGAAGTCACTCAAGGGCTTGCAGTCCATTCCATGTGCTCCCAAGTTGGCCAGTTCCCTCCAGGACTGCTCAATCTTGCTTTGCATCCATGGGTTGCTTCTTCTTGAAAAAGCAAAAATCAAAAAACAAAAAGCATCCCTAGATTTTAGGGATTTATTTTTAGCAGTTGAAGGTTACATGAAAAAGTCATTTTAGAAACCTTCCACCAAGTGTCGCTTTTTCTTAGATTTGTGGTATGTGCATCAGAAGCCTCAATATTGTCAAATCTATTTATTCAATGCTTCAGAGTTCATTCTTCACTTTGATCTTAGAGCCTGGCATTCCCATCGCATCTAGGAGCATTCGACACACTAAGCTCAGCTTTTTCTGGATAAGTCCGCTTTTCATGTCTTTTGTTGTTTTTCTGTCGCTTTTTGTATTTCAATTTGTCTAAGTGTTGTTTGCTTGGTTTTGTTGAACATTTTATGTCATTTTAATGCATGTTAGCTTGTAGAAGCATTGTTTCAAGTTTTTCATTGCATCGCCTTGTTGTTGCATGCATGACATTGTTTCTGCACTAACGGTCATCGTTCTGGTGACTCTCTTCACACACTTAGTTGTCTTCCCATTTTACTGAATCATGCACTCACTGATTGCATTAATGTTCATTCACTCATGTCCACAGCCAGTTTCGCACATGCATTCAGTCCTTATTGTTTTCAGTTGCCTGTCGGCGTGTCTGAGCTGCCTTGGCCCAGATCTTGCCTTGCCCGTCTTGCACTTCACATTTCTGGGATGGAAGGCCATGCCTTGCTCCCAAAAATTGCGCAGATCTTGCCTCACACTGGCCTCTCAGCATTGCTCTAAGCCATTCTAAGAGGTAGTGCCTCAATTGACCCCGGAATTGTGCCATGCAGGTTTACCGAGTTGCAAACATGCTAACTGAAACTGCGCATTACATAGTTTCAGTCCTCAGCCGGACAAGCTGGACTGTGCTCTGTGTAGTTTCAGCAGTTATTCAGCTCAATGACAGTCCACACTATTTTCTAACCAGTTCTAGTAGTCAGTCTCCGAGTGAAAATTGTGCAAATCTTCCAGTCAGTCACCTAGGTTTGTTGCATATCAATCCTCAAGTTACTTTTTGTATTCAACTAATATTGTGCTTTCCATGAGTGTTTCTCTATCTCCAGGTATCTCAAGTGTTCAACAGTCTCTCAGCGGTACAAGTATAATGGTTTCCAAGAGAGCAGGGTCAAAGGACACCATTGATAGCGCAACTAGAGATGTGGTCGAGCAAGTGTCTATGAGCTTGCCCATTTATGAAGATACTAAGTTGTTCATAGACAAGGAGATCAAGATGAAATGGAAAGACATCAATGACATCTTTTCATGCACCTTTGAGGAGAATATGGAGGACCTTGGATTCTATGTCAACATACACAAGTCTAGCTTGTACCAGATTGCATGTAGGTATCCTGTGTTTCCATGCGTGGACATGATCCACTAGATTTATCGCATAATGATCCAGAGACAATGGTGTTGAGAAGTCTCAGTGGAACATAACTTGCTACCTTTAGGGAAAATAATTTTCAGGAGATGTATCACTTACCATAGCCGATGGTCACAATGGATGCACCCTTCACCAGGCCCAGCAGCAGTGCAAACTCAAGAGACATCTTGAAGAGTTGGGTGAAAGAGCCATCTAAATTAAGGACAACACCCAACCAAGTTTACAAGACAATGATATTGTGGAAGACTTATCAGGTCTTTGTCATCTTTGCATGTCACTTATACGACCAAGAGAGTACATAGACCTTCCCATAGAGTTGGGTGATTGTGTTGGATCAACTGGCAAATGAAGGAAGACCTTTCAATTGGTCTAAAATGTTGGCTTTCCAACTGAAGGGACAAGTAACAAAATCCCAACATCCACCCAAGGGTTAGCAAGCAAATCTTTTCATGCCTGCTTACATACTTGATGCAATCTGTGCCCATCAACAGTTCCTAGGCTTAGGTTGGGCATGGACACCTTCAAAATCCTCTATGCACACCTATTGCAGGTTGTTCTCCGAGTGCATATTTTGTGGAGTTATAATACAACTATCTTACCACTTCTTCACCCCAATGTACAGGATGATCTTTGAGCAGGATCTACCTTGCATGTCACAGGTAGTGATGGAGGTATTGATTAACATAGCATATTGGTATGCCTCACCCCTTGGCACCTTCATCTAGATGTATAATGCAGAGAAGGCTCCGCATGTTTTACCAAATTTTTCCATGGATAAGCTAGTCATGCAAGAGGTTTCATACCACATCTCGACAGGGTTGTCAGCAAGACTACACAGGAATAAGAAGGCACCTTGGCCTACCCTTCCTTTGCAAATCGGGTTGTATGAGATCTAGAATCTAAGGGGCACACTTCTCTTCGCTTCTATGTGTTAGAGCCTTTCATGCACCTTCCTTGACTTGCTGCAAGGTCACACCCTTGCTTCCAACAAGAACATCTTGCTTGCCTATGCATAACCGCAGTCAAGGCGATACCGTACTACCCACTGCTGGGACTCCTACTCCAAATGGTTTGAGGTCTACTTGGGACTTCTTAACGGTGAGATCCCCTGACATGTTGGTGGGTCCAACACCGTCAATAGAAACCTAAAGGAATATTCACAAACAATGTTGGAGCAACTAAAATTTTCGGTCTCTTCTATGTTACTTTCTTATAGTAATCCAAGTAGAAACCAATAATATTGCAACAAACAAAATATATTAACTATGTCTTATCCTCAAAGATCCTCAGATTCCTAATTCTCCAAACTCCCTGTTGATTTTCCAATGCTTTATGCTTAGCACGATCACTTATTCCAATTATTATTCAATTAGAAATCAATTTATCCAATAAATTAAATATCCCAGTAACAATAAGAAATTGTAGAGAGTGTTATCCTCCATAATGTCCCATGTTGAGAGGAATTGACAGAGGTAACCACAGACCAAGCTTTCAGTTTAGTAGCTAGCCCTACCAAATCAGAGAGGGCTCTCTCTATGAGATCACAGCGAAAGAATTGTCTGGAATATAAAATGATTTTAGGCTAGATATGTTAGGCTCACGTAAGTTTTGAAAATTTAAGGTTTTGATGTTGGACAAGGGATGAAAACCAGGTAACTAGGTCAAAGGATCAAAAGGGTAACAACAACAAAGATATAAAGGAGCAAGGTAGCAATAGTTTTGTGATGGCTTAGGGTTTGCCAGTGTAGTGTAGTGTAGTGTTTAGAATAAACAAGAGGGCTTAATGAGCATATACATCATGAATTCATTAAGCAAGAAAGAAAATAACACATAATGTTATTCCCATCAAAACAGAGCTTTATGTAAAGAATTATGCTTATAAATTTTAAGGAAAACCGTTGAAGAACTGATGAATGGAAAGAAAAGATGAATATCTTTCATATAAAACCATAATATAGAAAATACAACATCACAAAATCACTGCATGTGAATTCCTAGATAATAGCTGCAACAGCTCCTTTGATTTCCTAAAAATGCTTAAGCACAAGCTTTAAGAGTTCTATCCTCAGATGTCCAACCCTTCCCTATGACTCAGAAAATGATACATATATACCAAAATAAATAGTTTCCCCACCCTCAGAGGTCGAATCCATGAGTGGTGGAACAATTCCCATGAATATCTCAACCAACAACTGAGACTGAGAAGGTTGAATACAAACTCTTCATTTAGACTTTGACTTGAGTTTTTCTTCTTTAATGAGGCCTAAGTTTACACAAAAAACAACTTAAAAAGACTAATTAACCACTATAACATCATATTTACATTATGATTAATCAATTACATCATTTACGTAGGTAAAATATCAAACTAGGTCAAACTGATGAAGAAAATCAACCTCCTGGAAAAAGCGTAGCGAAGTTGGAAAAAGCACAACATGACATTGCATGCCACTTTTGGAGGCCTTCCTAAACTCAAAATTGAGCTCATGATAGCTCATTCAAAAGCTCTTCTATCTACTTATCCATAGAGTCCTCAAGCTCTAAAACTGATGAAGTATAGATCCTCAAAAGTGACTTCTCCCAAGAATGGTCAAAAAGCATAGCATGGCCTCCAAAAACAGGTCAGAAAGGTGTTTTTTAGGTGGTTTTTGGCCATTTCACCCTGTAAAAGTTGATGACTTGGGTTGCGAGGTGTCCAAATTTTATTTAGGGTTAAAAATATATCCAACCATGTAGAGTTTTTTCCATTTGGAGCTCTCCAAAAAAAGCGCAGCATGGCCCACGCTACGCTTTTGGCAGGGTGACTGTGCCAAACATTGCCAAATTTATGTGAAATATGGCTGAAAGGTTGATCTATATCTCCCTAACCATAAATAATTTTGCAAATATGAGAGATTTTTTTGTTCTTTGGCATGTTTTAAACAATAACCTCCTACAGTTTTCTAAGATTCATCTCTGATTGGCCAAAATATTCTCTGCAAAAAGGTGACTAAAACTGAACATTGCATAGTCAGACAAATAGGTTGAAATGAGGAAATCTTATCTCCCAATCCTTGATACCTGTGTGAAAATTGAGAGAGTTTTTCGTATATTGGAATCTTAGTAACACAAACCTCCTCCCTTTTTAAAAATTACTTTCTCATTTGTTTATAATCCAAGTTTGTAGTTGGTCGCTACAATATTGAGTAACTCTCCCATAGAAACTGTATTTTGGGCATTTCTCCCAAATCATAACACATGTGAATAAAATGAAGGAGGTATTTGTTCCTTGGTCTGTGGTTACAAAAAACCTCTTTCAATTTTGTAAAATTAATTTTCATTTGGTCAGAAACATATTTTTAAGGAAAATGATCCCTATGTGCAACAAATGGTTTGTCAATGTCCCTTTCACCTAGTGGAGGAGATGGCTCACTCTCTTGCTCTTTCTGCCTCTTGAGACCTCTTGTTCTTTGTCTCCTTGTTTTTACCTTCTTTTTTTTATGGCTTCTTTTCTCCCTCCATTTTTTACAATTTCAAAGAAAAACCCTAGTGAAAGAAAGGGGAAAAATAGAGTGTTATGAGGGAGCAAGGGATAGGGATTAGTATGTTTAGGTGAGGGATGAAGGGGTTAGAGAGAAAATGTGTGAGTAGGAAAATTTTTGGAGGTATATAGATGTATTAAAAATATTATAGAGGTGGAAAAGGACAAAAATAAACTGGTGTTTAGTGTGGTAATTAAAACACAGTTTTAGCCCTAAAGCTGCCCAAAACGCAACGTAGGAGCTAGGGTTTGATGTAGGAATTATGAAAATGATGGGACAAGGTGTGTAAGGGTTGTCGGAAGTGTATTTGGATGCAAGGAAGGGTAGAGTGTGTATGGGATAGGTATTTTTACTTGCAATTTGGAAAATGAAGCTCACCCACCAAAAACGCAGTGTAGGGGCCTAGAGAGGGTGCCAATCACCTTTTGAGAGTGTCCTTTGATGTTGAATGTGATGAAATGGTTTTTTATGGTGATTTAGTGCTCAATGCCAATGGAATGAGTGAAATAAATGCTTTTATGGTCCTTTATGAGAGTCAAATTCACTTTTTGGCATATGTCATGGCATGACATCATACTTCATCTTAAGACTAGATGTGATGTGGTTGCAGCAATATCTTTATGAACTGAAATGATACCTTTACCTTTATTTCATTTGCTTCCTAAGATGCTAACTCCATTTATATGTGGATTCAAGATCATAAACATGGCTATAAGCTTGAAACTGACATGATGATGACAATTACAAGTGATGACCTAGACCAAGACCTATATGATAATTTGATTGATCCATGACCTGTAACACTTGAAAAATGACATGACCATGATGAAGAATAATAACCATGAATGCTGAAGGGAGTATCACTTACCTAGACACACTAGCCAGTGACCAAATTTTATTTTGAAAACCTAGTGACATGATAAAATTTGACTTTGAGACCCCTAACAAAACTTGGTAAAAGCATATTTGATCACTGGTGGCAGGCAGAACTAGCCAGTGACCAAATTTTATTTTGAAAACCTAGTGACATGATAAAATTTGACTTTGAGATCCCTAACAAAACTTTGTAAAAGTATATTTGATCACTAGTGTTTGGCAGGACTGACTGACACTAACAGATAGAACAGTAAATACAATGCGCAATAGAAGACAACCAAGAGCAATAAAAAGAGACACAAAATTTGGTCAAAGACTAGGGAAAAACCCACAAGGGGGAAAACCATTTTAGAATTCTTCCTCTATTAGATTGTCATCAAATGTTTAATAAAGAGATGCAATTTTCTAATTTATCAACAAAGAGAAATTCAAATCTTTGACTTATTAGACAATAAACTAATCAATATACAATAGATGAGCTTGAAAATCAAATATACATTTTCTTTCAAAGTCAACAACATCAAATGATGCCCTAACTAGTCTAAAATTCAACAATCCTCCAAATGATCTTGGTCAACAGTCAAATAACTCAACCTTCTTTGCTATTCAAACCTCAGTCAAAATAGTCCTCAAAAGTTCGGTCAAAGGAGAGAGAATTCCTATGGTCAACCCAATTCAAACTACCCAGAAAAATCTAATTTCTTCACCAATCAATTTGGCCTTCCAAAATCTAGTTTTTCCAAGTCAAACCAAGAAAAAATATAAAGTCAAAGTTGGTCAATGACTGGTCAAACTATCCTAAACATAAAGTCAACGTAGAAATAAAAAATTGTCTCCTTCCCTTCACACGTATGAGCTCGGACCCCCAATTGTAGACCTCTACGAACCAATCAAGAGAAGAGAGAGAAGATATGATGTGTGATGATGACGCTCCAAAATGATGTGACATGAGGTCTACTTATATGAGACTTAGGAGATCGAATTAAGTAGCCCAGGCCGACTTGTACTTTTTTGTACTTGTGGGTTTCACTTTAAAAAATAATTTTTTCCTTAACCAAATTAAATTCTTCCAAGGGCTAAGAGGGGTCTTTCTTAATGAGGAACATTGTCCAAAGGAGGGAATATGTCCCTAAGCTGCTAAATTAACACTCCCTCTCAGCTAGGGATAAATTTCTAACTGTATCATGAATATCATCTCAAAAATGTCATCATCGTCATCACTGAATCAATCTATGTCTTGTCTCTACCCATCTTTGCTCATCTCTACTCATCTCTACTCATCTATTGAACATTCTTGAATCTAAAGAAGAATAATCATCATCATAGGGGAGCTCAAGCTACCACCCTATATCCAAGGACAATAGGCAAGATCCACTTACCACAAGGATAAGGGTCACACTCTATCTTATTGACCTGTGACAATAGGTGAGATCTACTTACCATGAGAGGTAAGGATCACACTTTGTCCTATTGTCCACTAATCCTTCCCATATTGACCCTCAAGAGTCAAATGGTAGAACACATGCATCCCATCACTTGAGTGAGATACTACTTACCATAATTGGTAAGGATCACACCCTATCTCAAGTCACCTCAATCCATTGGCTAAATGGGAGGAACAATCCCAACAAGCCCAACTTGTGGGTAGGATGAAAAATGGGATATACTCTGCCAAGTTCCAGACTTGATGGTAGGGGGAGATACCCACTTTCCATAACTGACAAGGATCACACACATGCCTTACAGTGACAATAGGCGATATTAACTTGCCACAAGGGTAAGGATCACACCCTATCCTATTTTCTAGAGTTCCCTCAACCCCAGGAGCTCTAAGGCTCAATTTCTCACCCTGGGAGCTCATAAAAGGGTGGAAGAGCATAGATCAGTGTCCTCAATTAGCCAAGACCCTTGTCTGGGAGGGTCACATCCATAAGTCCAAGTTGCTTTGTAAATACCAAGAAATTCCCTTTCGGAAACCTTAGTGAGTAAGTCTATTATATGCTCATGGTTTAAATATGATGGAGTCTTACGACTCCTCTTTGAACCATGTCTCGAATATAGTGATACATGACCTCAATATGCTTGGACTTGTCATGAAACAAAATATTTTTTTTCTAATCGGATCCCACTTTTTTTGTCGCAATATATCATAGTTGTATCTAGAACCTGCTCAAATAGCTCTCCAATGAGCTTCCTCAACCATACTGCCTCGCAGCTAGCCATGCTAGCAAAAATATAATCTGCCTCAACCATGCTCAAAGCAATGGACTTATGCTTTCTACTCATCTAAGATATCATGGTAGAACCCAAACTAAAGAAATACTCTGATGTGCTCTTCCTTTCAATAACATTTTTGGCCCAGTTAGTATCAGTGTACCCATGAAGTCTCACATCTTCGATAGTATATCTCAAACCAATATTTATCGTCCTGTGAAAATATCTTAGCACATGCTTGGCAGCAACCCAGTGTGCATTAGGAGGCTTAGTCATGAATTGTCTCAAATTTTTAATTGCAAAACATATGTCTAGACAAGTTTTCACAAAGAACATTAATGCCCCAATCAACTGTCAATCGCCAAGTCAGGTCCTACAACATCTCCACATAACTTATTGAAGTTCATCTCCATTGGTGTGACCATGGACTTTCATTCTACCATTCCAAATATTTCCAAGAGTTTCACAACATATTTTCCTTAAGAAAGGAAAATCTTATCGGGCCTTTGCCACACCTCTAAGCCCAGGAAATAGTGTATCAATTTGAGGTTTTTCATCTCAAATTCAGAGGTTAGCTCCCTCTTTCACTCAAACATAAGAGGGTCACTACCTATTAAGAATAAAGAATCAACATATACAATCAAAATAAGGGGCATACCTTGGACCACTTTAAAGTAAAGGTTGGGGTGAACATTGCTCCTTATAAATCCAAGCTTTATCAAGTAGCTATCAATATGAGAATATCGAGCTTTGCAGGCTTGCTTCAATACGTAGAGCAACTTCTTCAGTCTACAAACGTGAGTCTTCGTGTCACTTACTTCAAATCCCCATGGTTGCTCGACATGTACTTCTTCCTGGAGTATGCCATGAAGAAACATAGTCTTCACATCCTGGAATATGCCATGAAGAAACATAGTCTTCACATCTTGGAGTATGCCATGAAGAAACATAGTCTTCACATCCATCTGGTAAAGAGTCCATCCTTGACTAACAACAAGGGCAACAATAGACCTAATAGTGGTATAGAAGGCAACAAGTGCAAATATATCATCATAGTCTTCTCCCTGTTTCTGGGAGAAACCTCTAACCATGAACCTCACCTTATCTTTCTCAATACTTACATAAGCTCCAAGCTTGATCTTGTACAACCACTTAGAAGTCACAACATACTTCCCTTTGTGTCTTAGAACCACTTCCCACACACGATTCTTCATAATATATTTGTATTCTTCGACCATAACATCTTTCCAAACCTGTTCTTTCACTACTTATTCAAAAGTGTATGGTTCAACATGTATGATGGAGCTCATATACACAACATATCCTTGGTATTAACATGGCTTCTTTCTTTCTCTAAAGGTTACACTAGCAACGACATGTATTTCAACATCCTATAAAGTATCACGAAGGAGAAGCTATCTCTTCCTAGCAAGGGGATCACATGGAGGAGGATCCAAGGAGTCCATAGTTCCATGGGATCATCTACAACATCTTTCTCCAGCTCAGACATAAAAGGACCTTCTAGTAGGTCTATGTCATCATCCTTCTTATCAACAGGTGGAGGAGGTGGAATGTCCCGTGCTTTTACAAGGGCCACATATTCATTGAAAGTCATATCCTTGCTAAACTCGATATTTTTTTGACTAGTCACATATATTCTAAAATCTTTAGAATTATCACAATATCTGAAAAATGTATCTTTATTTCCAGTGGCTTCCAGCTTGTTCCTCTTGTCCTTTGGCACATGAAAGTACACGGGCCAGCCAAATACTCTTAGATGACAAACATTGGGCTTGATACCTATGAATACTTCTTTGGGAGCCTTGTCATCCAGGGCTTGATGATGAGTCTTGTTTTGAACATAGATCGTTGTATTAGTGGCTTATCCCCAAAGGAAGTTCGACATTTTTTTATCATGCAACATGGCTCGAGCAGCTTATTAGAGAACTTTTGAGGTCTAAAATGGGCCTCCTAAGAAAAATGTACAACCAAAATAAACTTAATAAGAACCAATAGGATTCAGGATGATGATGTCAACCATGGAGGATGATTCACCATTTTTGGGGTTAAAAAGTAAAAAGATTAAAATAAAATAAAATAATAAAACTACTTTTTCAACTTGTATTTTCAACTTATATCCCTAAGGTTTTACTAAAATTCCGATCAAGAGTACTCGTTAGATGAAAAATTTAATTCCTTATCCAAGTAGTACCCATGTTGCATACTCTTGATAGACCCTGCTACACGAAAAATGAGAAATACATGAAAAACGTGATTGCAATCACGTTTTGTCATGTATTTCTCATTTTTCATGTAGCAAGGTCCATCGAAAGTATGCAACAGGGTACTCCTTTGATGAGGAATCAAATTATGCATCCAAGGAGTGTTCCTACTCGAAATTTGAGTAAACCCATAAGGAGATAAGTTGAAAATACGAGTTGAAAAAGTATTTTTTTCTTTTTCCCTTTAAAATTTGATGATGTAATCTAATCTTATTTTATTATTTCCACTATTATTTTATAATTTCCTTAGGAGGCCCATTTTAGACCTCAAAATTCCCCTAATTTCCATGATGGTCCTATTATTTCTTTCAGCCACACCATGCTCAGGATTATAAGGTATGATGGTCTCCTTCTTGATTCCAGCCTTCTTGCAAAAGTCAATGAAATCATTAGAAGTATATTCTCCATGATTATTTGACTTGAAGAACTTGATCCTTTTCCCTGTATGATTCTATATTAGTTCCCTTGTGTCCTAGAACATCTCAAATGCTTTGTCCTTGTGCTTAAAGTAGAATATCCAAGTCTTCTAGTGGAAGTCATCCACAAATATTATATAATATAGATAGCCACCCAAAGATTTTATCAGCATGGGTCCATAAATATCAAAACAAAGTAGTTGTAGAATATCATTGGTCTTGCTTTTGCTAGAAGGGAATGGTCCCCTTAACTTCTTTCCACTGGCACATCCAAGACATACTCCATCATTGTTAGTTTGAACTTCAAACATTATTAAAACCATCCTTCTTACTTTGGGTAGGGCTTCATAATGCAGATGAGAAAACCTTCAGTTCCATAGCTCACTTTGATGATTGCTATCATGTACCATTACTCGTAGTGGTCTTCCATTGACTCTATAGAGTCCTTCAATTCTAGATCCCAAGGCGAATGCATCCTCATGCGAGATTTCATAGGCTAGATATGAAGGCAACTCTCATCCCTTTGTCTTCCAAGGCAGATATAGATACAAGGTGATGAGGCTCATCAATGGGTAAATTATATGGACCTTAATGCCACTCTCCAGCTTATTAAAATCAACTTTTCTCACATTTCATTACATGTTTTGTTATGTTTTTCTTAGTGAGAAGGGTAAATATGAGATGTCATGTCTTGTGGTCTAATGTGCATTAATTGCAGGTTTTGGAGCAATTTTGGCTAATTAAAGTGTAGAATTCGAAGTAGACAAGAAAGTGGAATTTTAGGAGATTGGATCTCCCTCCTTAACTCCTCACTCACTCAAAGATTCCTCCACCATATCTCATCAACTCGAAGTTACAAGTAGCCAAGCCATTGAGGTCATTGGAAGCCAAGCCAGTGATAGTTGAAGACCAGTTGATCTCGAGTTGGGAGCCAAGCCTCCCTAAATTTAAGGAATCTATTGGTAGATTCAGTTGTATAAACAAGAAGGCTTAGAGCCTCATTAGGATTCAAATTTTTTTATTATAGCCAAGAGGCATTTTCGAGTTAAGACATTATGACTGATGACTCTTATGTATTTTTTATTTTTTAATGAAAATGAGAATCATTCCTTGATCTAGCACTGAGTTGACTCATAGGGATGAATATCTCGGGTTAGGGCCCAACCCTAGTAGCAGATGTTCCTCTTTTTGTACATTTATGCTTAGATTACATTCATAGTTAGCTGTTGAAGTGATTTTGGTTTTGTTAATCTGCAAGTATTTGTGTGATTAGTTAGTTTGCTTCCATTTGTGGATAGTTAGATCAATCGTATCATAGTGACAGTAAACAATCTAGAAAAGCTTGTGATAGTGGCTTTTACCTCATCTCCCTTATGGGATCATGACTTGAGGGCTCCATTCACACAACCCAAAAACAAATTCTTTTTTGATTACTACATAATCTAGGGTTTATTGTTGAATAGATCAATGCCTCTGAAGTCCTTAGAATTATTTGCAATTGCCATTTTGATCTCTTCAATTTGATATGGTTTGAAAGCACTTCCATTCATAAACTTAGCCATTAGCTATTAATAACTCTGTTTTCCTCCCTTCAACCCATCTTTTCCATGTATAGATGAATTTTTGCATAAATAAGGAAAATAGTGTATGTTGTTGCAGGAGCTTCTAATTTGCAGGGAGACCTCATCTCATTCGCCTCATCCAAGTCCTATCCACCTATGCTACCAAGGTCCACCAAACCCTAAATCCAAATTCTTGTTTTGTAAGCAAAGTGGTCATTTCCATTGAGCAAATCCAACCATCTTGAAGCATTTGACTAAGCCTTGGATAGTGTTCACCTCCTCCATGCCTTATTTCCTCATTAGACACCTTTCCCACACTTCATTCTACCTTTCCTACCATCTTCTAAGCTTTTGGCCTATTTCCTGTTGTAAAACAGGGCATCCTGTAGTACTACAGGAAACCCTGTTTGTTTTAGGCCCAAATTTAGCAAAAATTGTCATATGAGCTTAGATTAGGCTTCCACTTGGCTTCCATACCCTTGAAACTAGTCCATACCTTTTCCTTCATCCCTATCTCTCCTGCCAAAGAACAAGTGAAAATTAGCATTTGCATTCATAAAACTAAACATCAAAAAAGGTTTTTTCTGCAATTTCTAAATTAGCACATGCATGCAGCCATCATAATAATTCTTAGATTAGATTCCATGCTCAGTTAGTCTAGATCATTACATGTTATAAACAAGGTTAAGCTAGGTTTCTTTTGCAAGAAAAATGTGTAAATTTTTAGTTAGATGATTTCATGTCATTTTATAGCATCTTCCAATTCGGTCCTTCATTTCCTAGAGTAGGTAGCATTCCCTTTTTGCATTAAGGATAATTTTCCTTTTACATTTGGTAGTCAGACTCCTTCCAGTCAATAGAAGACTAGTTTGAACAACCCTAGTGGTTTATTTCCCTAGTTGAAAAGTGACAAGAGTAGACCATTGCATCTACTGTGTATACAACACCATCAACACCAAGTTTGTATGAACCCTGGGTTGATGAAGTAAAGCTGGTAGCCCCAGGAGTTTCAACATTCTTGCTGCAATACTGGTGCTCATCACTTTTTGGCACCGTTTCCGGGGAGGTTTCTAAGTAGATATGATTTCTGCTTTCTTTCCAATTCTGAAAATAGTTGCAATATTTTGGTTTCTTTCAAATTCTGCAAACAGTTTGCAATTTTTTTCTTTCTTTCCAATTCTTCAAGTAGTTTCAATTTTGTTTTTCTTTATTTCCATTTTGCAAGTAATTATAAAAATACCATTAAAAAAAAAAATCCCTTCATGCCTCGTAGGAGTAGAGACAACTTAGGGAAATTTTTGCCAAATACCCCTACCGCATCAAACAGCCAACCTTCCCTCTTCTTCAGTGGTTGTGAGTTAGAGGACCCATTAGGCGAACAACTAGAGATTTTTGAAGAGCCTATTGGGGAAGAAGAAGAGACCATTCCACCGACCTACACCATGGCTGAAAATAGAAATGGGATTGGAGACAGAGAAGGAGCTAAGAATAGAGTTGAGGGTGCTTTTCCCATCAGAGAAACTAATGGGGATGCTAGGATGAAAAACATAAGCCCCTCTGCCATTCCTCACTTCCATGGCCTGATCTCAGAGGACCCAAATACCTTTTTGTTCGAGTTTGTTGTCATATGCAAAACTTATGATTACACCTCTGACGACCAAAAGTTGAAACTGTTCCCATCCACCCTCAAAGATACAGCCTTGTGTTGGTTCATGGGTTTACCTAGGGACAACATCACCACCTGGGCTCAGATGCAACAAGCCTTCAATAATAAGTATAGGGACTATTACAGGTCCAAAGATGGGACATGATGAATCTTTAGAAGATTATGAGGAAATGTTCCAACTCAGCTACAAAAGGGCCAGAGGCACCCTTCATCTTGAATCACTTAAGCTAGTCCTTCTTAGAGGTATTAGGGAATATCTCCTAGAAACCCTAAACTTGTTGTCAAGAGGGGACATCTATCAGTTACCCTATGATGATATCAAGACAATTTTGAAAAATCATTCTAGGGCAGCTAGAAAGAAGGGTAGGTCTAGTCAATCTTTGGCCAGTTCATCCTCCTCCAACACATCCATAAAAAGTGAAATTGGGAACATGTTGGAAGACTTCAAGAGTGAAATGTTGCATACCCTTGCTCTGTAAATGGACATCATACAGATCAAGAGGAAGCATGAGGAATCTGAAAGAGCCCTATCTGTCTTTTGCCTTAGATGCACCAGGAGGCACCCTATGAATGAATGTCCATTGAATCTTATAGAAATATGCTCGGTCTATGAGGAGAGCCACTCCATAGAGAAGTGCCCTTCTTTGCCTGGATTAAAAGTTGTGTATGAGGAAACTGAAGGGGTGACTGAACAACTCTACTATATCAACCAAAGGAGGCCTCAAGGACCTCGACCATACCAACAAGGTATGCAAGGGGCATCCTATTCATATTACAACCCTAACTAGAATACATCCATTCCCTCTTGCTCATCCTTCGTGGTCCACACCTTCTCCTTGGTATTTTGCACCTCAATACCATTCCTAACTTGCCAACCAACCATTTCAGCCATATGCTCCTCCACAACCTCAGTGTAATTCACCATCCCAGGGGTGGAGGCCCCCATACAACCAATATCCAGCTTTTATGCCTCCACCTTCATCTCAACCACAACTCATACGCCCTTCTCCACCTAAGAAATCCCAGATGCCTACTCAACCAAATCTGAACCCGAACAATAAACAGGCACAATAGGTCTATAGTGGAGAAGCCTCTTACCCTGCCTATGTTGTGGAAATTCAAGAAATTAACCTCAGGTCTAGAATATTGTTTCCAAATAATCAACCTCCATCTCCACCTAAGGAGTTTGAAGAGGAAAAGGATGAGAGTTTCCCTCAAGCAAATCCACCTCCTTTTCCTAAGATATTAATCCATCCTATCCAGCACACCCCATAAGAGACTGAACTTTTGGGTGAATTGAAAAACCTGTGTGTCAAGATCCCACTTCTCCAAGCTATCAAGGATGTCCCCATCTAAAACAAGTTAATCAAGGAGAAATGTTTAAAACATCCTTGGAGGTGAAACAAAGACACCCCTACCATTAATCTCATTGGACAATTGTCCGACTTAATGTTGGGACAGTTGATTTGCCCAAAGTATCTAGAACCACGAAGTCCTGTGGTAGATGTACACATCGATGGCATCATTGTTCCCCATACCTTGAATGATCTTGGGGCTGCCATCAATGTGATGACTAAGGATACTATGCTTAAAATGAATATCCAAGGATCATTAAGAAAGACCACAACAATCTTGCAGATTGCAGACAGGTCCACAGTAGTTCTTGAGGGAGTTGTTGAGGATGTGATGGTCTCCATTGATTCCTGGGAATACCCTGTTGACTTCTTAGTTCTCCAACCTGACACCAAGTTCAATGGTTATCCTATCATCCTTGGAAGGCCATGGTTAGCCACTGTTGATGCTTACATAAGTTGCAGGGTTGGGAATATGACCATTGAAAATGGGCATTTGTCCAAACAATTGGTCTTGTACCCTCCTGCTCAACCATCTCTGGAGCATGAATTACCTTTATGGTTAGAAGAGGAGGAAGAATATGAAGTCTACTCTTCCCCAATCTATACCCTAGATGCTACTATAGGAGGGGGGCAACCTGATGAAGATGACCTGATTGAGAATCCTCTAGAATCAACCCCCCAACATCATGTCTCTTGAGAATTTAGTGAAGAATTCTAAAGATAACCCTTGGACTGATCTATGCCCAGCTGACTCAAGTCCTACTCATGTCAAGATGATAGAATTTTGCCCAGAAAGAACATTGAAAATCAACTCCTCTCTCTCTGTACATCAAGAAGAGGAGTTATGTGACATGTTAAGAAAGCATCTGGATGCCTTTGCCTAGAGTTACAAGGAAATGAAGGGAGTGCACCCTTTGGTGTGTACTCATTACATTTACATCAAGGAAGGTTGCAAGATAGTGTGCCAACCTCAGAGGAGAATGAACCCAACCCTCAAGGATATAGTCAAAGAAGAACTGCAGAAGTTGTTGGATGCAGGGTTCATTTACCCCATTTTAGATAGTGAGTGGGTGTCTCCTCTGGTTCTGGTTCCAAAGAAAAATGGGAAGTGGAGGATCTGTGTGGATTACATAGATCTAAACAAAGCCACACAAAAGAACCATTTCTCTCTACCTTTCATTGACCAAGTATTAGATGGTCTGGCAGGAAATAAGTTATTCTCTTTCTTGGATGGATTTAGTGGTTACAATTAGATCTAGATCAGCTCAAAGGACCAAGATAAAACCACATTCACCTATCACTAGGGTACCTTTTCTTATAGGGTCCTTCCTTTTGGGTTATGCAATGCCCCTGCCACTTTTCAGAGGGCAGTCCTGAGCATATTTGCAGAGCTAGTCCATGACTCTATGGAAATTTATATGGAAGATTTCACCCCTTATGGGTGTGATTTCCTGGAGGCTCTCTATAACTTGGGAAAATTATTAAAAAAATGCATTGAAATGAGTTTATCCCTTAGTCCTGAGAAGTGTGAGTTCTTGATGACTGCAGGGACTGTTCTAGGTCACTCAATATCTCAGGAAGGACTGCAAGTAGACCCAAATAAGATAGCTATCATAAAGAGGGTCCCTACTCCTCAGAAGCAGAGGGATGTCAAAAGTTTCTTAGGTTTAGCTGGATACTATAGGAGATTCATAAAATACTTCAGCAAGGCAGCCTCACCTTTGTTTGGATTGTTGGCCAAGGACTCCGATATTTTATGGTAAAAAAGCTACCAAGAGGTCCTAGAAACCCTAAAGGACAAGTTGACTATTGAACCTATACTCCAAGGAAAAAATTGGGCTCTTCCTTTACACATCCATGCTGATGCCTCTGAAAAATCTATAGGAGAAGCTCTGGGCCAAATAGATGAAAAGCTACCATATGCCATTTACTTCATCAACAAAAACTTGTCCAAAGCCGAGTTGAAATACACTGTGACTGAAAAAGAGCTCCTAGCTGTTATCTATTCCTTGTATAAATTTAGACATTACATCACTGGTTACTAGACCTTTGTACATACTGACCATGTTGCTATTAAATATTTGATGAACAAACCTGATGTGAATGCCTGAAATATTAGATGGTTTCTTTTGTTATAGCAGTTTGATCTAACTATCATTGATAAGTCTTGCAGAGAAAATGTAGTTGCAGATTTTTTGTCCAAATTGGCTTTGCATGTAGGTGAGGAAGGAATGTTTGATGACCAGCTACCAGATGAGCATTTATTCACCATTTTAGTTCTCTCTCTGTGGTTTGTTGACATAGCCAACTACTTAGTAGCTGCATAGTTCCCTCCAAATTTGTCCTCCATGTTGAGTTGTTTTATATTCTTTCCACGACTAGCTCCACTAGTTAACCAGGGGGTCAGAGGGGGGGCAGAGCCCCCACTTTGTTGCACTGATTGTGCAATGGGGGGGTCATAGGGGGTTTGAGGGGGGTGGGTAGCCCCCCTTTACAATGTTTGGGGTAGCACCCCGGAGAAATTTTTTTTGGACCCTATATTAGGTTAGGCGGACCTACCTATGGTTTTGTGCATGGTTTTCACACATGGTTTTGGACGCGATGTTTTTCGGTCCATGGTATTGGATGCTTCGGCATGTATAAATATGTATTGTAACATTGAAAGGAAAATAATGAAAAATCAAGCTGGTAGTCCTCATTTTGGGATCTAGGGGAAAATCTATGTGTATATGTGTTTTATGTGTTATGCTCTCGCATTATTTATTTTCTGTTCTTAGAATTCGTATGCAGGTAATCTTTGTACGGGGTTAAAACCTACATTTGGTATCAGAGTTGTTTTGGCTTCAAGGGGATGCCTTTGTTGTTGAGGGGTTTCGCTCGGGCCTGTGGGAGGCCCTGTTTAGTGGGAGATCCGCGGGGTTGATTCTAGTGGTGAAAGAAGATGGCGAACAGTGGAAAGATAGAGATCGAGAAATTTAATGGTCAGATTTTTGAGTTATGGAAACTCAAGATGGAGGATCTGTTGGTAAATAAAGATTAATGGATCGCGGTAAATCTAGGTACTAAACCAACGAGAGTGTCCGATGAAGAATGGAAGAAGTTGTATCAGAAGGCAAAGATCACAATACGATTGTGTGTCTCAGATTCAGTATTGCTAAATGTATCAGGGGAAGCTACGACTAAGGCTTTGTGGGTCAAGTTAGGGACTTTGTATCAATCTAAGTCTCTGGTGAATAAACTATTCCTACGGAAAAATTTGTAGAACTTGAGGATGAAAGATGGAGACTCAGTGACACAGCATCTGAATGCATTTAATATTATGGTAAGTCAGTTATTGTCTATTGATATTAATATTTCAGATGAAGATAAGTGCATCATTTTTTTGTGTTCTCTACCAAATTTGTGGGATAGTCTAGTTAGTGCAATAAGTAGCAATGCAACTGCCTTGCAGTTTAATGAAATAGTCTCATCCTTGTTGATGGAGGAGATGAGACGGAAAAATATGGAGAGCCAGAATGGTGATGCCTTATCTGTACAAGGACAGTCTCAGAACAGAAACAAAAATAAGTCATCGAGTGGGAGATCTAAATATATAGGGAGATCTAAATCTCTCGGAAAACCTGTAAAGGTGGTGCGCTGGAAATGTGGAAAGGAAGGGCACTACAAAAGGGACTATAAATCTAAAGCTCCTGACAAAGGAAAGGGATCTGATGATGCTCCTTCTGCAGAGGAGAAAACCACCTCAGATGAAGGTGGGTATGTGTACTTGGCTTCTTCAAGTACACATGTAGATCATGAGGCATGGTTGATTGACTCAGATGCATCCTTTCACTTCACTCCCCATAGAGAGTGGTTCTGCGAGTATGAGAAATATGATGGTGGTGATGTCTTCTTGGGGGATGACAGGAAGGCTAGAATCATTGGTCGCGGAAAAGTAAAGTTGAAGTTGCAAGGTGGAAGGATTAGAACACTTCTGGGTGTTCTGCATATTCCTGCATTAGCTAGAAATCTAATTTCTATAAGCAAGCTGGATGATGCAGGTGTAAAAACAGTGTTCGAGAAAGATACCTGCAAGATGGTTCGAGGAGCACTAGTATTGATGCGAGGAGCTCGGATTGGAACTCTGTACAAGCTGCAAAGTAGAAATGTTATTGATGGGTGCAATGGTTCTGTGGTTCCTAAAAGTGGAGCACAAAATCTAGTGGTCTCTAGAGAAAAGACCATGTTATGACATCAAAGGCTTGGATATATTGGAGAGAAGGGCCTTCGAATACTTCATGGTAAAGGTATGGTAGAAGGTATGACTAATAGATCTATGGATTTTGATTTTTGTGAAAATTGTGTATATGGGAAGCAGAATTGGGTGAGTTTCCCCACTGGTGGTAGTTTGGACCCGTGAAGGTTCCATCACTGGGTAAGTCTATGTACTATGTATCATTTATAGATGACTTCTCAAGGAATACATGGACATATTTCCTCAAGAAGAAATCTGAAGTCTTTGATAGGTTTAAAGAATTTAAGGCTCTGGTGGAAAACTAGACAGAGAAGAAGATATAGGTGCTGAGGACAAATAATGGTGGAGAGTTTTACAAGAAGGAATTTGAAGAATTCTGTAAGAATTGTGGTATAGCATGACAGAGGACTACTCCATACACACATGATAAAAATGGAGTTGCAGAAAGAATGAACAAGACGTTGATGAAAAGGGCAAGAAGCATGTTCAGTGGTGTCGGGTTAGGATAGGAATTTTGGGCAGAGGTGGTGGAGCCAGCATGTTACCTGGTCAACAGATCACCTTCATCAGTGTTGGAGGATAAGACTCCACAAGAGGTATGGACTAGTAAGGAAACCTCTCTTTCACATCTGAGGGTATTTGGATGTGATGCATATGTACATGTTCCAAAGGAGAAAAGAACAAATTTGGATAGTAAATTTGAAAAGTGCATCTTTATTGGGTATAAGGATGGTTTAAAGGGTTATAAGCTTTGGAACCCAGTAACAAGGAAGGTTGTGTACAACCGAGATGTGGTGTTCAGAGAGGTGAAAGATGTTATTAAACATGAAGTCCCATCAAAGGAACCTGAGAAGATAAAGTTTGAGCTAAAGGAGGAAGAATCAGAATCTACATCAGAAGAGGAATCAGAAGATGAAGAGCCACAAACTCTGATTGTGAGAAGTTTAGTTCGAGAAAGAAGGCAACCAGAAAGGTATAGTCCATATACTTTCTTTTCAAATTTTGCTTTATCTATTACTAATGATGATCCCAGAACTGTGAAGGAAGCAGTAGATTCAGAGGATGGAAAACTCTAGAAAGAGGCCATGGTTGATGAAATGGCATATTTGCACAAAAATGCGGCTTGGGATCTGGTGGAGTTGTCAGTTGGAAGGAAACCCATTGGAAAAAATGGGTGTTCAAGAAGAAGACAAATGCAGAAGGAAAGGTGGAGCAATACAAATCTCGGTTGGTAGCAAAAGGATATTCCCAGGTGTTGGGAATTGATTTTGGTGATATTTTTTCTCCTATTGCCAAGGTAGCTTCTATTAGGTTACTTTTATCTATTGTTGCTGCTTTTGATTTTGAGGTAGAAGAAATGGATGTGAAGACAACATTTCTCCACAGGGATCTGGAAGAGGAGATCTACATGAAGCAACATGAAGGCTTTGCGGTGAAGGGTAAGAAAGAGCTGGTATGCAAGTTAAAGAAGTCTCTATATGGGATAAACAGTCACCAAGGATGTGGTATCAGAAATTTTATACATTTATATGGGGACTTGGCTTCACCAGAAGTAAAGCAGATAATTTTGTGTATTTTAAAGTAATTGGTGACCATGTTATTTATCTGGTCTTGTATGTGGATGATATGTTGCTGGTTGGAAATGACAAAGAAATTATCCAGGATTTGAAGACCCAATTGTCCTCCAAATTCGACATGAAAGATCTTGGTACTGCAAACTATATTTTGGGCATGGAAATTAAGAGAGATCGAGCAAAGAGGAAGCTCTGGTTAAACTAGAGGAAGTATGTTGAGACAATAATGCAGAGGTTTAATATGCAGGATAGTAAACTAGTGAAGGTTCTTATTCCTGTAGGTGTAAAGTTATTTGCTAAACAATATCCCAAGACACAAGAAGAGGAAGAGCACATGTCTCATGTTCCATATGCAAGTGCAGCCAGTAGCCTGATGTATGAGATGGTTTGTACTAGAGTAGACATTGCATATGCAGTGGGAGTATTGAGCAGATTTATGTCAAAACTAGGGAAGGAGCATTGGACAACAATGAAATGGGTTTTCAGGTATTTGCGTGGCACTAGTGATTATGGTTTATGATACCAAGGAAGACCAGGATTGGACAGAGTTTTGGATATCCGTGGCTTTGTTGATACAGACTGGGCTGGAGATCTGGATCAGAGAAGATCTACAAGTGGGTATGTGTTTAACCTATTTGGAGGTGCAACTAGTTGGATGAGTAAGAAACAATCTATAGTGACACTATCAACTACAGAGGCAGAATACATGGCAGCCACTCATGCAAGAAAGGAAGTCGTTTGGTTGCAGAGATTGTGTTCAAGTATGGGGTTAGTACAGGGAGCTATAAGGATAGACTATGACAAGTCAAAGTGAAATTTTCTTGGCAAAGAACCCTACTTATCATTCAAATACAAAGCACATTGATGTTCAGTATCACTTTTTGAGGGATATGATAGAAGACAAAAAGGTGTTGCTAGTAAAGGTGGACACTTTGAAGAACACTACAGATGCATTGACAAAATCTATGAGCTTTGAGAAGTTATGTTGGTGTAGAGAAACAATGGGTGTTGCAGGGCTGGATAAATGACTAAGCTCTCATGTGGCCCCCTGTGGAAAGAAAACAACAAGTGGGAGAATGTTGGGTTGTGTTATATTCTTTACATGACTAGCTACCCTAGTTAACCGGGGGGTTAGAGTGGGGGCGGAGCCCCCCCTTTGTTGCGCTGATTGCGCAGCGAGGGGGTCACAAGGGGTTTGAGGGGGGAGAGTAGCCCCCCTCTACAGGGTTTGGGGCAGTGCCCCAGGGAAAAAAATTTAGGACCCTATATTAGGTTGGGTGGACCTACCTATGGTTTTGTGCATGGATTTCGCACATGGTTTTGGACACAATGGTTTTCGGTCCATGGTATTGGATGCTTCGGCATGTATAAATTTTTATTGTAACATTGAAAGGAAAATAATGAAAAATCAAGCTGGTAGTCCTGGTTTTGGGATCCAGGGGAAAATCTCTGTGTATATGTGTTTTATGTGTTATGCTCTCACATTGTTTATTTTCTGTTCTTAGAATTCCTATGCAGGTAATCCTTGTACGGGGTTGAAACCTACACTACAAGGAAAAGAAAATAATTATAAGGCAAAGCGCCCCATTCAATTGGATTCGGGGCAATATCTTTAAGCTGGGCCGAGATCAAATTCTGAGAAGATGTGTCAAGGAGGAGGAAGTTTTTGACATCCTTCTGGCCTGTCATGATGGGTCTTATGGAGGTCACTTTGCATCCAAAAGGTAAACCTTCAAGGTACTATAAGCTGGTTACTATTTTCCCACTCTCCACCAAGATGCAAGAAGATATACCAGGCAATGTGACCGGAACCAAAGAATGGGGAAACCTACTCCCATGGATGAAATGCCTTTGCAACCTCAAGTGACTTTTGAGCCATTTGAAAAGTGAAGCATGGATTTCATTAGGCCCATTGATCCTCCATCAGGACAGAAAAAGTACATCATTGTGTGCATTGACTACTTAACAAAGTGGGTTGACACCAAAGCTGTCAAGGTATCCACAAAAGAGAAAGTGGTCGAGTTCTTGAGGGAGAATGTGTTTTACAAGTTTGGATACCCTAGATAGCTAGTCATTGATTAGGGCACTCAATTCACCTCACACATGATTGAGAATTTGTTAAGCCATCATAAGATCAAGCACAGGAAGTCCACTCCTTACCACCCTCAGGCCAATGGACAAGTGGAAGTTACCAACATAGCATTAGAAAGCATTCTGACAAAGGTGGTGAGCAACATCAGGAAGGATTGGGTTGATAGACTAGTGGAGGCCACTAGGGCCTAGAATACAACTTCGATGACAACCATTGGCTTCACCCCTTATGATTTGGTCTATGGGAAGAAGGCTCTACTCTCCATTGAGTTTGAGTACAACACTTTAAGAATGGAAGCATAATTGGATCTGGATGTTACAAGGGCACAACAAGAGAGGCTGCTCCAACTCAATGGGTTAGATGAATTCAGGATGCAGGCCCTCCTGCACACATAAGTGACTCAAGTAAAAAGAAAGGTCTGGCATGAAAAAAATATTAGAGATAAATTGTTTCAAGAAGGTGATTAGGCTCTGTTGCATGAATCAAGGTTTAAGGATTTCAAAGGCAAGTTGATGACCAGATAGCTAGGCCCATATGTGATAGAAAAGTTCCATGACAATGGGGTTGTTCAAATAAGAACCATTGATGAAGAAGGTATCCTCTTACTTGTCAATGGGTATAGATTGAAAGCCTACACAAAGGATCTGTCAAAGGAGGAGTTCGTCAGTAGTATCAGTAAGGCAGTAATGGTGATTGGAGGAGCCTCAGCTTCAACCTCACCAAATTCTTAAAGACTGTGAATCTTTGAAAAAAAACAACAATGAGAGACCTAGGTGAAAACCTCCATGAGGAACCTAAGGCCCACTTTTGGGTTGAAAACCTCAATGAGGTAGCCCAAGAGTGAAAAAATAAAAAAAGAGAAAAATAAAATACCCTTGGGTGAAAACCTCCTTTGAGGCACCTAGGGAACGCAACCAAGATGAAAACATCCTTTGAGGCAACCTGGTTGTCTTTCAAAAAAAAAAAGGAAAAAAACACAAAAAAGTAATGGCAAGGACCTCAAACTAGCCCACTCATAACAATTCTAATTTTTGCAGGTTTTCAAGAGAATAATGGACACCAAGTTCAGAGGGCAGCAAGCCATGCAAAGCCCCATTTTTCCTTTATTCATTTCATCTCCTCCATGACCACCATGTTTCATTTATCCATACTGATATCCAACCATCAAAAATCCAATCTTCAGGCAATTTTGTGACTTCAACAGGATTTCTTGTAGTTACTATAGGAGTTTCCTGTAGTACTACAAGAAGTCCTGAAAATCTACAGGAATGAAATTCTGATTGAAAAATCATGATGCAAACTTTTTTTGGTTGAAAAAGGAGGCCATTGACTTCACCACATATAAACCAAGACCATTTCATGACCATGTCACCCTCTGAGTCCATCAAGAAATCCACTTAGAAGAAGAAAAAAGAGAGGAAACAAGGAAATAATCAAAGGGCCATACCACTAGTAGCCTACCTGACCTACCACTCCATTTCCACCCCTTCCACTCCTACTTCAACACCTATTCACCCTCCAAGCAAAAGAAAGATTTTTTTTTCAAAAAGAGGAAGCTACAGGATTTCCTGTAGTACTACAAGAAACCCTGTAGCAGCCTATATTGAAACAACATCAGTCTCTAGCCTCCTCCTTCAACACCCATGCAGAGGAATAATAACATCACACCTGTAGGTGCTATGGCACCTATCCAAAGCTCAACAACAATAGAAGAGGCTAGCACCTGCACATCACAACAAGAAGACAACCTATCAACAGAATCAAATCAACAAAACAAGAGCAGAAGAGAAGATGTACCTAAACCAAAAGTAGCACAGCAGAGCCACCCTCCAACATGCATCAACAAAGCAAAGGAAGCCACAGGTATGTCACCTCATCCACACTCTCTCCTAAGTATGAATATGATTAAAATTGTAGGAATATGAAAAAGTTGGTTTTATAAGCTGAAGGTGTCCAGTTAACTTGGCCACCCTCAGCCCAATAACAAAAAGTTAAGTGCTAGTCAATTGAACACATGGCAAGGTCACATCAAAGGAAATAAATCAGAAAGGTGGTCGAGTTACGTTGTACAGGAGTGGGTGATGATTACGAGAAAGGGTTGCATGATAACTAATAGTGGGCCAATGGTCCAAAAGGACAAATTATTGGCCCAAAAGGAGAAATTATGTACCTAGACATTCAACACATCGCTCAATGAAATCGACCATAAATATAAATATTCTCTAACTTTCATGCAAGACATCGTTCATTTCAAGATTTTGGGAGCTAGGACCACCTGGAGGAGCCATCGAAGGAGAAAGCTAGTCTCAGCCATCCTATAGTGAGCACCTACAAGAAACACAGGAAAACTACAGGAAACAGTGAGAATTGTCAAAAATGCTACGAGGGGGTGCCTAGGGCCCAACTATTCAAGAATTCTCCTCAACCAAGGCATTGTAGTGAAAGGTAGGTGCCCATATCCTCTGTGTTTTCATTTGTAAAGAGGAAAGGAAAATAAATTGTCATTTCTTTCTAGTAATTACAGTGTGCATAGAGATAGACAGAATTGTGTGGAGGAATTGTGTGGAGTAAAGGGAGAATTGTAGTCATCACCCTCCTAAACTATAAACCCTTAGTCACCTGGGAAAGATCTTAAGCTATAGCCACCACACTTCATACAATTAGATTAACAAAGAGAGAAGATCACAGGGGGTTTCAACAAAAGGGAGCCCACCAGAACAACTAGAATACATCTCCATCCTCATGTGGTAGAGATATTTAGAAGGCATCAATGGTTGGGGTTCTTTGAGCTACTTAGGGGATATGATGATGATGTAGCTAGATAATTTTCAATGTCATTCACACCACAAGCTAGAGCTAGTGCCACTACCGTAATGAGAGGATTGTCAATAACAATTACCCCTAAAAGCATTAGCAGAATCACTACACTTCCTCTAGGTTTACAATGGAGAAAAGAGGATAAAGCTAGCAACACTCTTGCCAAGAAGAATTTTTTCTTGGAAGATGAGGAACCAATGGACTGCAAAAATGGGATTAGAAGGGATAGCATTCCATATCCTTGGGATGAAGTAAGCTATCACATTCTCAAGTATATTTCTTGTGAGGGAAGGCTCAATATAGTCTATGGTTACCAGTTTAGACTCCTCCATGAGCTGAGATTTGGAGAAGAGTTACCTCCTCATAGAAGACTTAGTGTGCCCTAATTTTTGTTGAAATCAATGATAGACATGAGCATCAAGGTACAGGAAGGGAAGCATCAGCAGTTGGCACATCATGGACTGATCAAGCTCATACTAGAAGATGCCCTAAGCCAATTAAGAATCCCTATTATGTGGTCAACATTTGCAAACATGAACAGAGAAGATGTAATTCAAGCCATTGAGTATGAAAGAGACCCAACTTCTAGTGGTGAGGAAGAGGAAGAAGAACCAGAAGAAGAAGAGCAAGAAGAACCAGAAGAAGAAGAGGAAGAAGAGCCTGAAGAAGAGGAAGAAGAGCCTGAAGAAGGAGAAGAGGAACATGGAGAAGAAGAAGAAGAACTAGAGGAAGAAGAGGAGGCAGAGATAAATGAAACAGAGGAAGAAAAGGACAGTAGGGAAGAAGCATAAAAGGATGAATCAAGTCCTGAAATACATAGCAAGGAAGGAGAGGAATCCCCAAGAGTGTCTCCTGAACCCACAGAGAAGGAGGTAGATGTTGCCTTGACTGCTCTAAGTACACCCATAAAATCAACAAGAAAGAGGCAAAGGAAGACTCCCCTATACTTCAAAACAAGGAGGAGCACTAGGATAAAACAAGGGAGACCTCAAACACCTACCAAGACTCCTATAATCATTGAAGACTCACCAAGAGAATAAGAAAAACTAGTCTCCCCAAGAATGAGAGGTGAAGAGGGAACATCAAAATAGGATTCCCCAAGGTCACCAATCACCTATGTTAGGAGGCCTGTCACTAGGTCAACCTCAGCAAAGAAAATTAAAGAACCTTTGACCCCCTTTCAAAAAGGGAAAAGCCTCCTACAAGAAACACATATAGTCCTATAGGAAACTCTATCAAAACTATAGGAAACATAGAAAAAGGAGCAGGAAGGACAACAGGGACAAAGGGAAGGAAAGGAAGCAGCAACACAAGTACAGGGGGAGACAGATACTCCAAAGGTAGTAAAGGGAGAATCCCAAGAGCTGCAGGAACCTAGACCATAGCCAAATCTCAACTCCTATTACAGATTCATTGAAGGGGGTAGAGTAATACCAAAAATTTTTTCCATCCCTCTATTCTTTGAGCTTGAAAAGGAGAGAGAAAGGACACATCGCTGGATGCAAATTGCTAAATCAAAAAGTGTAGAGGATGTGGTCCATATGGAAGAGAAGCTGTTAAATATGGGCAGAGAGTTGAGTGAGATAAGGGACAGGGAAAGAGTGATGAAATATCAACTTGAGGCTGAGATAACATGGCTGAGGAGGCAAGTACAGGAAAAAGAGAGTCAATTGGCCACTATGGAAAGTCTCTCTATGGAGGCACTCCAGTGTAGGATGCCAACAAAATCATATGCCTTGTACCTCAAAGAACAATGGCTGCAATTTCAGATAAAGACCCTAGCACAACGAGGGACTATGCTTTTCCAAGACTATATGCATTTCATTGAGCTCTGTGACGAAAGCACCTTGGAGGATAGAGCCAAGATATCTGAATTCTACTTACATAACTTGGCCTTAGTAGAATTGACTGTGTGGGACCCCAATCCAAAGGTTGGGGACTTACAATTGATGCCCTTGGCATCATGGATGAGTCATGAGGAGGATAGGGCTAAGGAAGTAAAAAGAGTACTGGAAATAGAAGAAACAAAGCCCCTTTACATCAGAGCAACACAGAGCAATTACATGGATATCATTAGCACCCACAACCTCATCACTAATGATCCCCAACTTGCACCAAGACACCTAGCTACACAAGAGCAAGCAGTCACTCATTTGAGGACACTTTGAGATTTCTATGGGATGAAAGCCAGAAAGCATGCCAAAGGAGATGGGGCACCTTACCCTACAACCTAAAGATCAAGGAGTATCATTCCCCTGAAAGAATGAGGGATGCACTAGAGAGGACCCCATTGTATAAGAAGGCACTACAGAGACTCAAAATCAACTGGATTGGCTTGAAACTTAGTCCACCATTGCTCTTGGTATGTTAGAAGGGAGAAAGGAAGAAATGGGAGGAAATAGAGAAGAATGCGGGATTTTATCCACAAGAGGAGGATACAACAACAGAAGCCTGGAATGTCAATGAGGCCACGAAAGCAATGAAAGAGATGGATATAAATTGAGTTGCTCAGAGGATGAGCAACACTTTCAATAGGGGGGTGATGATGAGGCTCATCAATGGGTAAATTATATGGACCTTAATGCCACTCTCTAGCTTATTAAAATCAAATTTTCTCACATTTATTTACATGTTTTGTTATATTTTTCTTAGTGAGAAGGGTAAAGATGAGATGTCATGTCTTGTGGTCTAATGTGCATTAATTGCAGGTTTTGGAGCAATTTTGGCTAATTAAAGTGCAGGAACTCGAAGTAGACAAGCAAGAGGAATTTTAGGAGATTGGATCTCCCTCCTTAACTCCTCACTCACTCGAAGATTCCTCCACCAGATCTCATCAACTCAGAGTTACAAGCAGCCAAGCCATTGAGTTCATTGACAGCCAAGCCAGTGATAGTTGAAGACTAGTTGATCTCGAGTTGGGAGCCAAGCCTCCCTAAATTTAAGGAAGTTGTTGGTAGCTTCAGTTGTATAAATAAGAAGGCCTAGAGCCTCATTAGGATTCAAATTTTTTTGTTGTAGCCAAGAGGCATTTTCGAGCTAAGACATTGTGACTGATGACTCTTATGTATTTTTGATATTTTAATGAAAATGAGAAGCATTCCCTTGATCCAGCATTGAGTTGACTTAGAGGGCTGAAGCTATTGGGTTAGGGCCCAACCCTAGCAGTAAAGGTTCCTCTTTTTGTACATGTATGCTTAGACTACATTCATAGTTAGCTGTTGAAGTGATTTTAGTTTTGTTAATCTGCAAGTATTTGGGTGATTAGTTAGTTTGCTTTCATTTGTGGATAGTTAGATTAGTGGTATCATAGTGACAGTAAACACTCCAAAAAAGCTTGTGATAGTGGCTTTCACCTCATCTTCCTTATGGGATCATGACTTGAGGGCTCCATTCACACAACCCAAAAACAAATTTCTTGTTTGATCACTGTATAATCTAGGGTTTCTTGTTGAATAGATCAATGTCTCTAAATTCCTTAGAAGTATTTGCAATTTCCATTTTGATATCTTGAGTTTGATATGGTTTGAAGGCATTTCCATTCATAAAATTAGCCATTAGCTATTGATAACTTTGTTTTCCTCCCTTCAACTCATCTTTTCCATGTATAGATGAATTTGTGCATAAATGAAGAAAAGAGTGTATGTTGTTGCAGGAGCTTCTAATTTTCAGGGAGACCTCATCTCATTTGCCTCATCCAAGTCCTATCCACCTATGCTGCCAAGGTCCACCAAACCCTAAATCCAAATTCTTGTTTTGTTAGCAAAGTGGTCATTTCCATTGAGGATATCCAACCATCTTGAAGCATCTGACTAAGCCTTGGATAGTGTGCACCTCCTCCATGCCTTATTTCTCCATCAGACACCTTTCCCCAACTTCATTCTACCTTTCCTACCATCTTCTAAGCTTTCAGCCTATTTCCTGTTGTAAAACAAGGCATCCTGTAATAGAACTAAGACATCCTGTAGTACTACATGAAACCCTGTAGCAACTTGTTTTAAGCCCGAATTTAGCAAAATTGTCATATGAGCTTAGATTAGGCCGCCACTTGGCTTCCATACCCTTGAAACTAGTCCATACATTTTCCTCCATACTTGTCTCCCTTGCCAAAGAACAAGTGAAAATTAGCATTTGAATTCATAAAACTAAACATCAAAAAAGGCTTTTTTCTGCAATTTCTAAATTAGCATATGCATGCAGCTATCATAATAATGCTTAGATCAGATTCCATGCTCAGTTAGTCTAGATCATTACATGTTATAAACAAGGTTAAGCTATGTTTCTTTTGCAAGAAAAATTTGTAGATGTTTAGTTAGATGATTTCATGTCACTTTATAGCATCTTCCAATCCAGTCCTTCATTTCCTTAAGTAGGCAACATTCCATTTTTGCATTAAGGATAATTTACCTTTTTCATTTGGTAGTGAGACTCCTTCTATTCAATAGAAGACTAGTTTGAAAAACCCTAGTGGTCTATCGCCCCAGTTGAAAAGTGACAACAATAGACCATTGCATCTATTTTGTATACAACACTGTCACCTCCAAGTTTGCACGAACCCCGGGTTGATGAAGTAAAGTTGGTAGCCCCCGGAGTTGCAACATTCTTACTGTAATACTAGTGCTCATCACAAGGTTTTTCTTCCATCCTGGAACATACATAACATCATGAAGAATTACGGTTTCCCCATAATCTAGATGAAATTTGACAGAACCAAAACCCTTCACAAGATAAGTAGAGTTGTCCCCAAGAATGATCTTTAGATTATTCTCCCTATCAACCAAGTTTGAGAGGACTTCAAAATACCTAGAGAAATGTCTAGAGACCCCACTATCTAACAACAAACTATCACACGAATCTGAAGGAGTGGAGCAAGAAAGTGCATAAATAAGAATATATGAAGATTGAGTAGTAGTTGCATTATTTCCATACATGGAGTTCCTTGATCTCTTTTGAGGATGATGGCCTTCTTCACGATCATCAGGAGAATCTTTTATTATTCTATCATATCTTCTTCTTCCATCATCTCCTCTTCTTCTATCATTAAATCTATTGTTGTTGAAGCCACGATTGTTGTTGCAATTGTACCTTGTAGCATCTCTCTTTTCAAACAGTCTCAGGCATAGTGACAATGCATGTGGCAATTGAAGAATTCAATTCTCCTTCCTCTTCTATTGGAGTCCATTGACTCAGGGGAAGGATTTCTTCAACTAGATAGTCTTCCTCTTCCTTTCCTCTTCTTGTCCTGTGCAACAAATGCAGAGGGCTCTCCTTCTTCATGCTTTTGAATCCTCCCTCTAGAAATCATCCTGGTTTCTTCTTGAGTAAATTTTCCAACCAGCCCACCAAATGTCATAAATTTGTCATTATTTCTAATAGTTATAATGAATGTCTCCCATATTGGAGGAAGACCTTGAAGAGAAACGAGCACCCACTCTCTATCAGACATAGATTCTCCAACAATCAACAATTGATCCCTAAGTTGTGATAATCTCATAAAATATGATTGTACAATCTCTCATTTGTTCATCTTGATGTCCTTGGTTTGATTTTTCAAGGAGAGAATGTGATTCAAATTGTTGACCTCATACGTCTCAACTAACTTGTCATAAATATCCTTGGGCTTCTTCAACTTTCCAATGTAAGCAAGCAAATGATCTTTCAAAGAAACAATAATTATTTTCTTGGCTTTGATCTCACCTTTCTTATAGTTGGCTTTAGCAACAACAAGAGCATTTTCTGGTGGCTCAAGTACTTTCCCTTCCACATATTCCAGAACATCATTCTCATCCAATTTCACCTGCAACCTAACCTTCTAAGCAGCAAAATTAGATGAGTCATCCAGCTTCTCTGCATCTTTGAAGTATGAGGCAGACATCTTGACCAAGTAGCTTGTTCCAAATAGATTCCTTCAAAGGTGATTTCTTTTGTCTCTTGTCTCCTTGGGCTTGTCTTCACCTCAGCTCTGATACCATGTTAATTTTCCACTATTCTATGCTTATCACAATCACTTATTCCAATTATTCTTCAATTAGCAATCAATTTATCCAATAAATTCAATCTTATAGTAAAAATAAGCAATTTTAGATAGAACAATAAATCCAATGCATGATATAAGACAACAAAAAGAAATAACAAGAGACACAATATTTGGTCAAAGACCAAGAAAAAATGCCACAAGGGGGAAAACCTTTTCAAAATTATTCTTCTATTAGATTTTCATCAAATGTTCAGCAGAGAGATACAATGTTCCAATTCACCAACAAAGAGTCAAAGTCAAATCTTTTACTTATCCAACAATCTACTAACCAATATCCAAGAGATGAGCCCAAAAGTCAAATCTGGTCAACAAATCAAATCTGCAATTTTTTTCAAAGTCAACATCAAGAAATGATGCCCTAACTAATCCAAATGTCAATGGTCAACAATCCTCCAAATTTTCTTAGTCGACAATCAAACAACTCAACCTTCTTTGTTGGTCAAACCTTAGTCAAAATAATCCTCAAAAGTTTGGTCAAAGGAGAGAGAATGCCTAGGATCAAACTTCAAAAATTTGCAGTCAAACTTCAGTCAAAGGCATGTGGTCAACCCAAGTCAAACTACCCAGAAAAATTCAGTTTCTTCGCCAATCAATTCAACCTTCCAAAATCATATTTTTCCAAGTCAAACCAAGTCAAAATATCAAATCAAAGCTGGTTAACGAATGGTCAAACTGTCCCTAACAGAAAGTCAACGCGGAAATAAAAATTTGTCTCCTTCCCTTCGCGCCTATGAGCTTGAACCTCCAATTGTAAACCAATATGGAACAATCAAGAGAAGAGACAGAAGATATGATTTGTGATGATGATGCTCCAAAATCATGTGACATGAGGTCTACTTATATGAGACTTAGGAGGTCGAATTAAATGGCCTAGGACGACTTGTACTTTTGTGTACTTGCGGGTTTAACTTTAAAAATTAAATTTTTCCTTGACCAAATTAAATTCTTCCAAGGGCTAGGAGGGGTCTTTCTTAATGAGTAAGGTTGTCCAAAGGAGGGAATTTGTCCCTGAGCTGTCAAATTAACACTCCCCATGATATAAAAATTGGCAACTCTTTGTGCTTACTTTCCGATCTAATCCATTTAAGAAGGCTGTCAAAAGTGATTCCTACCCAAGCAGTGCAAATATTAAGTTTCTTAGACATGATAGACCAAACTCCCTAGGTCAAAGTACATTCAATAAACATATGCTCCACTATTTCTGCTGCAATCCCACATAGATGGCAAAAATTTAGGCCTAAAATACCTCTCTTGACCAAATTTTCCCAAGTTAGGACCTTCTTTTCAAGCAATAACCAATTGAAGCATTTGAGTTTCATTGGTAAACACCACTTCCATAGTTTGTTACACTACCATTTTATGTCACTAGTAGAAGCCTTCCCCGTAATGACGTCATATGCAACCTTTACCTGTCTAATTCCATTAACCGTATTTCCACTCCATAAAAGGCGATCATCAATTTCCTTCGATATGATACATGCACTCTTTAATAATTGAATGTATTCCTGCAATTCTAATGCTAAGTTCCACTCCAACCCTCTATCTTGTTCCAAGAACCAATAATTCCCATTATCCCTGCGATATGGATTTCTTAAATCTGACAGAGTAACGATGCCAATATTATTAAGATGTTCAATCAATTGATTTGACAATTTATAATTCCCCACACAACCTGCAAAATGGTCTCTCGCAACTTGTACTTGTGTTCCATCACCTATCTTCCAAATTGACCATCGATTTAACCACTTGAAAGTAGAACTAATACTTTTCCAAACTTTAGAGGATGAATGATCAGTTTTGTCGCCACCTTTAATCTGATCAATAACTAATATCTTGTTTAAGTACTTATCTCTGATAATTTGTAACCACAAACCCGTCCCAAAGAGGCTTCTCCAAAGACTCTTTAAGGCAAGAGCTTCACCAAAACGAATTAGCTTCTTCAACCCCTAGCCTCCAAAATTCTTAGGTAAAGAGAGAGATTACCAATTAGCCAAATGTATACCCTCCTTACTTTTTCTTCCAGTCCACAAAAACTGGAACATTTGTCTGCTTATCAAATTCAGAATGTAAGAGGGAAGTTTAAATAAAAGTGAGTCAATAAAGCAACACATTCTCCCGTAGACTTCACCAACACAAATCTACCTCCCAAGGAGAGACACTTACAAGTCCAATTTTCTATCTTCCCTTTAATTTTCTTTATCAAACATAAACAATCATCCTTATGATAGTTGTTAGGTTTTAAAGTGTAACCCAAATATTTCAAGCCCGAATCCAAGGTTTCAACTTTGTAAGGCATAAAATAATGCAATTGTTCTAAAAACAAGGTCTTAATATCATACTAAATAAAATTAGATTTTTGACAACTAATTTCCATGCCTTTTGTGACACAAAAGAGTGAAATGACGTTGTGATAAGCTTTCCATTCACCCAAATTTCCTCTACCAAAAATGATTACATCATCTATGAACAATAGAATAGGGTGAAAAAAATACTTATAGAGACTTTTATCCCCTTAATGTTCCCATCATGTTTATCCTTACTGATAAGTTTGCTTAGACCGTTAATAAAAATGAGAAATAACAATGGTGATAACAAGAAACCTTATCTTAAGCCCCTAGAACACTTGAAAAACTTAGTAGGGGAACCATTGACCAAAACAAAAACAAAAAATTACAATGGTCACACACCCCATAATCCAATTTGTAACAGATAAGTCCAATCCAATCGGCAAAAGAACCATCCTCAAAAAGTACCACCTAATCTTATCATATGCTTTGACCAAGTTCATTTTTAGTATCAAAGCTTCCATTTTTTTACCTTAATAGAATATCAACCTTCCTATGTTGCCGCAATTGCATCATGGATGAGTCTGCTTTTAAGAAAGCCAAATTGTTCCACATAAATGACCTCCACTAGTTTGTCTTTCAATCTATTAGAAACAATCTTTGTGATGATTTTATAAACCAAAGTACACGATGAAATGGGTTTGAAATCATAAAAAAAATCTAGCTTGGATTTATTTGGAATTAATGCTATAAAGGTAGCATTCAGAGCTCCTGAAACTCTCCCTTCATGTCTTGATTCTTGATGGCCTTAAGGAGATCCTGACCCATCAAATAAAAAAAAATCCAAGGAAGCTCTACAGTCCACCCATCAGGTCTCAGACTCTTATCTTTGGGAAAAAGATGGAGTACATCATTGATCTCTTCAATAGTGATAAGACCTCCAACCATAACAGATTCCTTAGTGCTAAAAAACCAAGAAAAATGTTTAATTACTTGAATATGTTCAATAAGAAAATTCTTAAGAAAAGTCTTTCGATAGAAATCATATAAGAGAATTTTTGGCCGACGCGTTACAAACCAACCAATGTGGTTCATCATTAGGACTAGATGAAGAGGCAGACCATGGAAAAGGCTTAAATAGAGAGTAATGTAGAGACCATAATTTCAAGTAACAACTATTTAAAAATAAATAAATTATATTATGATATTAATTTATTAAAAACAAATATTATTAAGAAACGACTATATTAAACAGCTAGTTTTAGAAAAATAATATTTAAATTAATTTATTAAAATTAAATATTATTAAAAAACCCTATTAATAGGAAATGATTGAAAAATATAACTAAGAAGAATAAAAAATTCAAAGTCAAACTCCAAAACAAGAGGGGATGTCAAAAAAGGAGTCAAGACCCTAATCGAGACAAGATCATTTAATAAATAAAAATAATTAATGGAAATAAAATAAACTAAAATAAAAATAATTAATGGGAAATAAATAAAACAAAAATATACACAAGTCAAAAATATAATTAAATTCAAAGAAAAATAATCAATAAATAAAATAGGGTCAATAATAAAATACAGGGCTGAGGTCCATTAAACACATAACAAAAATACTAAAAGGAGCCAAGAATGAATAGGATGATAAAATGATATATATAGGGAGGAGCAATGGGTTTAGGCTCTGACGGCGCGCACCAACAATAACCGCGAAGGAAGATAGCTGCAATTCGCAGCTTCAGGACACAGGATGGAGAAGTTTTCGGCGGATAGGGTTTCGAGAGAGCGACAGATCAGCACCAGTGTCGGGAGGATACATTCGCTGTCCGGTATGGAAGACCTACCGGAAACGGATCTCGTCGACTTCTCCGAGGATCCGTTGGAAGGCCAGGTCGTTTTCACTAACTTTTCCTCTGCCCCCCCGGGTTTCGTTCCTCCGCTTTCTGATATCTCTGATGCCCAGAATATCCTCCCGGTCATCTCCTTACCGGATCCCTTTTCAACCGGCCTGACAGCCCCGCTGCTCTCTCCTGGCACAGCTTCTTTTCTCGCCTCTCATCTGCTCGATCCCGCTGATCTGGATCAGATCCCATCTCCGCCTCCTGATCCACAGCCCACACCTGAGGTTCCTCGGGCAAACCCCTCTCCAAATTTTGGGGCAAAACCCTCAGGCGCTTTCAGCACCCCGGCTGTAAACCCTAAACCCTCTGGACCACCTCCACCCGGGGTCACAAACCCCCTATCCGAGCATCCGTCGACCCCTCGATCCAAGAAGCAGAGGTCAAATTGCGTTAGGGCAATCTCGAAAGATACCACGGTTATCTTCGGTGACTCCCCGGATTTTGAAGCAACCATGGCTCTAGCTCGCACAATGTTGGTAGGGCACATGCGGGGGCGTTCCTACACGGTGGACAGATTAATGCGCTGGGTGAAAGAAATTTGGGGAGTACTCCTCACACAGGTGCCGGAGGTTGAGGTTCTACCTCGTGGATGGTTCTCTCTCCAATTTGCAAACGAAGAACACACAAATGCGGTCCTCGAAAGATACTGGCATATTGAGACTGCTCCTGTACTTCTGAAGAGATGGAGTCCACTATTCGATCCTGAGCATGAGCAAATAGCTGCAGGACCTTTATGGGTCCGATTACCAGGGCTCCCTACACAATATTGGAACGAAGAATCTTTCAAAAAGATAGGTAATGCGCTTGGGTCATATCTGGATCATGATCGTGGATACCTTGATACCAGGAGGAAGACTGTAGCTCGCATTCTGGTGCATCTGGACACCAGAGAAGGATTGGAGGAAAGAATTACATTGCAATGGGGTAAGCTCAGGCGATATCAGATGCTGGATTACAAAGGAGTACCCTTTCGGTGCAATCGATGCCACCAAGTGGGGCATCTCTACAAGGACTGTCCATTAAACAAGCGACCGGATAACACACCAAAACAATCCCCCATTGCATCCAGGCGGACTTCCCCCATAGTCCCTCAGCCAGCGAAAGGAGTTTCTGTTTCCAATGGAGCTCAGGCGGTCTCAGAGATGAACTCCCTCGAGGTGCCATCGCCTCCGCTGACTCGGGCTCGGGCAGCTGCTGCAGCCGCACAAGCTTTGGGTACATGTTCTAACTCTTCTCCTGCCTCTATTTCACTATCATCTGATCATGTTTCCTCCGCATCATGTTCCATGGCTTACTGCAATATTCCCTCGCCCCTTCCTCTTCCTTCTACCGCCCCTCCCACTCTGCCATTCATCATATCTCCGCCCCCTTCTCCGTCCTCTGAGACCCCTGCTAATAAGATCCCCCTGCATCCATACTCCCTCCGCCCCCGGACCTCCCTCCCTGAATCCTCTGCTTCCCATATGGGATTAGGCATTGTACCCTCGGGTGTGAGCTCTTCCTCTACTAGAGGAAGGAAATCAGATCTAAACAAAGCCATCAAACGAGCTAGCGCTGAAGTTGCATCTGGTCGACAATCGACCATTGTTGGGGCCCTTAGAGCTAATCCCCCGAAGAGGGGTCCTACATGAAGTGCCTCTCCTTCAATTGTAGGGGTTTGGCTAGCTCCCCCAAAAAACTAGCCCTCAAACGACTTTTTGAGGTCGAATCCCCCGATATCATCCTACTGCAAGAAACCCTAGGTCAAGCGGAATCCATCTCTCTCTCACTGCATAATATCTCGTCCAGATGGAAGTTCATTGCTATGGATGCCATCGGTAGATCAGGAGGACTGGCGATTGGATACAACCCCAAGTCTATTAGACTGGACTCCTCTTGGGGGGGTCAGTGTTTCCTGGGGGCCGACATATTCTCTCTGGATTTAGGCCTCCCCCTCCGCATCATCAACATTTATGGCCCCTGCCATCAGAGAGAAAACTTCTGGAGGATGCTTCTCAGCAGGAACCTGATGAATCTAGATCGAATCATTCTGGGAGGGGATATGAACTTTTCCTTGGGGTTTCGTGAAACTTGGGGATCTCGGGCACAAGTTGATACTATCTCTGCATTCATGAGGAATTTACTGGAGCAGCATGACTTTGTTGACATACCCATGCAAAACCCCCTACCAACATGGAGGAACAGGCGAGTTGGGGAAGCGGCTTTGGCCCGCAGATTGGATCGATTTCTGATAAAAGGGCCGCTGATTCACCAACTACACCACTTCAAGCAATGGGTGGGATCAGGGGGCATCTCTGATCACTCCCCTATCCTAATGGAAATCAAGGGACCCCTACCCAAGCCAAAAGCTCCATACAAGTTTAATCATCTCTGGCTTCAGGACCCTAGCTTCTCCAAACTGGTCTCGGATTTTTGGCATTCTCATCCTATTGATAGAGAAGCATCGATGGCTAGAGGATTTGTTAAAAATTTGACTGAGCTCAAGCACTTAGTGATTGAGTGGGCCAAGGCAAAAAAGGCCAGAGAAGAGGAGCAGCTCATCAAGATTGAAGAAGACCTAAACTCCCTTCTGGATGAGAGAAGCCTGGGGTTCATTTCTGAGGATAGCAAGACTCGCCTTATTGAATTGGAGAAGGAAAAGCAAAATATCCTAAAACTCCGGGAGGAATCGATCAGACTGAGAAGCAGGGCATTATGGCTGAAGGCAGGGGATGAAAACTCTAGATTCTTCCATAATTTTGCCAAAGGAAGGAAGGTATCCAATACCATTTGGGACCTTCCTCTACCTGATGGGGGAGTGGCAGATACCTTCAATAAATTATCTCAACTTGGAACAGCACACTTCAGAGGGATTTTCAAGAGCCCTCCTGGGACCAATCTTGCTGAGATTATCAATGTGGCTTCACACTTGCCCAGGTTTGTAAATTTCGAGGATGCTGAAGCTCTCATGGATCCTGTTTCCATGGATGAACTAGAAAGTACGATCAAATGGTTCCAGAAGGAAAAGAGCCCAGGACCTGACGGATGGACTATTGAGTTTTACATTGCCTTCTTTGACATCTTAGGAGGTGATATCCTAAAGGTGGTAGAGGAAAGCAGAATTTCGAGACAAATCTACCATGCAATCAACTCTACTTTCATCGCCCTCATCCCCAAGACTGACTCTCCCTCTTCATTTGATGATTTCCGCCCCATCTCCCTATGTAATGTCTTATACAAAATCATATCAAAGATTATAGCCAACAGAATCAGGCCAATCCTGTCTAAGCATATTGCCCCCCAGCAATTTGCATTCTTAGAAGACAGACAAATTCATGAAGCCATTGGATCCGCACAGGAAGCCATTCATTCCATCTGGACTAAACGTCTGAAAAGCATTCTCCTTAAAATCGACCTCTCCAAGGCTTTTGACAGAGTCAGCTGGCTCTATATCAAGATGATCCTCATACATTTGGGCTTCCCTCATCCCCTCATCAATTGGATCATGGCTTGCATAACATCCCCCACTTACAGTATCCTGATAAATGGTGCAGCCTCCCACTTCTTCCATTCGGAGCGAGGTCTGAGACAAGGCTGTCCTCTATCCCCACTTCTCTTCCTTCTGGTTATGGAAGCCTTGAGTCGACTGATCATCTCGGCCAAAAGGGATGGAACTCTCAGGGGCCTGAAAATATCAGAGGAATGCTTCATTACCCACCTGTTGTTTGTAGATGATGTCCTTATCTTACTCGATGGCAGTATACAAGACACTTCGACATTCAGCCGGATTCTGAAGCTATTTGCACATGCTACTGGAATGGAGGTTAACCGTACCAAATCCTCTATCACTTTGGTAAATACTTCGGTCAATGAATCTTATGCAGCCCGCCAAGCATTCCCCTTCACCACATAGCCCTTGGACAGGGGATTAAAATATCTGGGTTACTGGCTAAAGCCCACCACACAGAAGGTGGCGGATTGGACTTGGCTGATTACCAAAGTGGAAAAAAGGATTACTTGTTGGAGCTTCAGATATCTATCCAGAGCGGGAAGACTTACCTTGATCAAATCTGTTCTAGAAGCCACTCCAGTTTTCTGGATGGCCCTCGCTTGGATTCCTCGGAACATCCTATCAAAGCTCAAGCAGCTCTGCTCCAGATACCTCTGGGCGGGCAACAAAGAAAAGCGCACATTTGCCTGGATTGGATGGAAATCGATTGCCCTGCCAAAGAAATGGGGAGGCTGGGGTTTGAAGGATCTACCTTCCTTTGCAAATGTGCTGGCGGCGAAGATGGGATGGGCATTGCTCACCTCTCAAAGCTTATGGACAACATTACATATCATAAGTACATTTGGCCTCTCAACATCTTGGATTGGGCGAGGCTCCCAACTTGGAACAAGACAGGCATTTCCTCAATCTGGAAAGCCCTCCTTCATTCTCTCCCTTTGATCAGGAACAACATCGTTTGGAGAATAGGGAACGAAAGCAGAGTCCGCATTGGATTAGATCCTTGGAGCGGCTGTGGAGGGAGACACAGGCTCCCACAAGAACTGATGCAATTTCTATCTGCCCAAGGAATTAAAGTCATCTCACAAATCGCAGACCAAGAGCATTCTAACCTATTCCATCAGGCTTGGAAGAATGCCGCTCAACTCAACCTCCCACAGAGATGGCACGATGCATGGAGAGAATATTGTGCGGCCCTGATGGAATCTCATGTCAGAATATCTGAGAGATCGGATGAAATCATTTGGCACCTGGCGGATAATGGGAGGTACTCACCAAAAGAGGGATACGTTCACATCATTTGGTAGAGAAAACCCGAAGTACTTGAATGATGGTGGCATAGCTTATGGAAGCTATCTGCTTCCCCTCGCTCAAAATTATTCACTTGGTGCATCCTCAGAAACAGGGTTCCCACGGGTGAGCATCTCATGCGAAGAGCACAATTCGGTCCGACGAGATGCGCTCTGTGCATGAATGCCAACGAATCCACAGAGCATCTCTTCCTGAACTATAACGCTGTTCTTCAAATTTGGAGTAACATAAAACAGGTTATAAAATACACGGGTGAGTGGAGAGGTATCGACCTTATTAATGCATGGATTGATTGGGGCAACAGTCATAAAGGCACTAAATTTGTAAACCTGCCTATCATCATAAATTGGACCATTTGGAAAGCAAGGAACCTGCTGATATTCGAAGAGAAGGCCATACAATGGCCTCTTATTGAAGCCCGGATCATAAGTGCATATAACGAATTACCTGATCCGCCTCCTCCAAAATCCCGCAGACCAAACCCTCCCCCCTCCATTGATCGGGAAACTCCTTGGGCTTACTTCGACGGGGCTGCCAATGTCCAAAGCAGCGGGGGTGGGTTCATATTGCACAAATCTGAAAATCACTCTTACTTCATCAAGGCTGGCTTGGGGCCCGGGACCAACAACTTCGCTGAACTTATATCTCTTCGACATCTGCTCCATTTTGCTTTAAGCCATCAATGTAACAGCATAAACATCTTCGGGGATTCACAGATCATTATAAATTGGTTCAACAGTATCTCCACATGCCACATACACACACTTAATAACATACTTGATGAAGTGCTACAGTTCAAGACAGCCTTTAATCACATCTCCGTTTCTCATATCTACAGGGAACACAACCAGGATGCTGATAAACTTTCCAAGGAGGCCGCGTTGATGGAGAAAGGACATTGGGAGATAACCGAGATTTTGGATCAACAAGAACAAAAGTTTTACCATCGCCCATATATAAACCCACAATATCCTACTGTGGGTCTGCATGAGATTTAATCTCAAAACAGCAGGATGTCAGCAGAAGTACTCAGAACTGTTTTTTGTAAATTTTTGTAACAGATGGATGCCATAAGGCATCAACTCTTTGAACTATACCGACCATACAGCAGTATAATGCAACAACAGATATATGTATTTATTTTGTAAATGTACAGAGATACCAATGAACTTTTGGCATATGCGGCATGCATCTACATATGTAACCTTTCATCTATAATGAAAAGTTTACGGATTTTTCCAGTGGAAAAAAAAAGAATAGGATGATAAAATGTTTAAGAAAACACAAAGGATCAAGAATATAAACTCTAATTAAGAATAAACCAACAAAAAATACTATAAAAAGGACACCAATACCTACACAGATAAATAAACAAAATAAATCCCAAAAAGAAACGTAAAAAGCTAGGAGGACACGACAGGAACCCAACTTCTACTAATAATCCAACCATCGTCTCTATTCAAATTATTGGGCCTTCTTTCGATTTCTAGGACCTCCCTCAATTTACGATGATGGAAATGACTAACCCTAGCAACGACTTGGGCCTCCTAAATGCAGATGTGATGCTTAGATTTATCTGCATGCTTTGCCAAAGTAGAGGAGCGGCTCCTGCCATGCTTGATGTCAACGACATGCTCACGAATCCTTTGATTAATCGAGTGACATGTCTCACTAATGTAGGGAGTCCCACAAGAGCACGGGATAACGTAAACACCCTTCATATTCTTAGGTTCCATTGGGTCTTTTACAGATCTAAGTGAGCTCTGGATGGTATTTAAAGGCCTAAAGGTTGAAGCCACCTTATGCTTCCTTAGGATCTTCGCAATCTTGTCAGTGGTCTCTTGGATAAAAGGAAGATGAACACCCAAAAATCGATCCTTGGTATCTTTCCTAGCCTTAGGACCTTTTTCAGCTCCGAGGAAAGGCTTAGTACATTGGTGTCTACTATACCCATTATTAAATAAAACACTTAGGAGATGTGCTTTCTCTTCATTGAGATGGTTGTCATCAAAAACTCTTAAAGCTCTAGTCACTAAGGTGTTGAGAACACCAAGCTTTTGAGTTGGGAAATGATGAGAATTAGCATGAAGATATTGTTCTGTATTAGTTTTCTTACAAAAGACCCGATGAAAAAAGAGCCATCATCATTCCTTGAGAGGAGGACGTCAAGGAAGGGCAGACTACCATTACTTTCAAATTCCATGGTGAACTTTATGGAACTAGATAGATTGTTAAGATGAAGGAAAAACAGTTCCAACTCTTCCTTAACATGGGACCAGATGACACAAGTGTCATCCACAAACCTCTTCCACATCCTAGGCAAAAGACGAGAGGAAGCTAAGGCCTTTGTTTCAAAATCCTCCATGAATAGATTAGCAACCACAGGGTAGAGGGGGGAACCCATGGGAACATCGCAATTTTGCTCATAGAATTCCCCATCAAATGAAAAGAAAGTAGAGGTAAGACAGATACCAACTAAATTAGCCGTATCTAGGTCCATAATGCACTTGTTGACTTTGATGGCCTCGTTGATAGGAATATTAGTGTAGAGGGAGACCACATCGAAGCTCACAAGCTTGTCATCCGGATCAAGCTTGATTTCTACCAAAAGACTTTTCTTAATTCATTATGGATCACAGAGGACTGAATTCAGAAAGAAAATTCTTATCAAGCTTCTTAAATGAATTACTAAAATGCTCCATCACAACACTCTCATGCTCATTCTACTTAATTACTAGAATATCGTCTTTCCCTTTCAATTCCTATATAGCTCTCATATTTTCTAGTGACTAGCAAATTTATAGAAATATTCGGTGTTGTATCACTAGCCTAGAGCCATAAAGCCATAAAGCCATAAAGCACCATTTTTGAGTCTCCACAATTCTTCTTCAATCTTCAAAATATACTCATTTCTAGATTCCAAGTGGGTTAACCTCATTTTCTACTCTTCGGTGAAAACTCCACTTTGAATTTCCAACCATATATTTTCATAATTCAACTCGATATCCACCAAATTTTCTGATCTTCACTAAAAACTCCACTTTGAATTTCCAACAATATATTTTCATAATTCAGTTCAATATCCACCCATTCAATCTTTATTAGACATTTGCATTTAAAAAAAACTGCTAAATAAAACATAATCATGGTAAATAAAAGTTAACTCATAAAACATGACTCAATAAATACAAGTTTGGATTACACGGACATGACTCTCAATCAAGTACAACTTTGAATTACACAAGTAAAACAGAACCCCATATAATCTAATCAAATATTTTCTCTTTTGAAAATTGAATGGAATGAACCACTGCAAGGAAAACACGATCTATATAAGCATGGCTCTCAATACAAATGGCTTTGAATAGTCGGCTCCCCCAAATTTTAACAAAGAAACTGTATCTTACCATATAGCCTTTAATGGACTGAAAAGATCAATCTCTCCATATTATGTTGCCTCTCGTTCTCATCTCAAACGCCCACAATTATCAGCCTAGTACAATAACAAACACAACTAACAGTGAGTATAGTTGCTCTCATCAAACAATTTTCATGGGTTCTTTCAGTCAAGTCCTGGGGAAGAGCCTCTGCCTTTCAGAAAGCTGGCAGTGATAATGACTCGCTCATTGTGCTATGATTGATGTGGATTTAGCTCGCTGTCATCGACTCACTTTTAAGTGATTCAGTTATTTGTTAGTGGAGTTTATTAGAAGCTTTTGCTACTTCCATTCTGTTTCAAGTTGTCACTGCAACTTTACCACCATTGGTTCTAATGGCTATTTGAAAACTTCAATCTTATGGTATATATCTGACTGTAATTCGTGCGGGTAGAAATATGAAGCCACCATGCGCTTGTTCGTTAAGCTTATGCGTAATATCAGCAAACTCGCGCATAACAATCTTGAGCAGGAAACCCACCTTAAAAAACGAAAATATAAATCTGAAGGCAATACTAATACTTCTACTGCCAGAACAGAGATCTGTGAAAATGGGCAACCGAAGGAGGTATTTAGTGTCCTTCAACATTCAAAACCTCCACAAAACCCTAATGTATATGCCTCTATGTTGCAGGCCTGTGCCAGTTCAAAGGCTCTAGAAGAAGGCATGCAAGTCCATACCCGCATCATTTTATGTGGGATTGAGCAGACCTCGTTTTTATTGAACAAGCTTGTAGGGATGTATGTTGCCTGCGGGAGTTTGGAGAATGCACGTCAAGTGTTTGACGAAATGTCTCAACGAAAGTTGTTTTCATGGAATTCATTGATTGGAGGATATGCGAGGCAGGGGTACTACCACGAAGTGCTTTTCCTCTTTTGCCGTATGCAAGAGGTAGGCATATCTCCTGATAAATTCACTTTTCCTTTTGTTCTCAAGGTTTGCACCGAACCCGCTGGTCTACAGACTGGTAAAATGATTCATGCTCACGTAATAAGGTTTGGGTTTGATTCGGATGTCTTTGTGGGGAATGCCCTGATATCAATGTATTGTAGATGTGAAAAATCGGAGTTTGCACGCCATGTATTTGACAGAATGTCTCAGAGAAATGTAGTCTCCTGGACTTCGATGGTTGCGGGATATGCGCAGAATGGGTGCTGCCGCGAGGCCTTGATATTCTTTTGCCAAATGCAGTTTTCTGGTCAGAAGCCCGATGCAATGACCTTCTCTAGCATTCTTCCAGCATGTGCGAATCTGGCAGCTTTGCGACAGGGTAAAGAGATGCATGGGTTTATAGTTAAAGAAGGCTTCGATTCAGATGTGTTTGTAGGGAATGCTGTTATAGACATGTATGCGAAGTGTGGACGTATAAGTAATGCACGGCGGATTTTTGACAAAATGGCTGAAAGGAATACCGTCTCATGGACATCGATGATTGCTGGGTATGCTAGTCATGGACATGGTGAAACTGTCCTTCAGTTATTTCAACAAATGCAGCAGGCAGGAGTGCAGCCAAATCATATTACCTTTACTGCTGTTCTGTCTGCCTGTAGCCATGCAGGCCTTGTAGAGGAAGGTTGGCGCCACTTCAATTCGATTAATCGGCATCCTGGTATTCCCCCCAGGATGGAACATTATGCTTGCATGGTTGATCTTCTAGGCCGGTCTGGCCATCTGGACGAGGCACATGATTTCATACAAAACATGCCCTTAGAGCCAAATGCTAGTGTTTGGGGATGCTTGCTCAGTGCCTGCAAAATTCATCACAATGTTCCACTCGCAGAATATGTGGCAGGACAGCTTTTTGAGATAGAACCTGACGATGCTGGAAATTACGTGCTGCTGTCAAACATCTATGGGGAAGCTGGTAGGTGGGATGACGTAGCTAAGGTGAGAAAAATGGTGAAAGATCAGCAATTGGAGAAAACTCCAGGATGCAGTTGGATTGAAGTCAAAAACAAGATGCATGCATTTACAGTTGGTGACAAATCTCACTCGCAAAAGGAGAAAATATATGCAACTCTTGAGCAGTTGGACAGGCAGATGAGGTCCATAGGTTATGTTCCTGACACGAGCTCTGTGCTACATGATGTTGAGCAGCAGAAGAAAGAAGAGATTCTCCGTAGCCACAGCGAAAGGCTTGCCATTTCTTTTGGGCTTATCAATACAGGCCCTGGGACAGAAATCCAAATTTCAAAGAATCTTCGTGTCTGTGGTGACTGCCACACGGCTATCAGGTTCATTTCCAAGATTGTTGGACGAAAAATTATTGTGAGGGATATTAAACGCTTCCATCATTTCAAGGAGGGACGTTGTTCATGTGGCGACTATTGGTGATGCTCCACAGATAAAGTACACTCATAATGTCTCTAATTGCAATCTTAAAGTATTTGCTCTTAGAATGCTTGTTATCGTCTTTGCTTAGTGTTCACTCAACTGCCAAAATTCATTTATGAAATTGGGAAAGTGTGAAACTGGTTCACTTGTAAAAACAATTAATTGTGTTCACCTACTTTCTGGGATGTTTAGTAAGCCATCGGCTTGTTTATACTTAATTTGAACCAAATTGGTAACCAAAGGATAGATGATAACATTGTTGTAGCTGGTCAGGTTTGTTGGATTTGTTTGACTCATAATACATGTAGCATAAATCCTGCATTTGGAGATTTGGCAGAAAATCTGTTAAAAGGATGCTAGTTTCTGGGGTGGCTCTCTTGACATAAGTGATAACTCGACGAGTCCACATTGTGGTTTTTCGCTCAGGATGGCAGATCTGCTAGGCTGGTGCAGCCATTGTTGAAAAAATCAGCATCAGTAAAAAGTTGCCGAGGGTCTGTACATCAGGGTATCTGAAAATTCAAACAAAAGATTGGCAAACCGGGAAGACATTGAAAAATGCAAAATAAATTCATTTTTAAATGTTTTTTAAATATAAACCAACAGCAACATCAAATAAGCATATCGGCACATACATATGGAAAAACACTGATATAAATGAATGCCACATCATACATCAAAACACTGATATAAATGAATGCCACATCATACATCAAAGTCAATACTGAATCCTGAAAGATGTCCAATCCAGGATTCATTACCAGACAACCAATACAAAATGACATCATATATATAAATGTATATCATCATCATGAATCATCTGCAATGACCAAATTTACAGTGAGCTGTCAATTCCCTATCCCCTTTTATGGGAAAGGGTTGTGGTTTGTTTGCCATAAGGTCTTGCATCATCCAACAGCAATTGGTGGGCTTATGTGTATCAAACTAAAATGTGGCATTGAGGCTGCCACATCACCCTCCTTAGTGTGAAAATTCTCCTCCTCCTAGAACCATTGTGGGTCATCTTTCCCTGCACCATGCACCTGTCGCTGCTCCTCCTCTAACCACAGGTGCCTCCACCATAATGGGTGTCTCATATTCCACCGTCCATTGAGACATTATGTTAATGTTCTTTCAAGGAAATGATGTCTATATCAGAGATTTTATAAAGGTGCCCCACCCTCAGTCAAAGATTGTAGCGGACTTAAATCATATCATCCATAGTTGAAACTTTAGCATTTAAGGGTGCCATAGTAAATTTAATGAGCCTTTAGGGTCATAAATGTGCGGGTCAAAATATAATAACTGTAACTGCTAACATATTGTGCTTCTTTGTGAATATTTTTTCAAATATTCTTCCGTTGCACTCACGATCTAAATATTACAAATTACAAATTTGCCTCAACACCCAAGAGGCAAATTTCCATAAGAATAGTGTTTTTTCATCATTATTTCTCCACCCTTCATCAACAATAAATAAGAAAAAAGAAACTTCAATCACATTTTATTATGATATGAAATGGGAAATAAAGAAAACATAATGTAACTTTCAAATAAAACATGTAATTTAAATTTTAAATTCTAATGGCTTACTTTGTATCAAAACTTTCTTTTTTTTGGACAACAATACCAAAGCCAAATAGTTTGTTGACGTTTTTATACATCTCTGTCTTGTGATCAATTGTTTTGCGAGCTTCTTGATTTGTGTTTTCTCTCATATTCCCTTCCCCCCAAACCCACTCCCCACCCTCATGAGGGTGGAGGGTGTGGGAAGTTAATATGCAAACCATAATTATTCATTATAGTTTGCATATTAACTCCCCTTAAAGTGCCATCTTCTTAAAACATGTAAGGAACCCTTCCATAACCTTGCCATCGAAATCAAAAGTACATGAGTAAGAAAAGGTGGGATTGAAAACAAGCACCACTACATGAATTAGATGATGGAGCATCCGAGTGACTCCATCAATCATCGATAAAATCTTAGATCTTCATATTTTTTTCAGGTCTAGGGGTAACCTTTTCCAAATAATAAGATCATATCGCTTCTTGGCCCTATCCATGGTCTCATGCAAGTAGTTCGTTGCAAGCTAATCCCCATCAATCAAATAAAGACTTTTTACCAAAGGTTCACTAGATGTGCACACTTCCTCCACTCCTTCCTCTTCAATGCAAAATGCACTATCACTCCTCTCATTAGAAATGAACATCTACTTCACTTCAAATTAGTAATGGTGCATAGACTGAAGGGGAATGACGCTACTAGTAAAATATGTGATTGTAGGATGCAACAAGTCCCTGTTTCTTGTGAATTTCCTCATGAGTCTAAGAGCAAATGCATGGTTATTTATGTATTTTGTGATGCTCTTAGCTAGATCAATGACCTCCTTGATTAAGCATCTTTTGTCCACATCCTAAAGCATCAAATTGATGCAAGGGTAGAACACTGTGGGGTGCCTCTCTATTAACAACTTGTCAATGATGACATAATTAGTTGCATTATTTGTTACTAGTTGTACAAAATGTTCCACACCTATCTCTTGGATAAGCCCATCCAACAATTCACACAACAATGCCACACATACTATTCATTGATACATCAACATATTTAATAAACATGCACTCTTGGGACAATGTACCAAGAAATGGAGGGTCCTACCCTTCCTATTAATCTAGAATTCAACCATCAAAGGTCATGATGCATCCAAAGATCTCCCATGACTTCCTTAAGTTCTCTAATCTAGTATTGATATCATCCTTACCAAGAAATGGAGGGTCCTACCCTTCTCATCAATCCAAAATCCAATCATCAAAGATCATGGTGCATCCAACGGTTTCTCATGACTTCCTTAAGTTCTCCAGCATAGTATTGATATCATCCTTTTCTGTTTGAAGAATTGGCCCTTATAACTCATTGTGAGTCATAGGTAGGGGCTTTTACCCTAGGCTAATAGCATCAAATTTAATTGGAAGATTGGATTGGTCTTTGCAATGCTCAAAGGTATGTTGATCCGGAAGTGACACCTCCCCACAACCTTATTTGCTTCTTGATTCTCCTTTATTTTAACCATTAATTAGATGGAAATTGTGCCCCATCTGTGGTTCTAGGAACAAATAAAGGTGAGGCCCTCATGGAAGGTGGATTCCTATAGTCCCTCTCACTACCCTTAGTCCCAAATATGCTCATGGTTCTTTAGGATCTAGCCACTCCAACTATGGAAATTTCAAGTTTGACAATTGTTGGCTCTTCCTTCTTTTTATCCTTTTCATAAATAGCTTGGTGAGTAGCTCACATAACCACTAGGGATGATTGAATATAAATTTTAACCTTCTTCCCTATCATGCTAGCAAGGTGTTATTTCAACCACATAACGCATCACCCCACCCCCATCATGGGTTGTCCACATAGTTTGCAAGTCAATCTTTGTTAGTTTGTCCCATTTTTAGGTTCACCTACCACATAATGGGTGCAAAACCTTTGGCATATTGGCAAGGCAATATTTACCTTTGAAGTTGAGCCTAGAATTAACAAGGACTTTTTTCTATCAAAGAATGCCAGTAAAAAACAACTTGTTGGTAACCTTTATGATCTATCAAAAAATGACAATAAGAGGCAAGCAACATGCACTTTGAAAACCTTGCATAAATTTGGAAAAAAAAAAAAAAAAACTAGTTAGAGGGCAGAATTCTAACCCTAGGATTTGGAAATATGAAAATTGTACATAGAAAGAAACTAATCCCCAATCTAAGAAAACATCTTTGATGGTGATGAGAATGATTGTTTAACTCTTAAATCGCTAGTTGAAGGTGATAAACTCCTTCCCTCTCAATCTATGTTACAAATCTTTCTTAATTTTAACCTGGAGGTTTGAATTTGGTGAACCTAAAAAAATGAAATTTGGTGAGAACCTCATCAAACCTCATGGTGAACCAAGTCCAGAACTCAAGCTCATAACCTTATATCATAGCTCAAGCTTGTAATATATCCTTGCAATTTCCAAGTCCATGATAACATCTTTAATGTTTATTGATGTTGATTTCTTACAATTTTATGTTATATTTCACTTTAAAGACAATATAGAAAATATATATAGAAAAAACTAATGGTAAACCTCATCTGCATCAAAAAAATCAAATCCAAACCCAACCTAATCATTACTGAACCTGAACTCGAACCGATGCAAGTGACTTAGCTCTCAATCCCCAACCATTGCAAAGGAAAATAACCAAAAAAATCGCAATTTGCCACTTTATGAGGTTTTATACACTACATAGCAAATTTCGGGGGCAAATTCTTGTCCTAGGTTTGGAATCACAATTTTTCTAGATTTTGTCAAATTTTTTCATTTATGGGTCTAGCCACTTGGATGAGACACATGATTTTATACAACACATGCAATTTAATCCAAATGCTAGTGCTTGGTGATAATTAAACTTAATTTTGAGACAAAGTTTTTTTGAAGGTATGCTCATACTTGAATCAAAGTAATAAATAATAGATAGGTAAAATAAAAATAAAAATGATAAAAACAAGGATTATATAGTAGCTAGTAACTGTGGGTTAATTTAAATATAGCTTACTTAAACTAAATATAACAAGGTTGTTTCCAGCTTAGTTTAATTATTGAACTTTGAAAAGTATGAATGAACTGTCAAATTTGAACAAAAGCTTAGCCTAAGTTATTCCCTCTTTTACATTAAATGATTTTATTGATTGGTTAAATCAATAAATTTATTATTTTTAATAATAATAATAATAATAATAATTTTCTGGCATAAATCATTTTTTAGTTATAATTGGATTTGTTTAGAACTCATTGTGTTGTTGTGAGTTGTGAATTTTGTTTTATGGGTTTTCTTTTTTTATATGGAAATGTGAATTTTGTTCTATGAGTTTTTTTTATATGGAATTTATGTATATGTACTTAAATACAGATGATTTAATGGGTAAATAGTGGACCATGCTATTAACTATTGTCTAGTTACATTCTTTTTTAATCTTTGTTGTGAACATGGTATCACTTATAGTTGTCTAATTACATATTTGTTTGGTTTGATATTGATTTGATTGTAGAACACAATGTTTGTTGTGAATGAATAATTAAAACCGGTTGTTTTGTATTCCTAATGAATTTCATTCTCATTTGAGTTCAATTTTGAAGATGATATTACAATTTTGAAGATGATATTACTTACTGGTAAGGTTATGACTTATTTTGATGTAATTGTGAATAAGTTTTCAGTCTTATTGGGTGGTTGTATGATGTGAGAGTATGCTCTTATTATCCCTGCACTTATACCTTGTTGTAGCAGGTATAATAAGAAAAACATATATAATCATGCTTTAATTCATTTAATTTTGAATCTAAAATAAATTAATGATTGAAAACAGTGGGCATTAATACATCTAGCATTAATACACTTACTATCGGTCTTGCGATAAGATTTCCAATTCATAATCGAACTAAAATTACCTAAATAATCTAAACGTTAAAAAAATTAATGAATATAATATTTCATATAAAATAATATAAATTTATCATCAACATAGAACTAATTAACCCTAAATCCATTAAAGAATGATCTATATGGGTTGCCACAAAGAGTAAAATAAAAACATGACTTTGTCCTAAATCTTCTTTATTCATTTTCATACAACTAAATTGTTATTACAGAACTAAATTAAATATTTATGGGAGTATTAAGAATGGTTTTCATGTTCATAAGTCAACTGTACTCTCACATCGATTAACAAATGTTCTGTGCTCATATCCCTTAGAGTCGGTGCTAAATAGGCCTTGAACGCTGAGAATTTGGTCTCAAATGCCTGGACCAACTATAAGTTTATAATTTCAGCAGCTTCTTGTAGGTTCTTGCATGCCTTCCAGCATTTTCAATTGACGCATTCTGTTTAAATGCAGCGAAAATTGGGAATTTGAGCTTGGGTGCCAAAGCCCTAACAAAAAGCGGCTTTGAAGCTTTATTCCGGCAGACGTTTCCCTCTAGAGGAGGAATTCCACTGGCCCTGTTGCTGGAACTATGTAAATTTCGACTGCGGAGATCATGGGAGGATCTGATTTGTGACAAGAGTATTCACTGTTGCCAGTAAGAACTTTGTACATTTTGCCGAAGGATTTGATTTTTATTCACATCTGTCAGTATAATGAAATCATTTCCAAAAAAGACCATGATCAATAGAGTTGAAAACCCAAAACGAAGTATTTTAAAAAATAAATATTTTGTTTGTGTAATGTTTACATTAGACAGTGATTTTAATATTTGGTCAATAACTTACTAATTTGGTAGTCTTACCATCGAATGCATGATATTTGCCGAGAAATATAATAAAAACAAAAATTTCATTAAAACAACTAATAAAATGTTATATTGTTGAATGTTATTGCTAAAAATTAAAAAATATGATTAATTAATATTGTTTATATTAACATATATACATTTTAATATATATGTTTATTTTTTATATAATTTTATGTGTTTTATTTTTATTTATTTTTTTTGACAGAAACGGTTAGGATGATATATTGATTCTTGGCTGGAATGCCTCAATTCAGATTACAAAGAGGTAGGCAGAGCTCAGATTTCTCCTCGGCCAGGAACCATGTGACTTCCCCACTAATGAGCCTGCGAATTTTGCAAACTATATTACTTGTAGTTTTCTCTATCTTTCCTAATTTGCAGATACAAACAAACTGCTCCAATAAAAGACAGTAAAACATTTTAATCAGACAGTTAAGGGATGGGATCCCAGCCTTCATCTCCGTCTCTTAGAAGAACTCCGAGGGGGAGAAGAACCGCTTTATTGGCTTCAACATCGACTTCTTTATTGTTGTCTCTCTTTACATGAAGGAATTCCAGACTCTGAAAGGAATTTATCAGGGATCTAATTCTGCTCAGCAGTCTTGATAATCTTAAATCTGAAGGAGAGGAATTGTCCACAATGGCCTTTATAATAGACTGGGAATCCCCAAATACAATTGCATCTTTGATACCCAGAAAAATGAGCAGCTTGAGCCCCTGGAGAAGAGCCAGTGCTTCAGCTTGAATGCTGGTATTGAAGCCCACTCCCCAAGCGTATCTAGATTCAATTCTGCCCTCTGCGCTTTTAATAACACCACCTGCTCCGGAAATACCAGGATTGCCTTTTGCTGCACCGTCAAAAAAGAGAACTTTTCTTGCCTTCTTGATGCAAAACTCAACGAATTCTGCAGCCTTAAGACGGATTTGCCAGTGTTTTAGCGGAGAGGGGAGCCTGACTCTATCAATGAAATGGAGATCAAGAGAGGCGCCCCATACAGCTTCTTGTTCACTAAGATCTGCCCTGTCTAGCTGATCTCCCAAACAGTCTTTTAGGTGGCTTTTAATTTTTACCCAGGTTATCTTGGGATCGCTCTTCTTGTCTCTGAATATCCTTTGATTTCTTTCCAGCCATATGTGCCAGCAGATTAATTTGGGAAGGGCGAGCCAGGCTTCTTTGATATGAGGATTCTGAGAAGTGCCACCAGGGTACATACGCTTCCAGTTTGAGAACAGGTCTGAGCAGCGATTAGGGGGAGCGAAGTCAATGCTCCAAGGGCTTAAAGCCTCCTTCCAAAGGTCTGCAGCAAATTTACAGAAGAGCATCATATGGGAGGCATTTTCTTCGTGTTCCCCACACAGCGAGCAGCGAGAGGGCCCTATAAAGCCTCTTTTCCGGAGCCTATCCTCGGTCAATATTCTGTGATGGCAAAGAAGCCAACAAAAGGAGTCGATTTTGGGGATCGTTGTCTGAGACCAGATCCCCTGCCAGGGCTTCGGATCAGGCGGGACATTAGGATGCAGAGAGAGTTGTCTATAACCCTGCGAAACTAAATAACTCCCAGGGATCGGACCCCATCCCCGAATGTCTGCTTTTCTGCTATTCAAAGGGGCTTTGCCTTTTAAGTGGGAGAGAAAGGTAGCATAATCTTTGGAAAGATTCAAAGGCACCTCTAATTTTTCCCATCTCTGCCAATCGTCATTCTCCCAATGTGATAAGTCCCACAGAGTTTTAATACCAGCTCTGTCCATCCAGTCTTTCAACAAAACCAGAGAGCGATCATCAGCAAGGGGGTCACTGCCCATAATGCGATCCTCCCAGATTTTAATGCGCTTTCCATTTCCAGGAATCCAGTGCGCATGAAGTTTAATTAAGGCGGAAGCTTTTTCGCACAATTTATGAATCATCGTTCCGGAGGTTGTATTAGGATTGTCCAGGCAGCGTGTTCTCTGCCCACGGAAGTATTTTTTCCACAACGCTAGCTGAGCCCAACCCGGATTTGGGGCAATTATCCTCCATAACAGTTTTGCACCCAATGCGATATTTTGCTTACTGATATTCTTAAAGTTCAATCCGCCTTCCATTCTGGGCAAGGAGATTATATCCCAGCTTAATAGGGGGATTCTCTTCTCATTTGCTTTGCCGCCTTTCCAAAAAAAGTTTCTTATGTATTCCTCCATTTTCCTCGTGATGCCAATAGGAGCCATCATAACTGCAGCCTGATAAATGGGAAGGTTGTTCAAGACAACTTTTATTAGCACTGTCTTACCTGCTAGATTGAGCCAGTTGAATCCCCAGGATTGAATTTTAGACTTAAATTTTTCCAACAGAGGCAGCCAGTCTCTGCTGAGAGCCCTTTTTTGGAAGACAGGGAGCCCCAGATACTTGAAGGATGACCAAGAAGAGGTGGCTGCAAAACCAAAACAGTTGGAAATGGCTTGAAGCGATCTGGCCGTAGCATTCCAGCAGAAGATATGACATTTGCCTTTATTGAGGCTGCTTCCTGAGTCTTCACAATAGGCATCCACCACATCTTTAAATCTTTTAGCCAAGGGCAAGGAGGCAGCACCCAGCAAGAGAGAGTCATCCGCGAAAAGCGCATGGTTTATGCTTTTGACACCTCTTGCGATGTTCAATCCCATTATTTCTTGATCAGACTGCTTTTTATTCAAGAGGAAGCTGAGAACAGAAGCTTGGAGGACAAAGAGCAAGGGGGAGAGAGGACACCCTTGCCTCAGCCCTCTAGAGGCTTTGAAGAAGTCAGTGGCCCTCCCATTCACCAAAGGGGCAATCCATGGCTCACTGATACAAGCCTTGATCCAGTTGATAAATTTGAGGCCAAACCCAAATTTGTGCAGGACATCCAACAGAAATCTATGTCTCACCTTGTCAAAGGCGCTTTCAAGATCTAATTTGACAACCATTCCTTTCTCTTTCCGGGTCAAGCTTGAGTGAATCGCCTCTTGGACCAGGATAAAATTGTCCACTATCTGTCTTCCCTGAATAAAACCTCCCTGATTCTCAGGAATAATGTCAGGAAGAATAGTTTTCAGTCTGTTTGCGATCACTTTTGTTATCAGTTTGTAGCCTATATTGCAAAGGGAGATAGGACGAAATCTGGAGAAGGAGTTGGCGCCTTTTTCCTTAGGGATAAGGGCCAGGAAAGCCGAATTGGTGCTTCCCCCAATTTTCTGACAAGCTTGAGATTTCCGGACCATTCTGCATAAATCTTTTTCCACAATCTGCCAACAATTCTGCAAGAATCTGGCAGTAAAGCCATCTGGGCCCGGGGCCTTATCAGGCTCCATAGCAAAGAGGGCGGTTTTGATTTCATTATTAGTGACTTCTGCTTCCAAAAACTGATTCTTTCTGGCAGAAATCAGAGTGGGAACCTCATTTACTAAAGTTGAAGTATGCCCCAGACCCTCTTTTTCACTATACAGATTTTTGAAATGAAGGAAGGCAACGTTTTTTATGCTTTGTATATCTCTGTGTTTGATGTTCTCTTCCTTGATTTCGGAGATGGAATTGAAATTTTTCCGAGCTTGGGCTTGCTTGTGAAAGAAGGATGAGTTCCTATCTCCTGCCTTGAGCCAAAGCCTACGAGATTTGATCCTCCAATACTCTTCCTCGGCCGAGCTTGCTTTGAGAAGTTTTTGCTGAAGTTCCGCCTCCTTGTCGAGAACTTCTTTTGTGATCTCTTCATTTTCCGAATTCAGGTGATGGATCTCGAGACATTCTTGTATCTTTTTCCTTTCCACTGCTGGGTTAGGAAGGGATTTTACCCAAGTTTTCAATGCAGCTTTCACTCTCCTGAGCTTTTCCTCCCAAACAAAGAAGGCAGAGCCATTGACTGGTTGCTTCCAAGTATCTTTTACTAATTGCATAAAGGACTGTTCCTTGACCCAAAGGGGACTGAATTTAAAAGGGATAGGGCCTTGATCCATATGGGCCAAAAGATCAAGTTTGATGGGTCTGTGATCAGATACACTACAAGGGAGAATATGCATTCTAGACTCTAAACCAAGAAGAAGAAAAGTACTTTGAACAAGAAATCTGTCTAACCTTGCAGCAATATGACCCGGACCGAGTCTTTTATTGGACCAAGTGTACTTGCCCGACGAAGGTTTGATGTCGATCATGTCCCAATCCTGAAGCAGATCCTCAACCCATTCTCGCGCCGGATCCCTTACAATGCTTCCTCCACGTTTTTCAGCCAAAGTTAATGTGAGGTTTAGATCCCCAACAATGATGATGTTTGCTAAATCTTCATAATCTGCCAATCCTCTAATGGAATCCCAACAGATCTTTTTCTCTCCTGCGCTGACTGGAGCATACACGTTAAAGAGACAGAGGGTCTCATCTGAATCAACGTGTTTCAGCTTTGAGAACAGCCAATGAGTGTTGGCGACCTCTTTAACCCTTGAAAATTTGTTTGCGTTCCAGAGGGTGCCCAGGCCTCCTGAGGCACCCCGGGCTGAGACAGCTTGCCCTTCACTTCTCTTCCACAGATTTTTGCCGATATGGAGGAAGGCCTTGTCCTCCATTTTAGTCTCCTGGATGAGGAGTATATCAGGAGATTCGGATCTTATCAGACTTTTGATGGCTTCTTCTTTTATTTTGCTCCCCATACCCCTACAATTCCAGGAGACGATCTTCATCACTTGCTTTTGGAATGGAGAGCTCCTTTAGAGCTTTGGGACTGATTTCTGGTCATCTTTGGTGTTTTAGCCAAGAGTTTCTCGAGGGTAGGTTGGCTTCCTTGGAGTTTGTCTTTATAAGTCTCCTGCTCTCTTTTTTCGCGGGCAGATTTTCGGCCTCTCAATGATCTTCTAGCCGAGGTTTGCGAATCTCCTATTTCACCTTCTTCTTCTGAGTCCTCCGAGCCTTGCACTTCCTCAACCTCTTCTGTGGGTATCTCTTCCATTCTGTCTGCATTACTTTCGACTTGCTTTGGTCCCGAGGGGGGCTCTTTGTGGGGCGATCCTTCATTCTGCATCTCTATTTCTTGGGTATCCTCTATTGCTGAGCTTAACTGTATAAATTTATTTCCTTGTTCTTCCATGTGAGGTGTTTGAAGCCCAGAGCCTGCCTGGGGAGCTTTGCCATTGATATTACCAGTTCTAGGGGCTTTGTTTTTGGTCCTTTTGACCTGCGTCCATCCTTCCTCCTTGCCTTTCTCCGCTTCACTATTTTTTGGACAACCTCTAGCAAAATGGCCGTAGACATGGCATTTCCTGCACTTGAACGGAAGCTGCTCATAATCCAACTTTTGAACATGCGTCCAACTTCCAACCCTAATCTTTATTGCCTCAGGCAGACCGACCTCAAGGTCAACTTCAACACAGATTCTAGCATAGTCGTATTGGTCTTTACTGTTTGCTCGATCAATGAATTTACCCAAGGTGTTTCCGATGTGCTTAAGGGACTCCCAGTTCCAACAATGCATTGGCAGATTGGGCAATCTAACCCACACAGGGACGGCTGTGGGGACGTCAACTGCTGGATCAAAGTCAGGCGTCCACTTATTGAGATACAGCCCCTGAGGGCCCATGAAATAGGGACCATTACGGAATATCAGATCCTTATCTTCCTTTTCAGAGAATTCAAACAGGAAGAATCCCTTCCCCAGAAAATACGAAGTGACTCTGCCTTTAATCAGCGGCGCCCAGTTCCTTGCGACCCAGCTCTCCGTGGTTTTGGGGGAGGGCCAGAGTCCAGTGAACTGTCCAACCAAAGCACGCTCAGCCAAAGAAAGGGCGACCTGAATCGGTTTCTCAGGAGGAAGCGAGATCTCAGGGATGTCATCCAAACGTTTCACAAACTTCGCAACCTCGGTCGTTTTCTTTTTTGGAAGAGAATTCAGCAGTTTGATAAAAGCCTCGGCTTCAGAAAGGGGGGGCGTTGATGACTCCATTGAAGCAGCCTTAGCTCGATCGAATCGAGCTCACCCAAGTCCCAGCGGACATAGTCCTTCAAGTCTGCTCAGAGAAAATGCCCCTGGAAATCAGTCAGTAAAGCAAAGGGCCGAAGCACCGCAAAGGAAGACCAGAGCGCCTCGCAGGATCAAAGCGCCTCGCGGGAGAAAGGCAAAGCCCTCCGAAACGGCCACAGGGCCGAGGCGACGGCCTCAGTCACAGGGGATCAGCTGCAGAGCGGCGTTCAAGCGCGCGGTTCTTTATCTCAATGTGTTTTATTCTTATTAATATATATATTTTTCTATAATTAAATTTATTAAAATATGTTTTTAATATAATAATAAGTCACTTTAAATAGAAAATATGGAGAAAAAATTATAATTCATATGAAAATAGAAATAATAGAAAAATGGAAGAAAAAAAAAGCCAAAAGTTAAATAAAAAGGGAAAAAAACAAAAAAAAAAAAACAAAAAATTAGTAACTAATAGAAATAGAAGTTACTAAAGATCTAATAATAAGACCTCAACCAATCACTTTATAAATAAATTTAAATATAATAATAAAATAACAAAAATTGACTTCTCTATATTAACCTATGGATAAACGACATTTTTTTGGTAAAAACAAACTAACTCAACAACAACAAAAGTATTAAAAGAAATATTAAATAATAAAAAAAGTTAAAATGTACTTGATCAATTATTTGATGATAAGTGGAACTTATATGGAAGTTTTATAAAAGAAAAAATTACTAAAAATGAAATCTAAACAAACAAACAAAAAGATCTAATAATAAGATCTCAACCAATCAGTTTACAAATAAATAAATTTAAATAATAATAAAAAATAACAAAAATTGGCTTCTCAATATTAAACTATGGATAAATGGCACAAATTTTTGGTAAACTCAAATTAAGTCAAAAACATTTGTTGGTTCTAAACCGTTGGCCAAAAATTTCTCTTATAATTCATTATGGATAATAGAAGCCGGAAGTCAGAAACAAACAAAAAGTTCAAAAATGCATTAACAATTATTCGATGATAAGTGGAACCTATATATAGAGGTTTTTGCATGGATGAACATGAAGAAACTATTTATTTAATGTAGAGAAGGGAGTAGCATTATCTTTTTGCTTAAATTTTAATATGAAATGATTAGAAGTTAGGATAGGTAGTATATTGAAGGCTCAATAAGCTCTAAGTTGTGTGGACTTAAGAATTGGTTGAAAGGAGAGGTGTTCTCCACACTTGATTGTGGTTGGTTGGATTAAATATGGGACCACAAGTCACCCACTTTGCACTTTTAGGGCAGTGGAATTGGAAAAACATTTCATTTTGGAATGTGATGCTTTGAGAGACATCACAATAATTACAACAATATGTTAACATTGGTTCCTTGGCATTGTCTTTTCAATGAAGGGATTGTTATAAGGTTGGGTCAGCTTCATTATTAATTTGAATAATAAGAGGATTGAATTGCAAAAGATAAAACACAGAGAAGCTAGTGGTCCCATAGACTATATTTAGTCTCGTGGAAGTTAAAATTCCATTCATTCATTAATGAGTTAGATCTTTAGAAATTTCAAGTAATACTCTCACAACTTGTTTCCATGTTAATTACGCAACAAGAATAAAACAACCTTTATTTTTATGTTAATGATTTAAAAATTATTATGTTTAAAATGTTCACTTTACACATGTTGGATTTATTAGTTTAGGTAAAAAAAAAAAAATCTTGCTTTTTAATGTTGAAAGGTGTTTTTACCAACAAAGTGGGTGTTTTTACAACCAAATTGGATCATGTGTATACATGTTAAATGTTAACCTTTTATGTTGAGGGTTATTTTCTAGTGAAGTGAGCGTTTTTACAATCTAATAGGATGATATGTTTATTAATGTACAATCTAAGTGGGTTTAATGATTAAGGACATGGATATTCTCCTCACAAATAACATGTTCAATTCTAAAGAGGGGTAGGATATGTACATATGAACAATTTATTGATTACAAATATTCGTGGGCCATTGACAATGTCCCATCTACTCACTATCACTTTCAAACTAGACATTTTGTATTTTCTAGAATGACCAAATTTTTCACGGAAAACTTGTATGTCTATCTATAATAAAATAAAATGAAAATTTGTATCTCATTTTTATTAATGATGGTTCACAGACACTAGGTAGCCACTACATCCATGGTAAAATCCAAGAAAATCAATCTCTAAGGGAGTCAAATCCCGTCGTCCATCAAACTAGATAGACCTAACCCCAAGCGTATAGAGAAAAATTAACCCTGTAACCTCCGAATTAATGAGATACTTAACAACAAAAACTTGACCGATTGAACTAACCTTTAAAACTAAAAAATCATATTCAACAAAAATAATAATAATAATAAATTATATTTATTTTAACTATAAATCTTCTAAACATTGACCTACTATACTTAATTTTTTTAATCTTCCCTAATACTTATTAAATTCAAAAATAAAATAAATTTAAACTAACTTAGATCTATACAAAGAAATATGTTGATCTATATCATGTATAGAGAGAGTATGCATCGTGACTTTGTATTATGTATACATGTCATGAAACCAACTTAGTTTAATATCCTCCTTGAAATCCCAAAGCTCAATTTTTTTTTACTTTAAATATATATCACCATCAATATTAGAATTTGAAATATAATAACTAGCTCCTAGGTGCATCGGATAGGTTATAAAACATCACCCTTCAAAAACAACAGAAAATCCCTATTAAAATTTGAAATATAATAAAACATCACCCTTCAAAAACAATAGAAAATCCCTTTAAATGTGATTTATTTACATTTACCATGCATAATTATTTTTGGACATTTTATTTGTATAGATGTATATTCGAGTGTGTAGGATTTTATAGTTAGTAATATGATGCTTGAATCTTTTAGAAATGAATTGTATATAAGATTTTGGAATATTGAATGTTTTGAGTCAGCACTCTACTCATCAGAAACATATTAAGTTAAGATAATAATAAAAAAGAGTTTTGAGAATAGGTAAAAATTAATAGATAATAATAATGACAAATGAATAATATAATCAAGAAATCGTTCTAAAATGATTAAAATAATAAAAGAGTTGTGAAATAATAGTCATTTATTACATTATGAAGTAAAGTAATAAATTAAATTGAAAAACATATTTAAAATTTTTTATTTTCAAACAGGGAAAAGATAAAAATGGGAAGTGTATAAGGTTAAAAAGAAGAATACTAATAAGGGAGGGATAGAAATAAAATGAAAATAAAATAAATAATTTTATATGAATGTAAAAGAGATAGAAGGTTTAATAACAAAGATAATGTATATTGAGTTTTCAAAATTGGTTAATTTTGTAGTCATTTTCAAAATTAAAATTATTATAATGTTTTTTTAATTTTTAATGCTTTTCAAATCAATGAAAGGAGTGATAGGGTGTTGATGCAAAAATTTGGTTTTGGTGAAAACAAATGAGGTGTTTAAACTTGTGGGTGTGTTCATCAATTTTTGTCTTGGAGATGTGGTTATGGAATTTGTTTGCTATAAGTTCCTTGAGATAGAATTTGAAATATTTATCAATTTGACCAATTTATGATTTGCCATGAGTAGGGAATTGGATAAGCTTTTTAGCCAAGCACAAGGTTCATAATGCAGCAAATGTATATTATTATTTCACAATGGTTCATTAATTATTATAATCATATTTCACATCAATTTCTTGATTATTTTACTCATTATTCACAATGGTTATCCATTAATTTTCACCCTATAAATATTAACCCCATCATTATTTTATCTAATTGTTTCATCTTTATATGTCCTAATAATGGATGCAAGTGTCCATTCAAAATGTTGAACATTTCAAAATCCTATACACAATTTACCTCTAGAAAGTTCAAGCATCATGAACGTATATTTTTTTATATAATATATTATAGCAAAACCATATTTAGTTCTTTGTGGAAATTTGCATAGCAATTTTTATAATGGAAAATAACTATAAAATTGCTAAAGATAACTTGTGCAAGTCCGTGAAAGTGGGTAAGTATGACCCCATTAATGTTCAAGTTCTATCAATGGCATGCTAATGTTTATGCTTGGGAATGCAATATAGTACTCAAAATGATGGTTATATAGCCTAGGAGACTTTGATGGTATGCGTACCCCTCACTCACAATTTCTAAACCAACGACAACTAAATTGAGTGGTGTTAATAGTTCTCCATATTATAACTATGGATGACACACTAGCTTCCTCATGATAAGAGGAATCTAATTCAAGAGAACCAATAAGCACTCATGTTTATTTATATCCAATGGAGAGATATTTATTTATAATCAAATAGTCCTACAATAATGCACTTCCACTTTTGTTAGTTTTGCAACTAAGCCTTGATTGTTGGATAGAGTACATTATGCAATAATGAAAATAATGATGTCAACAATTGGCATAGTGCTTCCAATAACATAGCATTTTTTTATTTTTATTTTTATTTTATGATATCATTATTAAATCCTTGTATGGACAATATATGTCATAATTTGTTGATGTCAATAGCTTGGGCAAGTACTTATGAACAAGCCTATGTGTATAGGTGTGTGGAAGTTCCCTAATATACCCTTAACCTTAACCATTACTTTAAGTATTAGAGTAATTGAATTTTATAAGATAAAATGAGATAATCTGATGAAATGTAAAGGTTTATGCATTAGTGAATTAGATGAATTTCAAACAATGTTGAGAGCTAATCTCAACTGTCAGTCACTTTGGATATTAGGGTTGTGCGATTTTGTGAATAACTCAAACTTATAACAGGAGGGTTAGGCTAAGGGAGAACACACACAAGACATATTGAGCACAAGACATTGTGAAAGTGAGATCACAATGATTTGATGGAGAAAGAGTTCCAATCAAGAGTGTTAGGTTCAAGGAAGGTGCAAGGGACAACAAGGGAGATCTAGATCGACTAAGGACATTTGCAAAGGGCTTACAGCTAGATCAATTCCAGGTTCTTGTTGTATGTATTTTCCTTAATGGGTCATTTTCCTAGGAAGGGAGCCCTTGTAAGTTTTGAATTTAGTAATGGAGGACTTATTTGAAAGGAAAAAAATCTTGTGTGCATGTCATTGTGAGATTGACATTTAATTATCCTCCACTAATTATAATTGTTAAAATTTTAGTCATGTTTTTTTACTTAGTAGATCTAATATGTTAGGAAGTAATTAACTAGGTGCTAGGGTTAGAAAATTAACATGGTATTAGAGCTTAGACTCTGAAAATCGATTACACATAGGCCAAATTCGTCTAGGAGTCGCGAGGGCCAAGTTTGGCCAATGACCATATGAGGCAGTAAGAAAAATAAAAATAACGCACATGGAGGAAGTATACATCCATATGGTTGAGTTAAGACGATAGAGAAAGGCTAAGAAACTCTTCGACTGCCAAGATATACAAAGTGTTAGAGGTTTCAAATTAAATAAATAAATAAAAGCGGGTGGTGGTCGATACGAGTACCAAATTCCAGTTAGCAATCATGCAACATTCATCAATAGTTCAAGGGTTGTACATCGTTGGGGCAAGGAAAATGTCGACATCGAAGCTAGCCACCAGCGATAAGGATCCAACTACCGACAAGAGGATTCAAGTTTGAGGTCGAGCTGAGGAGCAACCAACAGTCACACAATAGTCACCACAAGTGCACGAGAAACAAAGGTCTCGACCACACACAGGGGTTAATACCACAAGTCAATCGTAGGTAAGAGGTCCCAAGGCGATAAGAAGGCTTGCACGGGAGTCAAGGCCGCTGCCAACAGAGGAAAAGACAATCACAAGGAGCTGGTATTGGTTAGCAGAGCCGCTAGGGAATTGTTGTCATCTTCAGTAGAACAACAGACTGACAAAGAAAAGAAACCACGATTATGTTAGAAGATAAGACGGATGTGTAGTCATTAAGTGGAGCCACGGGCCGAAACAACCCACAACCACAACCACATACAATCGTCACATAGGAGGAAATCAAGATTGTATGTACAACAAGAGAAATCGTAGTGAATGTACAAGGGAACTGAGTAAGTCATCCAAATCATAATGCAGATGGCTGTGCTATAACAACATGGTATATTAGGTATGAAGGATACTACCAATACAACTAGTGTGATTGGTAAAAGTCATATTTCAGAGGGAGAGAGGAATATTGTACCAACCAAACTTTTGGTAGAAAACTAAATTTTTATGGGTGTTTCAAAGGACTGAAGCAAAGATTCATTAAAGGTCTTTGCAGATCTATAAAATAGCAGTGTTTTCTATTCTCATGAGTGTTAGAAGGACTTAACACAAGGAGAAATGATCAAATTTAGAAATGGCAGCAACCATTATCATATTTGAGGATAGGTTGGATAGAGTTTCTAGCTTCTTTCCTAAGGGTTATCTTGTTGCTGAAGTAACATGACCTTTGGGAGTTTGCAAAAATGGTTGTTCTGGAACCAACAAATCTAGCAAATAAAGTGCCTTATGTGAATAAATACATTAGATCCAAGAGGATTATCATGCATGTCGTGAAGGAACATTTGATCCCACACTTGGTAGAAACAAAGTTGGCCAACGATATGTTCAAGGCTCTAATGGGCCTATTATAGAGTGAAAAAATGAACAAGAAGATGATCTTGAGAATTAACCTCAAATCAATCTAGATGTAAAAGTTTGATAATGTTGTTAGTAACTTCATGAGGATAACCTAGACATGGGTTCAAGGCTTGCAACCATTGGGGAGAAAATGGAGGGCATAGAGCTCGTAAACATGACACTAAATGGTTTTCCCAAGTCATGAGAACCATTTTTCAATGGGACTTGTTCTCGGGAGTACATTTTCAATTAGGAGAGGCTTTGGGATGATTACATCCAAGAAGAGACTCGAGAGGAATATAGGGCTACCAAGCAGGGAGATGGAGATGATAACTTGGCCCTAGTCATTATGGCCAAGAAAGGAAAAGGGGAGGGTTCCAAGGGTAACAGTGATGGGTAACCTCTCAGCTAGGGAAGAAGGAGAAAGGACTTGAGCAAGCTTAAGTGCTTCATTTTCCACAAAAGTGGACACTATGCATTACAATGTGTGAAAAAGAAGGGGAAGGACAAGTCGCAATAGACAATAACATCAACAAAGGTTCAACTTAATGAGTTTGCGGTAAAGTTTGAGAAGGACTTGTCATTCATCTCTTGTCTATCTACCAACACAATCACAAAGAGTGTTTGATCCGAACTTATGCAGGAACAAAATAAAATACTGATATAAACATAAACACAGAGATACAATAGAAATAAATCTTCATTTCATTAATATCAAAGCACTGGAAGATGCTAACATATAGAATGGAAATAACCTAGCTCGGGCGATGGTATCTTATCTCTGAGAAGAGATGTGGTGGCTACATGCCTCTGAACTGTGTTACAATATTATTGAAAAACAAAGCGAAACCATAAACAACCAAAACCCTAACCTTAAGAGATGGAATACCAAAGTTTGAGGGCCCCGTTGGGGTTAGTTGGATAGCCAATTTCTTTGGGTCGTAACTTGGTCGCGTGCTCTTCATTTGGCACATACAATACCTTGTTAGAAAGGTCTCTTTGAGTACTACAATATTTGCGACAAGCCCTTTCCAATAGCTTGGGGTCTGCTGTGAACCTACAAAAATGTCGTTTAGGGGGTCAAAATAGCTCCAGAAGTTTAGGACCCAAAAAAAATGCTAAAAATAGTAAATTGTGCTATAATCAAGGAAGCTGATGAAACCAACTAGAGGTCCAGGTGGTATAGGTGGGTGGCCACGAATATCCACCTGGATCAATCCTACCCCCTTAGGAAGCAATGGTCCCCATTGCGTGCAGAGCCTCCATGAGGTGAGGAAATTTATGTTGAACCTAGTCTCTGGTGAGCTACTTACCCTAGTGAAGGAGTTGGCTTGCCTTGACAACTCAATATAGCTAGATCCTTTGCAGGCGAGTGTTATTAATCTATGTGTCCATGATCTTATCAGTCGTTTCCTGTTCAATACAACTTGGGTTGAGATTTATTGGTGTCAGCTGCTCAGCAATATCTGATGTGTCCAGCAATGGGGGAAAGTATGGCCACATCTAATCAACATTAAATATTGGGTGCATGCCAAGGAACGATGGAATGTTGAGCTTAAAATCATTGTCTCCTACAACCTTAGTGATGGTGTAAGTTCCATATTAGAGTGGGTGAAGCTTGCGTGGGACCCATCGAGGCAATCCTTCTACAAATGTAACCAAACTTTGTTGCCAACCTAGAATTTGTGTGGCACCTGATGTTGATCATGACATTATTTGTACTTAGCATTTGACTTGTCCTATATGTCATGGACCTACTGGAATATGTGTCGAATGCATTCAATGATGTTGGTAGCTCTGTCAGCTTCGGATTAGACATGAGACGAATCTGCCTGAGTCGCTGCAAGTGGTATGGAAACATCAATGGGACATAGTGGCTGGAATCCCAACCCCAACTGAAAGGGGATGTGTCCAATTGAGTTGTGAAGAGATTTGTTGTAGTTATGTTGGACATAAAGGAGGATTTCATCTTATGTGCATGGATGATTCAAGTTGTACATACGCAGGATGTGCATGATCATCATGTTGACGACCTATGTTTGGCCATCAGTTTGGGGTTGGAAGGTCGTGGAATTAGTGAGCTTGGTATCCAACAATGACCAAGGGCTTGACCAAATGTACTTAGGAACTTGTTTTCCTGATCTAAGATAATGGACTATGGGATCCCAAAGTGTGACCATACTCGTTCAAGGAACAGTTTGGTAGTGGCTTCTGTTGTGATACTCTTCTTGTAGGCCACCAGAATGGCCATCTTAGAGAATCTGTCGATGACCACGAAAACATAATCATTTCCATGCTTGTAGAAGGAAGGTACAACATGCAATCCATGGAGATGGATTCCCAGGGCCAGTTAGGAGTAGGAAGAGGAGTATACAGGCCTTGCTTCTTGATTTTAGGTTTGGAAATGGCATAGGCAGTGCAGGATCTGATGTACCTCCCAACATCCTGTAGAACGTTTGGCCAATAAAAATACTTCTGTAACACTACCATTGTTTTTTCTACCCCAAAATGTCCAACGAACCAACTGTAGTGTGCCTCCCAAATCATCTTGGCACACTCGCTTGAAGGAACACAAAGGTGTCCCGACTGGCATAACAGTGCATCCTGGAGGTGAAAGTTTGGAACTTGCTTTCCTTCCAAGAGCATCTAGTATGTGTTGTCAAATTCTGGATCACTATTGTAAAGATGTGGCCATCCCGAAGTCTTGTGTCCACAAGAGTTGAGCACAGTGGTCAGTGCCATAGCCGGTGGTCGATTATGGCAGTTTGTAACATTATTGTTCCTTCCCTTCTTGTACTTAATGTTCAAATGGAACTGTTGCAGATATGTGGACCATTTCTTATGGTGATCATTCTACAACCTTCCTTGTGTGTGTATGAACTGCAGGGGTCGGTGCTCTGTGTGAATGACCGTTTTCTTCCCCATAATGTAATGATTCCATTTTTGGTAGCTCTTCAAAATGGAATACATCTCTTTGTCATAGGTGGGATACGTTCAAACTATATCTGAACGTGTCTCACTATGATATGCCACCAGATACCCCTTTTGGATAAGAACTGCACTAATAGCATAGTCGGAGGCATCTGTCTCAATTTCAAATGGTTGTTGTGGGTCTGGTAATGTGAGCACTGGTGCAAAGCAGAGGTGATGCTTCAACTCAGCAAATGTCTTCTGTTGAGATTCGGACCAAAAGAAATTTTCTTTCACTCCACCTTTGGAGACTTGACTCAAAGGCCAAGTGATATGAGAGAATCCCAACATGAACCTGTAATAGAAATTAGCAAGACCTAGAAATATACGTAGCTCTGTTAAAGTGTTTGGGGTTGGCCAATCCCGAATAACTTATACCTTGGCTGGGTCCACATGCACAACCCACTCATCAATGACTTACCATAGTTATTGAACCTGGGTCATACCAAAAGTGCATTTCTCCAAATTGGCACACAATTTGTGTTTTTACAGGGTTTGGAGGGCCTGTCGAATATTTTGTAGGTTCTCTTCCCAACTCTGGATGAATATCAAGATGTCGTCCAAATACAATACCACAAACGAGTTGGTGAAGGACCACAAGATTTCATCCATCAACATCATGAAGTTTGTTTGGGCATTCATCAACCCAAAAGGTATGACCAACCATTTGAAAAGGTCGTCCTTGGATTTGAAGTCAGTCTTCCACACATCAAAGGGTTTGATTGGTACCTGGTGATAATCGGACTTCAAGTAAATCTTTCTAAAATATTTGGCCCCTTGAGCTGGTCCAAAAGGTCATCAATTTTTGGGATTGTATACCTATGCTAGACAGTGATCTTATTCGATTCCGTATAGCCAATACAAAGCCTCCAGGTTTCGTCCTTCTTTTGTACCAACAGGATCGAGCTCCTACAACGTGATGAACTTCTCCTGATGTGCCCTTTTGCAACAGTTCCTGAATATGCCTCTTGATTTCATCGTTGTCTAGAACAAAGCATCGATATATCGGTCTGTTGGGTAGAGGCGCGCCCTAGGTTAGATTGATGGAGTGTTTGACCTGACAGTGTAGGGGTACCCCTGTGGGAGAGGTAAAGATGTCCCTGTACTCCTCCATGACTGTGTTCATCTGTTGTTGTCATGCAGAGGAGCCTTGTCTATAGGTTGTGGATGTGGCCACAGGTGAATCATAAGGAAGACAAATTTCCCAGACTGGGAAATGATCTTACTACATTGTTTAGCATAGATTAAAGAAAAGGCGATAGGCAGCGCTACCTCTGGTATCCTGTACAATTTATATCCCAAAGTAATAATAACATAACGAGGTCTATATTCATATACATCATGATGCTTCCATAGGTATGGCTGACCTAATAAAACATCATATACTTTCAAAGGGGCAACATTGCACAATACCTCATCTGCAAAGGGCTTGATGCTATAAGGTAGGTGGCACTGTTGGTTAACAAGGAGATCTCCCCCTTAGTGGAGCCACCCAATGGTGTATGGAAGTGGGTGCGACATTTTTGGCAGCTTCAATCTCTTAATTACCTCAGTTGAGATTAGGTTCTTCTGGCTCCCACTGTCAACATTGAATTGCACCTACGAACCCTTACCCACGTTTGCGAGTGGAATAGGTTCCCCCCCTCCTCTTGATCCTCAAGTTCCACCTTTTGGAGCTTGGTGGTGGCTACCATTGTAGTGGGTTTTGCATCAATGATCTGCTTTCCCTTGTTGGGTTTTGGCTCAGAATCAAAGCATGCATTTGTCTCTGAGTCTTTTCACTAGGTCACCAATGCCTGATTTGCACGACATTCGTTCGTGTTGTGAGTGGAAGTTTTATGGAATTCACACCACTTGTCAGTGTCCTTCTTCACCTTCTGGTTATTCTTGGCTTGCGCCTTAGAGGATTTTTCCTAGGTGGTCACGGTTTGGCTTTGCCCTTCTCTCTGTGGCTTGGGGGTGCCTTTTCTCTACTTTGGGTTCGCAGATCCAAAGTCTCACTTCTTCTTCTTATATTTCTACTAAATCTTGGAAGCATATCAGTATGTTGCACTAGGTGAGGAGATGTTCATGAACTCCATTTCCTGCTGAGTGTATTGGTGCAAACAACTGCAGTACTTGAGCACCAGATGTTTCTCAGAATCTTTGATACCCAACTTTGTGCGTAGGGTATGGAAAATATTCGTCAGCTCATGCACTTCTTGATCCCTTTCTTGCCACAACATAGTCCAACATGAAAATATTATTCCTTGACAATGTCTCAGAAAGAGTTCCAAGAGGGTACGGATGAAAATAGAGAGGGTTCATTGACCTGTCCCTCACAGTAAATTTCCCACCAGTCCTTTACATAGGGTGCGACTTTAAGTAGTGCAAAAGTAATCTTCTCCCTATTGGAGAAATAATGGACTGAAAAAATAACCTTCCAGCAAATTTAGCCATTTATCTACAACATTTGCATCTATTTGACCTTCGAATATAGGGATATCGAAGTTAACTTGTTCCTTGAAGGGAGCAGTGCCTTCGAAGTGAGTGTTGGATGAAGATGCGTCGTAGGTTGGCATTCGCTGAAGGATCTGGGAAAAGTTTTCCATCATTTCATTCCTTTGTCACTCAAGGGATTCTTCGAGAAACATTTTGATAGGATATCCTACTCCCTCGTATTTATTTTCTCCCACCATGAGAGGTCATCAGTTTGGTGGGGTTGGTATTGCAAGGGCTCAACTAGTTCAAGTCCCAACTCCTTATACCCCAACCTCATTGGGGACATGCACATAAAAACAGAGAAAGAGCAGACCGCTCTGAACTTATGAAGGAACGAAAAAGAATACAAATATAAACTTAAACACATAGATGCAGTAGAAATAAATCTTCATTTCATTAATATCAAAGAACTAAAATATGCTTACATACAAAATGGAAATAAACTAGCTCGGGAAATGGTAGCTTATCTCTAAGAAGAGATATGGCGGCTACATGCCTCTGAATTATGTTATAATGAGGCTTGAGTGCATTTTTATTATTGAACAACAATGGGAAACCCTAAACAACCAAAACCTTAACCCTAGGAGATGGAACGCCAAGAGTTTGTGGGCCCCGTTGGGGTTAGTTGGACAACTAACTTCCCAGGGTTGTAACTTGGTCATATGATCTCTGTTTGGCGTGTATGATACCTTGTTAGAAAGGTCTCTCTGAGTACTAAAATATTTGTGGAGCCTACTACAGACCTAAAAAATTGTCGTTTAGGGGGTTAAAACAGATTCATAAGTTCAGGATCCAAAAATTACTGAAAATAGTAAATTGTGCTATATTCAAGGAAGTTGATGAAACCAGCTAGAGGTCCAGGTGGAATAGGCGGGTGGCCACCAATATCCACCTAGATCAGTGCTTGGTACTTGGATAGTGGTGAATCATTTAATATGATAAAGGTGTGAGGACTATTTAACATTCTAACAAAGAGTGATTCATATTTACATGTGGAGCTTGGTAATGATGCCAAGGATGTAGTGAAGAGGGTTGGAACCACTAAGTTCTAGCTAGATCTAGGAGGGAATTTGGAAGCCAAGGATGTGTTATTTCTACCAAGACTAACGAAGAACTTGCTTTTAGCACCAGTGATTGAGGACAACGGATATGAGGTCATGTTCAGTAATAGGCAAGTGCTTGTTCGTTTATAGGAGTATGGCCCAAACACAAAAGTGGCCATCAAGGTTAGAGAGAGAAACTTGTAGAAGTTGACAAGAAAAGCTACTTGGGACTTAGTACATGATAATGAAAACCTGCATGACTATGACATAGGAGGATGGGACACTTGCACTATAAGAAATTGTTGATTTTGTGGGAGTTTTTCACTAATCTTCTATATTTCAGCATTGAGCAGCATAGTGTGTGCAAAGGGTGTGCACTTGACAAGAATGCCAAGGCTAACCTTCCAAGCAATGATAGTAGTTCCAAGGGGATCTTGGAACTTATTCACTTAGATGTATGTGGATTAATGTCAGTGGAATCAATATAGCCGGAGCAAAATACTATGTCACATTCATTGATGATTATTCAAGGAAAACCTAGATCTTTTCATAAATACCTAGGATGAGGTCTTCATTCAGTTCCAAGAGTTCAAGGCCCATGTGGAGAACTAGATAGGCAAGAGGATCAAGGTCTTGAGGTCAAATAATGAGGGAAAGTAAACCTCCAATGAATTCAATAATTTTTTCAAGGAGGAAGGGATCAAGAAGGAGATGGCAATCTCATACAACTCTCAATAGAATGGTGTTGTGGAGAGAAAGAGTCGATTCATCATCAATTTTTCCAAGGAAATGATACATGACCAAGAGCTACGATGTTTCTTTGTGAAAAGGAAGTTAAAACACAAATTTATTTGTAGAACATGAGTCCTCATAAGATATTAGAGGGAAAGACTCATGAGAAGGCATTCAAAGGGATGAAGCAAGAGATAGGGAACTTATGCATCATTGGCTGTCCAATATACATCTATGTTCATATGGAGAAGAGGATGAAGCTAGAACCTTCATGATAGAAGGGAATTTTCGTTGGGTACAATGAGATTTCAAAGGCTTACAAGATATTCATACTAACACAAAGGAAGATAATTTTCAGAAAAGATGTTAGGTTCAAGGAGAATTTAGCATCTAGGAAGTACCATGATTTTCCACCAAGAATGACCAAGGACAATGGGAAAGTGACTCTGAAGGTAGAGAAGCATGTAGAGGCTCCCAATATAGGGATTCAACCTTCAAGTGGGGAGGATTCAATAGCTCCTTCTAGTTTTGTTAGGAGACCCGGGTGGTTTGAGTAGACATTAAGGGATGCTCAGGAGCATCTGGAGGATCCTAGGAGCACAATTAGGGAAATCATTCCTCTGAAGAAGTTTCCAAACTGTATGACACTAATGAGTAGAGTCCTTAAAGAGGCAGTAGACTAGGAGGTTTGGAGGAAAGCCTATTGAAAATGGCAACAAGAAATTCTAAAAATAGAAATGCTAAAAATAGCATTGCTATAAATAACAGTTCGGGTACCAGTGTTGGACATAGCAACAAGGAATGAAAAATGGAAGTGCTAAAAATAACATTGCTATAAATAACATTTCGGGATGGATTCCAATTTTAGTTAGTCCCTAAACTAAACTTGAGAAGTAAAATTTGAATTTGATCTTAGCAATTGTTTGTAAAATAATTAATTAATTCACCTTGAGTTAATTAGTTGTAGAAAATCAAACATGAATTCTATGTGGGGACATGCAACAATTTCTCTATTAATTGATGAATTTATCCATCAGTTAAATAGATAAGGATGAGTTGTAATATTGAGTTGTAATTAGTTGGCTCAGTTAATTGAGTCAAGTCCAGTTAGATTAGTTCAAATAATTTGTTGAACTAATTGTGAGTTCAGTTAGTTAATGCTTGCATGCATGTAACCGCTGCGCTCCAGATTACTGAATATTCTCTCATAAATAACTCATGCATATCAGTTCAATCAGAGACCTAGTTGAGATCAGAGGAAGGGACAATGTACTATCAGTTGGAGGAATTTTCCTATATAGGAAACTCATCCATGCAGAAGGAATTATCTCCTTCAGGTTTGTGCAGTTATTTCTGAGCCACGTGAGCAGTGTGAGGTGGGAATTCACACAAGTGGAAGCACTGGACCCCAAGGAAAACTGCGCAAGGAAATAGGAGGCTTGGAGGGTAGAGGAGAAGGTTGTGAGAGCCTTTGACTGTCTATGAGCAACATTGTTTGATTGTAGAGAGAGAAAGATAGCTTGAGAGCTGATTCTTTTTGTAGCTTGAACAAGATTTCCACTTGTATGATAATACAGAGATTGGGGTTTTAGGCTGAGGCTTTCCTTTGGTTATTTCTTCTGTGTTATGTGTGATTGATTTCTCATTCTCAGTTATATGTGTTCTCTTGATCTTGCTCAATTCGATTAAGCTTCCGCAAAGTGTTGTAGAAGTATATCTTGTATTGTGCTTTAGTATATTGCATAATCTATTGATCTATAGTGGGAAAATTCTACATGGTATCAGAGCAAAGGTGGTCAAGGCGCAGAACATATACAAGAAGGAAGAAGTTCGAAGTTTGTAGTTCCTAAATACAGAAATCGAGTTCTTATCACATCTCAATTTCACCAATGGCGTTCAATGGTTTAAGACTCGAGTATGCCCTTGATGGCAGCTCGAATTATATAGCCCAGAAGGAAGGCATGGAAGCAGTATTAGAGGATAACGGTCTAAAGGACTTCATTGATCAAGAATTCCCCAAGCCGACTGATGCTACTCAATTGGCAGAATGGAAGAAATGTGTGGCTAGAGCATGGAGAATCCTTCTGGAAGGAGTTCAAGACCACATTGTCTTGAGTCTCCATGGGAAGGAGACACCATTTTCGATGTGGAAAACGTTGAAAGATCTATATCAGAATAGCAACGATCAGAGGAAGTTGGCGTTGAAAGACAAGATTTGGAAAATCAAGTATGAAAAGGGTGACATGATCTCTACATATTTGAACAAGCTCAACACCTGTAGGGATGAGCTTGGAAGTGTAGGGATCACGACTGCTGATGATGACATGGTGAGTCTTACACTCCTCAATCTTCCTAAGAGTTGGCATAGCTACCAAGACTCGGTTAATGGAAGAGAAAAACTGCCAGATTGGGAATGACTTTGGTCGGATCTGATGCAGGGGGAGATACGGAGAAGCACTAGAGATGGATCTTCTTCATCCAAGGAAGATGAAGAAAATTACGCCTTAGCAAGTAAGGCAAAGAAAGGGAAGGAGAAGGATTCTCATCCCAAATCCAGTTCTTTCCATGGTAGGAAGAAGTTTAACAAATCAAAAGTGCGATGCTTTCATTGTCATGAGGTGGGCCATTTTGCTACAAATTGTCCACTGAAGAAATCTAAGATGGGATCCAAGGAAGGATATGAAGGTGAGGCATTTGCCTCACAGTTCGAGTTGGATTTCACCCTCTTTGCATGCATGGTTTCATCCATGGTGGGATGTGGTTGGTTTCTTGATAGTGGGGCTTCTTTCCACATGACCACCGACAAGAGTTTGTTCAGTACATTGGAGAAGAAAGATCTCCATATACTCATAACGATGGGTAATGATGAAAAGTATAGTGTCTCAAGTGTAGGCATGGTTGTTTTTCAGAGGGAGCATGGAGCTCGCATTACCTTGACCGATTTCAAGAATGTACTAGGACTGAAGAAAAATTTGGTGTCGATCACAATGCTGGAAGACAAAGGCTATGATGTAGTCTTCAGTAAGGGAAAGGTTTTCCTTCGACACATCACCACTAGATAGGTGAAGCAAATCGGTTCACGAATCAAGAATCTGTATGCTCTTAAGGTTCAAGATGCATGCAAAGCCTTGAGGAGCAAGGAAACTGATGGAGACTTGGTGATTGAGAGGGAGAGTACATTATCTCTCAACATGCAGCGCCAGAAGAAGTCTCAGAAAATTATGGAGGAGCCATAATTGGTGAAGCAACTTCAGGAGGTTGTGGAGCAGCCACAACTGGAGAAGCCGAGAGGAGACAGAATGGAGGCATCCACTCATGCAGAGACCTCCAGAAGCGGGAAATTTCAAGCCAAGTGGGTAGATGGATCACATGCAACCATACCTCCGGGTGGGAGGTGGGGCGATGTGATGTGATAGTCCCAAGAAGGCTGAAATAGGGGCAGTATCCTTGAGGTACCTAGCCTCTTTGATTAGGCCTTGCTACGGGAGCCCCGATGAGGAGTAGCAGGATTGGCTGAGTGGGTAGAGACAGATGCGGATGGAGTGGCAGAAAGAGCTACAGTGCAAGAATCCCAAGATAGTGCAGAGCTAGCAGGCTACAATAATACGAGAGGCACAAGAGTGTTGCACCAGTGCAGGATGGCACAGAGAGGTGTGCAACGGTGCGAGATGCATGGAGTGTTGCAGTAGCTCAGAGGTCATAGAGGGAGCACTTTTCAGTAGCAGAGGAAGCTTTAGCATCAGAGGATGTTTCTAGCCCAATAGGGAGGTCAGTTGGGAGATTTTTTTATTTCTAGAGTTGTTGGAGCAATAACACTTGGGAGAAGTGTTGCATGCAGAACATTCCAAAGGTTCAGGATCGGGTTCGAGTTGAATGTGTTTCTTGTTGAGAGGGAGTGTTGAAAATGGCAACAAGAAATGCTAAAAATAGCGTTGCTATAAATAGCAGTTCGGGTACCAATGTTGGACATAGCAATGAGGAATGAAAAATGGAAGTGCTAAAAATAGCATTGCTATAAATAGCATTTCAGGATGGATTCCAATTTTAGTTAGTCCTTGAACTAAAATTGAGAAGTAAAATTCGAATTTGATCTTAGCAGCTGTTTGTAAAATAATTAATTAATTCAACTTGAGTTAATTAGTTGTAGAAAATCAAACATGAAGTCTATGTGGGGACATGCAACAGTTTCTCCATTAATTGAGGAATTTATCCATCAGTTAAGAGATAAGGATGAGTTGTGATATTGAGTTGTAATTAGTTGGCTCAGTTAACTGAGTCAAGTCCAGTTAGATTAGTTCAAATAGTTTTTTGAACTAATTGTGAGTTCAGTTAGTTAATGCTTGCATGCATGTAACTGCTGCTCTCCAGATTACTGAAAATTCTCTCATAAATAACTCATGCATATCAGTTCAATCAGAGACCCAATTGAGATCAGAGGAAGGGACAATGTACTATTAGTTGGAGGAATTTTCCTATATAGGAAACTCATCCATGCAGAAGGAATTATCTCCTTCAGGTTTGTGCAGTTATTTCTGAGCCAAGTGAGCAGTGTGAGGTGGGAATTCACACAAGTGGAAGCATTGGACCCCAAGGAAAACTGCATAAGGAAATAGGAGGCTTGGAGGGTAGAGGAGAAGGTTGTGAGAGCCTTTGACTGTATATGAGCAACATTGTTTGATTGCAGAGAGATTAGGATAGCATGAGAGCTGATTCTTTTTGTAACTTGAACAAGATCTCAACTTGTATGATAATACAGAGATTGGGGTTTTAGGCTAAGGCTTTCCCCGGGTTATTTCTTCTGTGTTATGTGTGATTGATTTCTCATTCTTAGTTATATGTGTTCTCTTGATCTTGCTCAATTCAATTAAGCTTCCGCAAAGTGTTGCAGAAGTAGATCTTGTATTGTGCTTTAGTATATTGCATAATCTGTTGATCTATAGTGGGAAAATTCTACAAAGCCATGGTAAAAGATTATGCATGGGGCATTGTGCCAAGACTATAGGTACAACAATTCCTAAGTGGTTCTTTAGGAAGTACCTCCTCGCTAAGAGAGAGTGTTTGGGTAGGTACTTCCACACAAGCTTAAGTGTCTAGATGCATGGAAGAGTCGCCAAATAGACCCTTAACCTTGGAAATTAATTTAATCGTTAAATTAATTGAATTTTATAAGATAAAGTGAGTCAATTTAATGACATGCAAAGGTTTGTGCATTATTGACTTAGATGGATCTCAACAGTTGATCTCAATATATGATGAGATCTAATCTCAATCGTTAATTGCTTTGGAGATTAGGGTTGTGGATTCAACAAATAACTCAAAGTTATAAAAGGAAGGATAGGTTAAGGGATAAAACATTCAAAACATCTTGAGCTTAAGATAGTGAGAGTGAGATCTCAGTGATTAGGTGGAAAAGGACCTCCATTCAAGTATGTTGGGTTTGAGGAAGGTGCAAGGGACAACAAGGGAGATCCAAATCAACCAATGAGTTCTTTAGAGGGCTTAATTATCTAGATTTGTTCTAGGTTCTTGTTGTATATATCTTCCTCAGTGTGTCACTTTCCCATGAAGGGAGCCCTTGTAAGTTTTGAACTTAATAAATGAAGGATTGAATTGAAGGGAAAAAATCGTGTGTACATGTGATTGTGGGTTTGGTATTTAATTTTATTCTATTGATTATAATGGTAAAAAATCCAGCCACATTTTTTATTTAGTAAATCTAATATGCTAGGAAGTAATTAACCAAGTTCTAGGGTTAGAAAATTAAGAATAATATTTTATTTTTTTTACTCTTAAACATTCTTCCTTATGACATATTGCACTATGTTATAACTTTGTTGGAATTGAGAAAGATTTGATTTATACATAAAAATATTTAATGTCCTTGAACTAAATGCATGTGGTAGTTGCCCTTGATAATGCTCTTTTTATTTAGAGATTAAGGATTTTAATGCCCTCAAAGCTAGTGCCTCCAGTGGTTTCCCTTACAAATCAATTTTATTATTTGAATAGTGGATTCCCTTGCCTATCATTTTGATTTTTTAGACGTTCAAATTGTAATATTTTGGATCCAACATTTTTAGGCTTTCTTTGCCAACCCCTTTTGTTTAGACATTGGAATTTTTAATTTCCTTTGACGATAGTGCTCAATGTAGGTGCACCCATGGGGTACAATATTTTGAAGGTTGGACCAAGGAGTGCTTAAAAACTTCATTTTTGTTTAATCTCTATCGATTTGAAGAGTTATTCTGAAGGTAGGAGTATAATGAAGGGAGTCATCGACTTAAAATAATGAAGGTTCTCATAGTAGATGCTAGAGCATTTGGGAATGGTTTCATTATCTTTTTCCATGAAGCTTCCAAAGCAAAATTGAATTGATGTCTACACTTAAACCACATCAATTAAGACCTCACATATGATTCAATTGTTGGTAGTCCAATTGTTGACAATTCAATATGTTGGAAGTTAGGGCAACTGAGTGGTTTGAATTCCATAACTCCAAAAAAGAAAAAGGGCTTTTGGCTATTTTGTGGTTGGCCATATGAAGAACAAAGAGTGGACAAGGGATTTAGTCATTCAAATCAAATTTTGTGTGAGATAAGAAGTCCTAATAGATTTTATTTATATAAAATTCTCCATATTCCATTGTTATATAAAAAATTTACAAATTACAAAAAAAAAGTTATGATGCAACCACAACAAGTTAGACTTGATAGCAAAAAAGAGCATAGTTCGTCAAAATTAGCCACACAAGTCTATGCATATTTAAGAGACGTGCCACATTGTTCAAAGAAGAAAACAATAAACACAAGGGCCAATTTCTGTTGTAGCTCTGATCCAAAGATATATGAGAATAGAAATAAACCCAAGAAAGAACAAGATCAAATAGATAGAAATGATTCTCTTTATTAATCAAACCCTTAAGGTAGGGCAACACCATACATTCACTCCTTAAGGAAGGAGAACACTCCACAAGCCATATGCCTGTTCATACAAGAATACTTCTCTTCATCTTCATGTGGAGTCTCTAGCCTTTATATAGGCCTCATACATACAATACCATGTATCATTACCATGGTTTCCTCATACCATCAACTAATACCGTGGGCCCCTTACATTATTATTAACTACTTGTGGTCCCTTACATGACATGGGTTAACCACCTTATTTATTACTATGGCCCATCCCATTATTACATTATTACCTTGGGTACCTCCCTTGGTACCCCATATTATCCCCCCTAGGTACATAACATTCCACCCCCCTAAACATGTTTCGTCCCCGAAACATGGGAAGAACATAAATAATAAGATCTACTCAAAAGAGTAGTCCACTGATACCATGCACGTGCATCTAGCCATCCAAGAGAAAGGTGAACCCTCGATCCTGATGGTGCCTCGCTCGCTTGAGATGGAAGTTGACCATGGCAGCTCTTCTGTGTTGATGTGTAGTAGGTGGATCTAGGCTCCTTGCTATCCATCATACGGGGGTTGTTGTCCTTGTGGCTAGTTGGTTGCCATCTTGTTGGTTGTTTTCTTGCGGGGTGATGTGGGTGATGATATGTTGAAGTTTTAACCCACGATGGCTTTTGCTTGACTTCACCCTGCTGTGGTGCCTGTTGTGGTGTCTTCTTTTTCAATATGACTTCAACCACTGAGCCCTCCTCTGATGTATCATCACCTGTAACCTTTTCTTCTGCATCCTCTGTTTGTGTTTGATTGTCGATCATGAGAGGCTCATCATCTGCTATGTCAGTCCCTTGAACATCTTGTGCTTCAGCCTCCATGTGCTCTACCTGTTTATGGATGGAAATATCCTGTAATGTAATTTTCTTCTTTTTATGCCATAGCTTCAGGAATTTCTTTTGCACATTAATATTGATAGTACCCACGGATTCCATCCAAGGGTATCCCAAAACAACATCCATGTTATCCATATCTGAAGCATAAAAATCACCATGCAACACATATTTATCCATAGAAATCTTCAAATCCTTATAGATTTGAACATCCTTATCATCCACATGTGTATGTTCAATTTGTTTTGCTGGTACTTGCAATCTTTTTGCCAAATTAACACTTATAAGATTCTGCTTCCAACTAGGATTTATAGACACAACGATTTTCTCCTTCTGAATCAATCCATGAACCTGCAATAAGGAGACACCCGTAGCAATTAAACCCTTATGTGTCTCATTCTCCTTTTTTCTAGCCCGAGACCATTTGTCCAAAAAGACTTTTTCAAATTCTGCATCTGGAAGTTTGATCAACTGCTGGTAGTCAAGTGAAGAATACCATCTGTCAGCCTCTTCTGTCAAATTAAACCATACTGTAGTTTTCCAACATATCCCATATTTGGACTTTATTCTTTGTATGAATTCTTCAATAGTAGGGCCATCATCTCTTCCTGTAAACTTTTCCATGAAGAGGGTTTGAGAAAGATTCACTAACTTGGCGAAAATTTGAAATGGCCACAAATCTGTCAATATTTCTCAGAATCTCTATTATAACCTGTTTTTGGAAATGGAACAACCATTCTGCATCTGCCCATGTGATAGAAATCTTGATCCAGGCACTTGAAATTCCAGATCTGCGCTGCTACTCTCCCGCCGTCACCCAAAATTTCTGCAAAAAGAGCTGATTTTAAATCAGCGATATCTCCCTCATCCGGACTCCGATTCGACTGATTTTTTTTTTGGAAATTAGGTGTTTTTTCACAAGGATTCCAGATCTACAATTAGATCTTGCAGATCTTGCACCAAGACTTCTAGATCTGCGCCGCAAACTCACTGCCCTGAAAATTGTCTGCAACCCCACTGATTTTTAAATCAGCGATATCTCCTTCATCCGGACTCCGATTCGACCGATTTTTTTTTTGAAATAGGGTGTTTTTTCCCAGAGAATACAGATCTACAATTAGATTCTGCAGATCTAGCACCAAAACGTACAGATCTGATCTGCAAATTCGCCGCCCTAGAAACCCTGCAAAAATGAAAAAAAATTCTCCACTTTTGTGCCCAAGAAAGTGCTTTGATACCACTTGTTGTAGATCTAACCCAGAATATTATAGATCTGATATAAAAGTATAAGAGAATGCAAATAAACCCAAAAATAGATAGAAATGATTCTCTTTATTAATCAAACCCTTAAGGTAGGGCAACACCATACATTCACTCCTTAAGGAAGGAGAACACTCCACAAGCCATATGCCTGTTCATACAAGAATACTTCTCTTCATCTTCATGTGGAGTCTCTAGCCTTTATATAGGCCTCATACATACAATACCATGTATCATTACCATGGTTTCCTCATACCATCAACTAATACCGTGGGCCCCTTACATTATTATTAACTACTTGTGGTCCCTTACATGACATGGGTTAACCACCTTATTTATTACTATGGCCCATCCCATTATTACATTATTACCTTGGGTACATCCCTTGGTACCCTATCATATCAGATCTATAATATTTTTGGATCAGATATACAACAATTGGTATCAGAGCTCTGATACCACTTGTTGTAGCTCTGATCCAAAGATATATGAGAATAGAAATAAACCCAAGAAAGAACAAGATCAAATAGATAGAAATGATTCTCTTTATTAATCAAACCCTTAAGGTAGGGCAACACCATACATTCACTCCTTAAGGAAGGAGAACACTCCACAAGCCATATGCCTGTTCATACAAGAATACTTCTCTTCATCTTCATGTGGAGTCTCTAGCCTTTATATAGGCCTCATACATACAATACCATGTATCATTACCATGGTTTCCTCATACCATCAACTAATACCGTGGGCCCCTTACATTATTATTAACTACTTGTGGTCCCTTACATGACATGGGTTAACCACCTTATTTATTACTATGGCCCATCCCATTATTACATTATTACCTTGGGTACCTCCCTTGGTACCCCATATTATCCCCCCTAGGTACATAACAATTTCCTAAAGAAAATTGGCATATCATGATGCAATAGGAATCATACCCACATCGAGAGAAGGGTACTTTCCTTGAAGAGGATGCCCTCATCCTTTAGATGCCAACTCATGATCCACAATTATAATCTTTCTTTCATTATCACTTTTCTTGGGTTCTTCATGGTGTTCTAGTTCTAAGATGGGCCAAAATATCACTAGGAAACATATCAAGCTTGGGGGTTTGTTGGGGCCTCTTGTTAGACACCAACTTTGTCTTCTTTCTTGACACTAATTTTAATAGTGCAACATGCCCTATGTCTATGCCAACATCTACTAGAGTATAGAGAAGTAGAGTGGGTAGGTGAATTCTCTTCAAGGGGAAACATTTCTCATCATCCACAATGCATTGGAATAATAGTCCATTAATCCATGCATGTCAGCTCATTCCATTACACTATATGCATCTACACCTAGATATACAAAATCAAGAGGAAACCAATTAGAGAACCTTCATGACAAGTAAATATTTTGTTTTATTGTGGTATATTAGGAAAAATACCTTCATTTCTAGTTTTCTAGAGATGATATATGGGGTCAACTCTAATACGGTGCCAAGTAATGTGAAAATTAAAACATTGTGGAAGAGGATATCTTAATAGAGAAGCCTTTCAGTATTTAAGTGGGGAGTAGGGAATGGCATAATTTAGATTCCCACTCCCAAGTTGATTTATTGTATAAAAAAAATAGATGCTTTGGAATTTTTTTATATGGATGACCTCAATGCAACAAGGATCAAACAAAAAAAAAAATTAGGTTCAATGTGCCACTTTCATATTTATTAATTCGTGGTCTTCTCCTTAGACTCGATTCTCCAAAATTTGTAGAGATAATGTCCATAATAGGTTTCTTTGTAAGCTAGTTATATTTAGTTGAAGGTTTATATTTCATAAATCCCAACTTCCTTTGGTTTCATCTCTAGTCTCTCCACCACTCTCAAGGCCCTCGAAGGCCAAGCTTAGTAAAGTTTTAATCAAGGACCTATTCTTAAACCTTTTTAGGATAATCTTATTTAGATTATCAAGCTTAAAATTCATTTTCACGATCTATTGGAGCATCCAATATCTAGATTGGTTATCATAGATGTTTCCAACAACTCTAATGCCTTTTTTGATCAAACACTTCACTGAAAAGCAAGGGTCTTCTACTAGTGATTCCCCTTCTAGAAAATGACTAGGGACCACCAAAGATGGTGATCATTGAAGGAGATTCAATATCTAAGTGGGCCACTTTTCCACACTAGTGTATGCTTAATGAACTATTAAGTATTCCATATGCTTTTAGAAAAAAAATGTCCTGATTATATGGATGGGGATTAGAGTGTTCAATAACATTTGAAGATTAATTTTTCGAAGTCTTTTAACCATGGGGAGATTTTAAGGTAATGTGGTTGTGCAATATGAATTTTTATGGTTCCTTGTTTTCCATTAACTGAATGACCACTTATCATACAACACTTGGGCTTGTGTTTAGATCGCCAAAATACCAATACCTCCTTTCTCCCTAGGGTTGAAATAGAGATTCCATTTAACCCTATGGAAACCTTTGTCACTATTAAAGTTGCCATATAATACATTTTTGAGTATTTTTTTATAATTTAGCATAGGCATGGTGTGCCAAAGGAACCCAATCGAAAGAGTAACATATATGTGTTGTTGTAAGCACCTCGTTACAAATTTGAATTTTTTTATGAGAGATGGGGATTTTAGAACCATTTTTAAATCATATTCGATACTTTGAAATTCAATACTTCCTATAACACCTTTTGGGAGGCTTCAAAGGTGAAAAAATTCCAAGGAATTTGAACTTCCTAGGCTATAACCAAGTCCATCCCTCACCTACTAAGTAGTTGAGGGTTTATTGATGGTTATGTTGGTAACATTGAATTTTTTCCAACAATTATTTCAATATCAAATACTCATAAAAAAATTGCAAGTAATCCATGACACTACCTAAGGATTGTTTATCTTCATTGATAGTATGGAAAGTTTCATTTGTAAAGTGCCCATTTACAAGTTGCTCTTCATTTGGCCTAAGAAAGGAAATGCCTCATATAGGCCCTTGAGGCCTTATATTGAGGATGAGATGATTAAGAGGTTCAACATCCATCACCTAAATGGCTAGAGGGAATCAATGAGCAAAAGAGGCCTATTTCTTCAAATTTGACTTGGCTAACAAAAAGGTGGGTTGTTGCTTTGAAATTATATGGCCTTGAACAATTTGATAAATAAAGGGACAAATTCAAGTGGCTTCAACATGGCGTGGATGAAGAGCCACTCTACCCTGTCATATTCCTTTTTAGAATCTATCTTAATGATATGGGATTTAAGGCCTTAGCTCTACGCTCATACCATACCTTGCCAAATTATGATGAAATTATCCAAAATGTATTGATCCTTGATAAACTTCTCTACTTCGACCTAATAAATTTTGGCAAAAAGTGATTTACCCATAACATAGGCGCTTTTAGTAGGAACTTATATGAGACATTTAGAATATTTAACAACCTCCTTCTTTTTATAAGATCTAGGTTTCCTAGTTTTGGAATGAACTTGATAATCCCTTTGTCGATACAGGTAAAAATTGTATCAATTAAAACAAACTCTTTGCACACCTATAGAATATCATGACCCACAAATTCATGGGGGGGTTATGAAATTCACTCAAAATGTTGTCTTGTACAAGGAATTTATCATTAACCATCTCTTTAAGGGAGGTTGTCAATTCATCCAATGTTATCCCTTGATCACACCAATTTTTTGGTTCTTGAATTCACTTTATTGGGACTATATCAATTAAATTTTGCATGGATACCTTATTTCCTCCATCATTCTTTGTGGTTGAAAAATAAATTAATAAACCCTTTTTCAATTTTCATCTAGTTAGTGATTCTAGCATCTCCAATTTTGAGGACCTTAATAGGATCGACACCTTACTCAGAGGTGAGGGACTTTAAAATTCCCTTAGTAGGCATGTCACTTGGCCTAATACAATGGATTTTATCTCTAATTTTTGCCCCCCTTGCTTTCTAAGTCTCATCAAACTTTATCACATGTCTCAGCTTGATTGTTGTGTCCTCGATTTTTCATTGAAGGGACTTAGTTGAAGCATTACTGAAACTCCCTCAAGGTCCTCCATCTTTGCCTTATGTTCTCTTATTTTGAATGTCATTGCATGCATACCATAAACTCTCAAACATGTGATGGCTCTTGTATTTGAATCTTCCCACCAGAATATCCATTCTCCCTCATTAGGGTTTTAGATTTATGTTCCAATTTTATTCTTTTACTTTATGAAACATGTGATTATGCTTGAAATAAGCAGTATTCAACATAAATTGAGATTTCATCACCTTGGACTTACAATCCCTAGGAAATGGAGAAAAATATATATTGGTGATAAAATGAGGTGATATCCCCCACTACATGAGCCAACAATCTTCCCTCATGGCCAAAAGAACAATATAATTTTCTCCAATAGCATTACTCGATCTAATATTTTCAAGACATGCTTGTTTCCTTTCTTCAAGTTAGACCAAGTGAACCAAATCTTTGGTAAGTATTTTCTTTGAAACTTATTAGGGTCATATAAGTTGATTCTAGTTTTAACTTTGTTCTAGGCTAATTGTTCATTTGGGGGCATCCAAGAAAAGAGAATACCTTCCTTTCCCTCCCAAGTTTCCACAATGTTGTGATCACTAGGTTATGAGATTTCTTTATAAATTTTGTGCCAAATGGATTCCATTTTGGTAGCATCACTTGGTACATGTGTGTGTGTGTCATAGGCCCAAAACTTGGCCTTTGAAATCAAGTAGGATCCATACAATATGGTTGGTAGGACCTGAATTTTGCTGGATAATCTCTCTAAACACATTTCAATGACATAAGAGTTACAACTCTCCTTTTGTGTTCACCATCGTTACCCAAAAAGGAAAAATAAATAATCAAACTAGCCAGAATGTCAATTAAGGAAAAACTTAATAAATTAACTTCTTCTAGACACAAAATATAATTGTTAGTAACATCTCCTACTCTCTGAACCATGGATTTATGAAAGGGGTTAATAAGCACCTAAATGTTCCATGATATTGCAATAATTAGGCACCTTCGAAAAGAAAATAAATCTCCTTTCCTTCCTTCCCAAATGGAGTGTTGAATGTATTTGGAGAATTCATAGTCTACATATGGGGCAAGAAATAATTATTCAAATTCTTTTTGTTTCTTATGAGAATCATCACATGTAGGTGTCTATGAAGAATTGGTTATTGGGTTGGAAGAAACAAAAAAATTGAATATCCTCAATATTGTTGTTTTTTGAGATTCCAAGTAAGTAGTCAAAAGGTGATAAATTATTGCCAAACAAAACATCCAAAGATTAGATCATATAGAAATGATTTATTGGATTTGATGGATAATTGATTTTTGGATTTTGATATTAATTCATTTCCTCAGGATCAAAATAAGTTGGTACATTCCAGCCTCAGCTAGTACTTTCAAGCCACTTGCAAAACCACAATCAAGATATGAGGTATAGGCCTTCAATTCTAGATAACATAAATCATTAGCAGGTGTTTGAATACAATCCATAGATAAAATGGTTCTTGGAAATAATCGATGAAATTTATGTCATTCATATTATTCAACATTCAAAAGAAGAGGATGATATAGAGTTTCCTTATTATAAATCCAAGTGGATTGATATGATTACAAATCACAATATTATGCAATTAAAAAATAATTCCATCCCTCAATGATTGGTACCTTTGGAAAGGTTATTTGATCACAATGATGTAGCTCTTAACCCACTATCAACTTGCATACATAAGAGAGAGAAGATTGTAATATTGGATCTAAATAGGAGCCAAATCTTATCAAACTTTCGAAGTCACTGTCAGAAGAAATGAAAGAGATGTATATAAATATTTTTAAATAGTACATTGATGGTTTTGCATGGAAGTTGTTGTCGCTGCTACCACACCCTCCAAAATTTTGGCCTACATCCAAATTTCAGAGCCTGCTTTGACTTTGCATGTTGTCATTGCAAATTTTAAGAGCCATTGCATGTGTTCTATCTAAGTGTTATGGTCCCATTTGTGAGAAGATTGAAGTGTCATCTTCTAGCATGTTAAGTGTTGCACATTGTACACAAACTAGTTTTGGTGTGTTTAGGGGGTAATTCTTGTGCAAAAGAGTTGTTCTCACATGAAAAGATATATTGCACTCGTCTCCAAAGTTACAAGCATTGTCACACAAGTGTCGTCACGATTGTCACAAAGTGTATCTTTGGCGCTGCACTTGGTGTCAGTGATCGCAAAGTTTGCGCATTAAGGAAAGTATGTTATTCATGTGTTTTGAGTGTTCCTCATTGTGCCATCAAGTAATCTAAGTGTGTGATCATGTTCAAGTTTTAATTTTGTTTAGTCTCATCTCATTGATCCTATTATGGTCCTATAATTTTTTATGGGATCGTTTGATTATAGTTGATCATTATTATGTTTGAGATGTTGTAAATAATATTTTCTCCTGCAAATTATTTCCAAAGCGACACCAAGTACTAAGATTTAGGGATATTTTTTCATATAAATGTTTGGATCAGATCAGACTACAGGTATTTTCATCAGGAAGAGCTTAGAAGTAGCTTTCTGATAGTATATCATGCATTCAAATCCAATTCGTGGATCAAAGGCAAGAGCAAGTTGAAGTAATAAGATTTAGGGACATTTTTGCATATAAATGTTTAGATCATATCAAACTACAAGTATTTTCATCAAGAAGAGCTCAGGAGTAGCTTTCCGATAGTATATCATGCATTCAAATCCAATTCATGGATCAAAGACAAGAACAAGTTGAAGTCTGCACCAGAAAGCACATAAGAAGGCAGAAGTGAGAAATCATTTATTTTGAATTATTAAAATTAATTCAAAAAATAAATGAATAAATCTAAACTCTAAAAAACATGAAAATTCCTTTATTCATTATAAATCCAAAAGTTAAGGCCTATGGCCCACCCCGCACTCATGCATTAATTTCCCCCAACGTTAAAGGCATTGAGATGTGTGCATATTATAATCTATGGTTATGAATATGTTTGGGATCCCAACCCATAGAGATGCGTGCATATTATAATCTATGGTTATGAAAATGTTTGGGATCCTAGCCCCTCGACATTTAACCAAAGGGGGTCCGAAAAGTGATTTTCACTTTTACTGTCATTTACAGATGTCACCCTCACGTGTTTTAGGACCCCCCTCTCCCTAAACCTCTTACTGCCCACCCCCTCTGAAATCCATTAACTATTTTGGTTTGACTTTTATAAATATGGCGGAGATTCATGCGATTATGAAATAAATGTTGTGTGGATGGGAGGCTAAATGAAAGAGAGCATGGAAATAAATTTTGTGTGGATGGGAGGCTAAATAGATCAGGGATGGAAGGCTAAGTGAGTAAAATGAAATGACAGGCAAAGGAGTAAAATAATTTTACAGGAAAAAGAAGTTCATAGGTGCAAGAAAATAAATTCATGAGAGAAAATAAGAGGGAAATTTTGCAATAGTATGTTCATGAAAATAATGTATCAGATGAGAAAAAATAGGGAGCTTCATGTAAACAAGTTTTACACATAAGAGAACAAGTAAAAATGAATTTTTACACAGAAGCAAGATATTTTTGTTTTTACAGGGATAAAAGTCAAAACAGAAATGTTTTACCATCCATGGATTTAAAAACAAAACAACACATGGTTTTGGAAATCCATCCAAAGATTTACAGGAGTAAAAGGAAATTTACGGGGAAGGTAAAAGGAGAAATAGGACATGGTTTTGAAAACAATACATGGGTTTCAAAATCCATGAGAAGAGAAACAATACGTGGATTCAAAAAACAACCCATGGATTTTTGAAACAGTATATGGATTCAAAAACATGATGGATTTATAAATCATTCTAATAAATACTTTGAATTGAATTCTAAATTTCATTTAAATATTTGGAAATATTAATTTAAATATATTATTTGAATCCAAAGATTTTGTGACAAAACAAAGTATTTAAAAGATGATGGACAGGGACAACAGTGCATATTCAGCAAAACAGTTTTAGAACAGAGCGCAGTAGAAAGAGGGACATCACAAACATATGCCAGCAAGACAAACAACATTGCTCATTCAAAGGCCCAGTCACCACCAAAATGCCCTGAAACAATAATCTTTTCCACAAGTAGCCACAGTCAGCACAATTCATTCAAAGGCCTAGTCACCACCAAAATGCCCAGAAACAATAATCTTTTCCACAAGTAGGCACAGTCAGCACAATTCACTTTCAAGTCTGAACAAAAGATCGGAAATAGTATAGACTTCCTATTACTTAGTTATATTTTGGGAAATATCTACATGTTTTTGGTAGATATTGTTTGTAATAATTTTTATTCAGATTTTTCCAAATATTATTAGAGAATATTTTGTAAATCAATTCCTTTTTTGGGATTTGATATTAGTTTAGCAGAAGATCTCAAGATATTTTGTAAATTAATTTATAAATACTTCATCTTCAGAAGTATCAAGGGTTGGTTTTGTACATAGAACATTATTGTATATTTTTCTGAAATATCAATAGATTACCACTAATACATAAGCTCTTTCATAAGATTCTTGTGTCAAGTTGTTGGTGAAGTGCATCTATCCCTCTCATGTGTTGGTGAAGTGCATCTATCGCTCTCATGTGTTTTTATTTCTCCGTTTATAGCACATATTTGTTTTCCAGATATGAATTATTCAATAGATAAATAAAGGGCAGAATTTGTTTAAATCTACACTCTGCACCTGGCTACGAATAATTTCTATGTTTTCTCTTGATCTTTAAATATAAATTTCAGGTAACAATGCTTTATATTTGAAGTGAACCTTAAATTTGTTCTTCTTCTCCATTTCACAAACCTTAAAGAATCTATTCGGTTTGGCTACCCTGCCCTATCTATCTGCAGACATTATTGTCAATCTATATTTTATGTAACTCTATATCCAAATGGAAATCTAGTTATCAACCAACTATTCAAATACAAATCAAACTCCAAACTTCATAACTAGCCTAATATTTAATCCAACAAAGTTAAATTTTACAGAGAGAGCCCTCTCTGAAGCTAGAAAGGCTAGATCCCACCTTCCAAAGTTGGTTTGTGGTTACGTTGGTGATTTTATTCCGCAAACTCAGAAAATTACTAAGTGCTAACAGATCCAACACTTAGTTAAAACTAGGAAAACTCCCTAATCGAGCCACCCAACCTCATCCAGCCCTCCTAGATTGCACATTTCACAGTCTTAGTCATCAAGCAACAGCCTTATCTCTTGGCACAGTGCAATGTGCAGTCTCTGCCTCCCAGAACTGTAGACTGTGTAATATCAGTGCTCAAGCCCAACCCCTGAGCCCTAGAACTGCAAAATCATCCCCTCTAGCCAGGCATGAACTGCGTATTGCGCAATCTCAGACCTCAAACCTCAACCTTGATCTCCTTAGTTGTACAATTATACAATCACCTAACCTTCTTTTCATTCCAATACTGCGTAGTGGGAAATCTTAGTGCTCAAGCCCTCATCTCGACTCCTTGAATCCCTCAACTGCACAATTGTCAAGTCCAGTCCAGCCTGAACTGAGAATTGCACAGTCTCAAGGCTCAGCCCTCACCCTTTACTGCCTAAGTTGTGTAATTGTATAGTCCTTGAGCCTCTCTCTCAGCCTACCACCTAGTTCCAGCTCAATTAATACATCATCGTGTTGCATCTTAGATTAGGGGTTTATCTGACTAACGTTGTCTTGTCATGAGTGAATTGTAGTAGCAGGTATTCTATCATGCTATGACAGGATGATGATGAAGGAGATGGAGAAGGAGGCCATGCTAGAGGACACCTCTATAGATGCAAGTACAATTTGATCAATCAAGAGGAAGAAAACGGACATCAGGTTGCGACAACAACTCAAGATCCATATAACATTGAAGGCTCCTCATCTCTAAGTCATATGAAGGTGGAAGAAGAGATCATGTTCTGTCTTCAAGAAGACACAAAGAAAGTAGCAACGAATAATGGCTTAACATTTCCATGTCATCATGTAGTCCATGTCATGAGTGCCATGTCCTGTCATGTCATAAGTCATCATGTGCCACATCATTTGTGGATTATATAAATTCTTATTCGAAAATGTATTGTAAAGTGGAAGTCCAAAGGACATGTATAGAATGTGAAGAGTCATGTAAGAGTTGAAAAGTTATAGGGAGGTTAAACAATCATGAGGGTAGTCCAAGAGTCACAAGGGAAGTGAAGGGTCACCCCATTTGTTATATATAAACCCTCATTGCACAAGAAAAATAATTTTCACCTTGGCTCCTCCTACTAGGCATTGGAGAGGAAGATAGTTTATTTGGAGGAGCGAGTGACTGCTCTAATGCTCCACTATTGGGGGCTAGTGGTGTTAATTGTATTGAAGTATCTTAGAACTTTTACTTAATTCATAAGCTCGTTGAGCCAACAAGCTTTCCTGCATATGTCGTGAATATTGTAAGACTATTCTTTGAATGCTTGCGATGTATGTTTTTTTCATATGTACTAAGGACATTGACCTATTTTGGTGGCTTTGGTACTCATATTGTTGAAGGTGTGTTGCATTTGCTTTAACAATCGTTGCTTCATTATGAAATGTTTCATTGGTTGATCAACAATTCATTCATATGTATATGCTCATGTGCCTTTTCTAGATTAGTACTATTACTTGTCTTTAAAGGGTCCACTTTTCTCTTCCCTTTTGGTAGAAGGACCTTGATACTTTCTGCAACTAAACATTTCACAAGGCATACTCACTTGATGATTTGAAAATACTTGTGTATTACTCTCTTGTGCTGAACTTCGTAGCCAAGGAAAATCTACAGGGATACATGGCAGCCAAGTCGATACTTCAGATGGGGCTCCTACTCCAATTAGTGTGAGGTCTAATTGGGACTTAGGGAGACCCCCTTGGTTGATGGATTTCCAACACCGTCAAAAAATGGTGCTATAAGGAATACTAGATGACAAGTTGTGCCCATTGATTCTATTTTGAACCTCTTAACTGAAATGGCTCATCCTCAAATCGTACTCTCGGGTTGCTTTTCTAACTTGTCCCCTGGTGAAATTTCAATCCTCGATGAGTCTCTCCATGACTTGTCTCAATTCAAGTTATATGGTGAGGGTGATGCACCCATTTTGAAGCATGCATCTCTTTTCCTTAAGTTTTTTGAATACTATGAAATTGATTGTGAATATGTGGCTTGTATTCTCTTCTACCTCACCCTTGAAGGTCGAGTTAGTTGATGGTGTCACAATCTACCACCTACTTCCATTCATTTTCTTGAACACCTCATCAATTAGCTTCATTTAACATTTGATAGGTATGATTATCAAGATGTTTATAAAAGGATTAATCAACTAAGAATGAAGCCTAATGAATCAATTGAGGATTTATTTGATCGATTAATTTACCTCTGTTATGAATTTCATGAAAGAGACACGGATTGGGATTTCTTTAAACAAAAGTTTGAGTGTTTGGTTCATATCTCTTTGCACGGTGAATCTAAACCTCCTGATGTTTATAATTCCCCAACTATTGTAAATCATGAGACACCTCAAACTTTAGAGGAGGAACCTATTACTCCTTTTGTTTTGTGTCCTCCTTCTTTTCCAATATTGATCGAGGTGCCTCTTCTTCTTTTCCAGTATTGACTAAGGTGCCTCTTCTTCTTTTCCAGTATTGACTAAGGTGCCTCTTCTTCTTTTCCAGTATCGATCGGGGTGCATCTACGTGTTAATGCTAAAGTTAAGAAATCCAATGGAGGAAATATCGGAATGGCTCATGAATCTGATGTGGATTCCTATCATCCTCTATCATCCCTGTCTCATGATCCCTTGTCCCATGATTTACTTGATCAACCTATTTCAAATCAAAAAAGTGATCAGGTGCGGGCTAGTCACATTTCACAGGTAAATGAGCAAGAAGGTGAAGATTATTTCAATATTTCTTCATTTTTTCAAAATCCTTCACGTGAAGATGGTGCTTCCTCATTCTTGGATAGTAATTAATTTGGTAATCTTGGTCATGAATCGGATATAATCAATTTTCCTAATCAATCTAAACTCTTAGAGAAAAATCATTCTGATGAGGATGACTGTTGATATATATGATGACGAATGCCCAAGTGCACCATTTGATCTTTCAGTTTCTCAAGAATATTTTGTTTCAAAAGATTTAGATCTCAAATCTCTTTTAGTCATAGAATATTCACTTATGAACACTTCTTCCTCTTCACCTCCCTACCCTTTGTGCTCTACCATTTGTAATGCATCAACTTGTGATGGAAATTCTTCATGTTCTTCAAGCTTTTTATTTGATGAGTTGAATCTTGAACTGACATAGGATAGTGATATTATCCATGATGAAGAAGAAATAAATGAAATTATGGAGCATCCATTCCATCCCTTATCATCTCTTTCTTTGTATGGGGGGAACTCTTCGAATCAGTGTGATCATTAGTTTTTTCTAATGCATACATTATTAGACTTGCAATCAAAATAATATTATGACTTGAGTAATATGTTTGTTGAAGTTGAAGAATCTGATCGAACCAACGATATAGATAGCTTCCATCTAGATAGTGATGATCCTATTTACTTAACCGATAAAAACTTCCCACATGCAATTTGCGGTCTGACTTAGCTTACAAAATGTTGTTATATCTCTTTTCAAAGTTCTAGAACTTGTGAGGAAGTCGATGCATTTCAACTCTTATTGATGGTTATGTCAAGTTCTCACAATCTTGGTGAAATTCATGAACCATGTTAGATTTGGATTTTCTCGTAGAATTCTTTATTTGTATTGTTTTGCTAGATGCAAACTCATTCTTGATGGTTTTCAGGATTTATCGTTACAATTTTCCTATTTCTCGAGATTGGGTTCCTGATCATATTGTTGTAGCGAATTCATCCTCATATAAATCTCTTGTATCGAATTCGGGTTTGGATTGTAAACCTTTTGTGAATGTGTGGAATCATAAAGATGATCAATTTGAATATTACCTTTGGACAAATATTTCATATATGTTGAGTACTATGGTGAATAATCAACTCTTCTTTTTTCTTGTGAATGTATTCATGACACCAAAGATCCTCTTGAGTATTCCCACGTGCTTGAGTTATTTGTTGAACCAAGTTCCTCTTTTTCATCCATTACATACTGACTGGTTTCGTATATTTTCTATACTAGAATTCCTTTTCAATTCTTTTGATGATTACGATGCTTGTACAGTTTGTCACCAGTTATAGGAAAATGGTTTGTCACATTCAGCATGCGAGAAAGTTGGTCCTATTGTTCAAATAATTCGCGAAACTATTGAAATTGATTTATCCTTGTTAATTACAAACTGGGAATCTGATGCTTTAATTAGCCCATATGATCATGATTTTGTCTCTGATTACTGTCATTCAACTTACCATTTTCCCATCATCACATCTAATGGCAGTTTTTTTACATCCTTTGATCTTTACAGCTTATCATCTCAATATTTAGATACTATCCAAGCAATTGAGGCACTTCAACCTTCATTGATGGTTATGCCAGGTCCTTGCTATCTTGACATGCCAGGTGAATATGATCAAATCCATTTTCCCTTTGAAGATTCTCATCCTAGCCTTGTGCTTCTAATTGAAAATTCATTTTTTCAAAGATTTTGGGGTTTCCAAGAGGATTGTTTTGGATTTCACGATCTAATCTATGATTGTCTGGAAGCATCTTACTTACCAAGCCCTTTTGCTAATAACAACTTTTGGTCTTTTCTCATGCTTGCTAAGAAGGAGTGCACAAATGAAGGTGCATTCAAAAGAAGCTTTCAAGGTTTGTGTGTTCGTAATTTTTATCAAAAAGGTAAGATCACAAGTTTGCTGGAAATAGTGACTATGACACATATTTCTGCTCACAGGAAAGACCTTTTATTTTTTGTTCAAGTTATTTAAGCTCTTATATTTTCTATTACACATTTCTTTAAATCATTTTTAATTGGTTGTATATTTATGATTGCAGGTCAAGAACAACTACTGTGGCAGATCGCAAAGAACTTGCAGGCAACAAGGCAACAAGTGGAAAAACACCAAGTAGAGGCCCAGAAAGTAGCTCGCACAGAGGTGTATCTAGAAGAACTTAAGGCAGGCATATCGGGTGAAGTATCGACATTAGGAGAGACCATGAGAAACCTCTATGAGGAGCTTGTCACCGTGCATAAAGCAATTGTCCTCTTGCTCGAAATGTAGCAGAAGTACAAAGATAATTCTAAATCCCTCAAGGTTTTTCATACAACCATCATTGTCGTGCATGAGTGGTCAATGCAATACAAAGGGGCACAGTCTGAATTGGTAAAGAAAACAAGACAACAGGTTGAGTTGGAGAAAGAACAAGTTCGGATGCTTATCCAAAGTAACAAATAACTCGTCTCATTCATTTCCAACATCGAGGCCTCGTATGCACGGTTGTACAACAATGTGTATTCATGTTAAATTCACACAAGATCCCTTCAGTTGGCTCGCTCACCTAAGCCAAAGGCAAGAATACTTGAACTAACTCAATAATATTGCCACCAAGGAAGATGTAGAGGTAAACATGTATAATATACAGAAGTACATTGGTGACCCTATCCATATCAATACCATGTTTCTTCTGCTAAAGAAGTAAACTCGGATTGGTTCCAAGTTGGTGTACCTGAATGTAATGGAGGCTAGAGTCCACTTCCATCCCGATCCCATCACACAGTTGAGGAATTAATTACATAGTACAAAGCTTGGTACCACTATGTAAATGAGAAACTACAAGTTGAAGTGACTAAGTTGGAGTTTCTTCAAACTCAAGCTTGACTTATTTTCTCTTATTCGGTTGTCTAGTTGACTCTGCCCAATTTTTTCTTATATGGGTATGAGCAATATTGTAAGTGAAATTCCAAGTGTCAATTGTGGAATGTGAAGAGTCATTTTGTAATAAAGTTCAAAGGTCATGGTTGAAGGAATTCAAAGAGTCATGAAGTAAGTCAAAGAGTCATGAGGAAAGTCCAAGAGTCATAAAGGGGAGATGATTAGTCATCCCATTTTTTATAAATATACCCTCATCACGTATGTAAGGGGCTTTTGGGTCAGGCTTTTGGCTTAAGATCAGAAGCTTGGGAGTTTTGAGCCTTGGCTTCTCTGTAGCATAGAGGGAGTATCTTTCTTTGGAGGAGCAGGTGTAGATTTCATGTTCCACTATTGGGACTAGTGGTTCGTCATTTGTATATGTATGCTTAGGACTTTTCACTTTAATAAAATCTCACAACCGAAACGCTTTCATGCATATGTTGTAAATATAGTAGGACTACCCTTGTTATATTTGCATTATATGTTGTTTCATGTACACCAATGCTTATGAACTATTTTGTTTGCATTAGTATGAATCTTGTTGAACATATGTTGTTATGTATATCAATCATGGTTATCTTGTGTACTGTTTTGCGGGCTAACTTATGATTCCTTTTATGCTCTTATGCTCCTTTCAAGCTGTGTACTATTATAGGCTTCTAAGGGGCTCATTTACTTTCCCCTTGTTGTGTTAGAACCTATCGTGCATTGTACCTAACCCTTCACAAAGCCATACATTTGTCTCATCAAAGTCACGAATACATCATTCTATGCATTATCGCAGCCAAGGCACACCACTAAAACCCACTATTCCGGCAACCGGGTCGTATTCTGAATGGGACTCCTACTTCAAATGGTGTGAGGTATAATTTGGACTTCATATCAGGGAGACCCCTTAAATGTTGGTGGGTCTAGCACCATCAACATTTCTGGCACTAGAAGGAGGGCCAAATGAAAAGTTGAGCCCATGAAGTTTGTTTGACCTTTTCTTATCATTAAAAGGCTTCTTCCCTTATCTTAACCGTGACATGTTTTTCCAGAACTACATATCTGAAAGTGCCTACAAGGATAATCAATGACTTGTCAAATTTGATGTTCGATGGCAAGGGTGGAAAAACCATTCTCGATCACACCACTCACTTTCTTGAAATTTTCACTCATAACAGAATTCATTGTGAGGATATTGCTTGCAGGTTGTTTGTCCCTACATTTGAAGCACACATTAAAGAATAGTATTACACATTGTCAACCGTTTGTATTCACTCTTTCGAACATCTTGTCAAGGAGCTCTATCGCGCCTTTGATAGGTATGATTATAAATCTATTTATAAGAAAAATATGCATCTTAGAAAAGCACCTGATGAATCTCTTAGCGATTTTCATTATTGCTTTTTTCATTTTTGTTATGAATTTTCTGAAGATGATATTGATTGGAATTTTATGAAAGAGAAGTTTGAATTTCTTGTTCATAATTTGATGAATCCAACAGAATATGATTCCTTCGAAAATCTCCCAACATACATTGGTTATGGAGCTCTTAAATCTGCAATGAAGGAATTTATTGTTCCAAGTGACTCATATTCTCCTCATCAAACAGCTCCATTTACGTAGGTTGAGTTTGGAGAACTTGATAGTTCATTTGTTGATCTACCACCATCTTCTCCCTCCCGACATATTCAGAATTTAGGTGCAAGTTCTGACTATGAATTTGATGATACTAGTGATCTTCTTTCCCGTCGTCCTCCATATGTTGGTACCTTTTGTTATATTGATTGTGAGTTGTTATTGTTAGAGTCGCTATTCTCATCCCTCCGTCAGAGATCAAATCCTCTTGTTGCATTTCATATTAGGTGCCCTGCCCAGTCATTTTCATTCCATTAGGCGCATCGATCATCTAACGGTAGTGGCATTCCTCCAGTTTCCCTCATGTTATCTACCTGTTGGCTCATGTTTGTTCATTTAAAAAACATATATAGTCTTCCTTTTATCTTGCAAATTGCAAAGGTTGTCTTTAGGGTTTCATGGTCAATTAGGTCTAGGGTTTCATTAGGGCTTTGTCAAAAAATGTTTCAGAGTGTCCAATAATTACCAGCAGGCCATGAGGAGGTTTTAATATCAATAAATTTCATCACCAAGTGTTCGAAAATGTGTTTTTCCTCAAAACTCTGTTTTGAGGAAAAAACAGAGTATTCAGCTTTTATTGTAAAAAATCATGAAAATTTTGTTTTCCTCATTGTAAATTTCTTCATCTGTAATCCTGGTTTCCTTCCTTAGCCCCAGAAGCTTCAACACCTGCAAGACAAGCAAAGCTCAAGTCATTTAGTTCATCACAAAACTCAAATGAAGTGCAAAGTGCAAAAAAACAGAGTTTGAAGATAAAGTCATCTGCAAAACATTATGAAAGTGGGTTTTGGCAAAATAAATTTAAAAGCTTCATGTATAAATCATTCCTCCAAGTGTTTGAAGTTCATTTGTACTCTAAGAGCAAAGAGAAGCAAGAAGCAAACGATTTTAGTGAGTGAGTGTGAAGTTTGGGTGAAAATCGCTGTTAGTTGCCAGTGCGGCACACTGGGCAGGAGGCGCGGCGCATTGGGCCTCGTTTTGTAGTGTAAAACAACACGGGCGTGCCACATACGGAGGGTGCAGCGCATTGGGTTGTATGTGCGGCACACACAGCCAGAGAGCCCGAAACTGCTAGCATTTGCTCCAAATCGCCAAAAATCGCACGGATTTGCGTTGTGACAAGTAGGTAGAGCCTCCATAATTGTGTTTCATCCAAGTTTGTGCTTATATCATGGTGGTTGATGAATGGTAATGGTTTAAAAAAAAAACATCAAACCCTACCATTTGAAATTCCAAGAAACTTGCTGCCTAGGGTTTGATTAACTATTTTGCTACCAAGTCTATCATCCCTCCATCACTCCCTTATCCCATTTTTCCCTTGATTTCATTGTTCCCTAAGTTCCCCTACCCCCTAAAATCACTAATCCCCTATCCCAAGTTCCCTTTCCCAAAATCCTAATTGTAAAATCCCAAACCCTAATCCTATACAAAAACTCCCATAACATCCCATATTTCCCTAACTAAATCTATCCCAACAGTCCCAAAATTCCCACTATTTTTCCCTCCCCTTATACTCTCTCATTTCATTGTTTTCCCTTGGTGGCAAAGGTCAAACAATCATCAAAGGCAGTCCAAGACAATTTGACACATCAGCGCCTATTTCTCCAAGGCAATTTGTCTACCAGCAACTATGGCATCTGACCCTTCATATGATTATGAAGAGGAGACCCAGAGTGGCTCACCCATGGAGGGACATGCGCCCACTAGGCCTCATAGAGGTGGCAGACATATCAGAGAGGAACCAACCACTCCTACTGAATTACAGGCCTGCCCTCTTGCCATTTTTTGTTTCCAGCATCAGTCATGTTATGAATTCTGCGAGAAGGTTGCTAATATTCAGTTTCATCATGAGTTGGCTCACTTATTTGTGCTGCATTTACATGGTGATCAAGCCACTCTTGCTGGTGTCACTTTCACATTAACACCAGAATCCATTTCATTAGCAACCGGCATACCAAACATTAGAGAACCATGGAACAAGAGGCAGAAAATTTATCGGCAGCACTATGAACCGTACATCAAGCCCGGCTTTTTGAGACAGCTCAAGAGAGTGTTTCCTTTTCGGTACCTCAAGGATGAATATGCTCCTTTGATGAACATCTCATCCTCCCGTACACATCTTCTGATCATCAAATCTGGCCCTGTTCTGAACAATTCATTAGAAATCCAAGAATAAAGTGAACTATCCTGAATGATTTTCCTTTTCTCATCAGGAAATAAATGTAGAGGTAATTTTCCAGTAACTAAATAATTAGCAATATCAGCATACCAAGGGGTTTTGGTAGTTACTGCAAACAAATACTCATCTGGAAATTTATCCTCTACAGGAGAGTCCTCATTAGTATTTTGGATTCTAGACAAGAAGTCAGCTACTGTGTTCTGTTTACCTGGTCGATCTAACACAGTTATGTTGAATTCTTGTAAAAGCAAAAGCCATCTTGTAACTCTACCATTAGTGACTGGTTTGTTCATGAGGTATCTAATGGCAGAGTGATCAATGTGGACAAAGGTTTCATAGCCGGTTATATAGTGTCTAAACTTGTTTATAGCATGAACAACGGCTAGAAACTCCTTTTCAGTAACAGTATAATTTAACTCAGTAGGAGTCAAATTCTTACTCGTGTAATAAATGGCATAAGGGATCAAATCTTTTTGTCCCAAAACAGCTCCTAAAGCTGTATCTGAAGCATCAGTAGAAATGTGGAAAGGGAGTTTCCAATTTGGACCCCTTAAAATGGGTGCTTCAGATATTCTAGTCTTTAAAGCTTCAAAGGCAGATTGACATTCAGGATCCCACTTAAATTCACAATCTTTAGTAAGTAGTTTGAAAAGAGGGGATGCTATCTTAGTGAAGTTTTCAATAAATCTCCTGTAATAACCAGTAAACCCAAGAAAACTTCTATCTCTTTGGCAATTTGGAACAGGTAACTTAGAGATGACTTCTACTTTAGATCTATCAACTTTGATTCCATCTCCTGAAATATGATGTCCTAAAACAATCCCTTCAGTAAACATCATAAAACACTTTTCATGACTTAAAGAAAGATTTGTTTCCTTACATCTTACCAGTACTTTTTCCAAATTTGCCAAAGCTTCTTCAAATGTATTACCATAGACTGTGAAATCGTCCATGTATACCTCTACACAATCATGAATCAGATCTGAGAAGATTCCTAGTACAGCCCTTTGAAATGTGGCTGGTGCATTGCACAAACCAAAAGAGAGTACTCGATAGGCAAAAGTCCCCCAAGGACAAGTAAAGGTGGTTTTGTCTTGATCTTCAGGTGCTGCCTGAATCTGATTGTAACCACTAAAACCATCCAAGAATGAGAAATACTTTTTACCTGCTAAAGTGTCTAATACCTGATCAATAAAAGGTAGAGGAAAATGATCCTTTAAGGTTGCCTTGTTCAATTCTCGATAATCAATGCAAACTCTCCATTTACCATTCTTTTTGGGCACTATAACCAAGGGAGAAACCCATTGGCTATCTGAAATGGGGTAAATGAAGTTTACCTTGAGCAATTTCTGAAGTTCTTCTTTCACAATTTCCCTAAGATTTGGATTCATCCGTCTTTGTGGCTGCCTAATAGGTCTGCTGTTTTCTTCAATATAAATATGATGAATACAAGTCTTAGGGTCGATTCCTTTCATGTCAGTATATTCCCATGCAAAGGCAGTGGAATGTTTTTGCAACAGTTTAGTTAATTCTTCTTGTTGTAGTCTTTCCAAGTTTTTGTTAATGTTTAATGTTTTTCCTGGAAAGATTTCAACTGTAGAACTACCAAACTCTTCCATTGAGAAGAGAGACATCTGTCTAGAGGAGAGATATTCAATATCTGCATCTAACTGGAACTGTGAAGAGTCATATTCTGAGGATACCTCAAAATTTTCTAATGTATTTAGAATTTGACTGTCCTCACTGATTTCAGAGATGGTTAGAACAGGTTGAAGAGTATCCTCATCATTAATCCACTCATCTTCTCCTATTTTTGTTATTGCCTTTGCGGGAGGATACAAGTTGAATTTCTTGGTAGAATTACCATCTGATATATACATGTCTCCCGACCTACAACTTATGAAAGCATCAGCTGTGGCCAGCCAAGGTCTTCCTAAAATAAGAGGATGTCCTCCTAGATTGTTCTTGGGAGTTAAAATCATAAAATCAACTGGATATTCCCAAGAGTCTAGTGAGACTGGAATGTCTTCCAATACACCATCAGGTTTAATGATTGATCTATCTGCAAGTTGCAACAAAGTAGGTGTAAAGAGAAGGTTAGGAAGTTTTAACTGATCCATGGTCTGTCTACTCATAATGTTGATAGCGGCTCCTAAGTCAATCAAGGTATTTGGGATTTCAACCCCATTAATATGAGTTTTAACAATAGGGCTACCGGGATCTACATATTTTTGCATGGTAATTTTACCCATCATAATGTCTGCAATTTTTCCAACTAGATGTATCCTTTTGGTGTCTCTGGTTCTTTTTATTGTTTTTTTCAAACTCATCTCCTTTATTGTCTTTGCTAGAATGGGAATCTCTTTAATGGCTGTTAACAAGGGAATCTTGATACAGACATTTTTCAATTCATCTAGAAAGCTATAGTCAGGCAACCAAATCTGCTTCTCCACTCCTTTATCAATTTGCAATCTTTCAGGAAAAGGAGGAATAGCTGAAGATGTGGGTTGCTCTACTAAGGGAGTTGATTCTTTTTCTTTTTCTTTAATGCTTGGGTTTTGAAGGGATACTTCAGAACCCTTATTGGCCTTGAGAGATTCTTCCTCAGAAATGCTTGGTTGTTGAGCACTTGTAGAAGGTTGGTCTAAGATTCTACCTGATCTGAGTTGGACCTCATTGAGAGGGACAACCATATAGGTAGGGAATGGTTGACCTTCCATAAGTGGTTGACCTTCCATCACATAAGCACTTTGAGGGTTCTTATTATTGGGGTTTGGTTGAGGTTGAGAGGGAAGTTGATTTGGCCTCTGCTGAGATTGTAACAAGAGTTGAGAATTTTGATTTTGTCGAAGAGGTTGTTGTTGTTGAGGGAATGGTAATGACAATTGTTGACCTTGATTTGGAAGTTGGGGAGCTTGCTGATTCTGAAAGGATTGAGGATATTGATAGAATTGGGCAAATCTCCCATAAGGATTTTGCATTTGCATGCTTTGCAACCATGCTTGGAAAGGATTTTGTGGTTGTGACCAAGGTTGTTGCCAAGGATTCCAATTTGGTGGGGGCTGAAAATTCATAGAGTTATTAAACCCTTGATTTTGCTGCCCCTGCCAAGGTCTTCTTGCAACAAAACAAAGGGATTCAAGCGTACTTGGATCTTCTTGAAAGACTGCTTTGAGGCCAGGGATTGAAGGACATTCCTTGGTCTCATGGGTTTCTGAGCAAATTACACAGGTTTCCACAACTTGTGCTTCCAAGGGACATTCCCTTAAAGCATGCTTCTTTCTACACTTCGGGCAAAAGATGGTCATAGCCTCGGCTTCTGCTTTTTGTTTATTCTGAATCTTAAGGGTATCAATTTGTTCACTAAGACTCCCTAAGATGTCAGTTTTAAATTCATCTAGCATATTACCGATTTCAGCCCTACTCACTGATCCTGTTGCAGATTTATTTGCCCTAAGGAGAGAAGGATCTCTAGGCCCTTTTTGAGTTTTTGATTTGCCCCTTGAGAGATGGATACAAAGTTCTGCTATATCATTGAGAGAAAGTTGAGAAATATCCCCTTTCCCCATCATGTTTAAGATATCTATCCATTCATCCCTAATGGCTTTTAATAAGAGGGCTTTTAAGGTCTCTTCATCCAGGCTGCTCATCTTTGCTCTTTTTAAGTTATATTGAAACCTTTCAAGCAAATCTTCTAAGCTCTCATCTTCTTTTTGCATCATTTTAAAAACCTCATCCTTATGATTAGTAGGCATACAATAGTCCAAATACCTATCCAAAAAGCTCTGTTTCATTTCATCCCAGGTCCTAATGGATTGAGTAAGTAACCCCATGAACCATTTCAAAGCTTGATCTTTTAATGTTGATGGGAACAGTTTGAGTTTCTGAGTATCATCCAGATAGTCATAGGTTCGACACACAACTTCAAATTCAAACAAGAATGTTTCAGGGTCCTCAGTTCTTAATCCGTGAAAATTTGGGAGGACGGATGGTGATATGTTTTTCATGGTGGCTCGGGAATCCTCATTAACAATGGGAAACCCAAATGAATTATCCCCGTCTCTATTTCCTCCTATGGGACCTCTACCTCCTCCATTGTTATTGTTATTTCCTCCTCCTCCTCTACCTCTACCTCTACCGCCTCCTTCTTCCTCTGCCATGATGATTCTCCTAGGGATTTCAAAATCTTCTGGTTCTTCTACAAAGGGTGAATGAGAAGAGATTTCTCCTTCCTCTTCAGGTGAGTCTATTTCCTCAATTACAATTGGTTTTCTGGTAGGAGAAAGAGAAGAGTCTCTTCCTAGTTCAAACTCAATAGAAGGTATAGGAGAGTCAACTCTTGGCTCTTGAATTTCAGGACTAGGAGTTTCGGTTGGAGATAAGGGAGGTGTCTCTTGTCTATCTCTTGAAGCAGATGGACTTGTAAAAATTGAACTTCGAGCTCTAGCTAAAAACCTTCCCCTAGAATCTCTAGCTCTATGCATGTCATTTTTTTATTTTATCTTCAAGTCAAGTTAATAGTTCTTTTTCTGATCTTCCAGTTCACTCTAGGTGCAAGAAGAGAGCATACTCAAGAGACTACTAAATTAATAACTTTCTCCTTTCTGATCCTCCAGATCACTCTAAAGTGCAAGAGGAGAGCATACTTAGATAGGCTATTAACTTCTTTCCTTGAAATTTTTTTATATTTTTTTTCTTCTAAGAATATGGCTACTTAATTTCACTTCCCCGGCAACGGCGCCAAAATGTTTAGTCAATTTAGTGTTATCTAAATTGCTAGTATTTATTGTCAACCCGGGGCTCGTAAGCTGATGAAGTGAGGGTGTACTATATGTACTTAAGTAACCTCTTAGAGTTTTTCTTATCGTTGGGGGTGTTGTTGTGGTTAATTATGTTCCTAAGATGGAGTGAGAATTTATAAACAAGTGAGTGATGGTGTGTGTGTAGAGTGAATCCTAAATGAGTGAAAGTGTGTGTTGAGTGATCTCTAACTACTTGCTTGAAAGGAAATGCTTGAAAAGAATAAGTAAACTGAAATGACTTGAAATAAACTTGAAAGCAAATGACCACTACCAATGGCACTAGACACCGTTCAAGTTGCTGCTAATAAAAGAAAAGAGAGTCACTTTTAAAACCCAAGAATAAAGATTATCTCTCTCTAACTCAATGCTTCAAAGCACATGTACTGTGTAAAGCACGGATAGGAAGTAGCTTATGTGGAATTAGAAAAGTGAGAAAAATATGCTTGAAAGACTAATGATAATGATTTGCTATTTCTAATTCTCTACTTCAGCCATATGTACTATGCAAAGTATGATTAGAAAGTAGTGAGAAAATAGTCTAATAAGCACTTAAAATCAAAATTTCTACTTTAAAGACTAGTGGTGATGATTTGCTCTTTCTAACTCGATGCTTCAAAGCACATGTACTGTGTAAAGCACGGATAGAAAGTAGTGAAAGAACAGTCCAAAAAGCACTCAAACTAGCTGCAAATTAGTGATATTCTGATCTTAAAAGATAATAGTTTATGATGAAGATCATTCATGTATGTTAACAGCTCTTTGAGAAATAAGATTAAAAATCAACTATAAAGACAAAGGCAGCACTTGAATTGTCAACTTCAAATACCATTAGCTGTAAAGCAAACACACACATATAAAAATAAATCCCGGGCTAAAAGAAACCTGCAAAGAAATAACACTGATCAGCTTGAAAGAAAGGAAAACAAGTAAATGAAACTATACATGCTTAAGGAAATAAATGAGAAAATAACTAAATACTGCACATAAAATACTTTACAAAGGCTGAGATGAGCAGGGGCCCTCTGTTCATTCAGCCACAAGAAAACTCAGAGATCTGGAACTTCAAAACGGTGCTATGTCTATTCCTCCATTTGCAAAAAGTATACAAAACAGAGTGCTGGAATAGCACTAGAAAACAGAGTTCACAAAGCTCTTAAATTCAACACAAGTTCAGAAAATTACAACTAATAAAAGTTCCTTGAGCGTACGCAGACGCAGCAATTTATAGGAGTTTCTAAGATAGCCTACTCGTACAGCTAATTAACAGAAAAACAATAAACAGTCATGCGTATTTATGGTCCCTTGACACATCACGGCTGCGTGGACGAGTTTAGTGGTTCTGTCGTCATGGATAATAAATCCCATGTTGGATTGTGTCCCCTGCCACCTGTAGAACATGGACAAATCACCATTTAAGATGACGTGACCAAGCAGCTCTCAATCACCGTTTAAACAGCCTTGAGTTGACCGTAACTTAACCAGCTTTGACCATGGGTGGAGATGACGTGGATGGCTGGAACAATGGGACAGGAACCTCGAGCACGTTGATACCTGAGTGCCCATGTGGCTCATCTAGCAAACCGACACGTGGATCATTGTGTTTAACAAAAAGGCTGCAGGATCTTCAGATAGCTGCGGGATCATCAGATAGCTGCGGGATTCCTGCAAGTAAGTCAAAATCTAAACAAATAGTCATCCATTAGCAAAACTTGCTTGATCATGCTTATTGACACCTAATGTAATGATCTGAGAGGTTTCATGGTGAAAATGAGGCAAAAGTGAAGGAAAGATAAGGAAGAACTGAGGAAAATGGTAGACAAGTAGGTGTAGAATAGAGGCTCTACAGTTATTTGATGTTTTCAACTGTTTGGGGAGGATTCATGATTTATCTTACCCTCTTCAACACCTCACTTGTTTTTCCTTCCATCTCACTAAAATTTATGTGCCAAAACGATTGCCTACCTTGCCCCATCAAAATCTCTGCAGAACTGAGCCTCAATCCCCGCACCCCAAAATGTGCCTTTCCCTCTGAGCCAATAAAACTCCATTTTATCAAATCAACTCTTTTGCACATATACCTAGCGTAAAATAAGAAGATATTTTAGTCATCTCAAGCCCCATATATCATCATTTGTTGAGATTGACCCGGAGAGAGCCCTCTCCTGACCTGGTAGGGCTAGCTACCAGGCTGAGCGTGGTTTGATGTTGGCCCTGGATCCTACCTTTTCATCCTGAGGTAAATCTAGGCACTAACATAGTGGCGACCATACTGGGGAACTAAATTATTTGTTTGCTGGTGTTCTTCGTTTTATAAACTACAGACATAGCCTGAATATTAGCCAGGTAGCCTTCGAAACGCTTTTGCTTTGCATTAGCGCAAGTAGATAAACGCTACTTCAGTCAATCTCCGGTCTAGTTTTATAAACGGAGTATCTCACTTGTAGATCACCCAAGTACATTTGAGAATTCTAAGCTTTTGGATGATAAGTTTAGGATTTGATACGCTGAACAAGTTGTTAATGTCCATTTGATTTCGACGCGAGCTAGGTGAAACAGGGGTTTACAGTTCACGGAATTTTCAGACCTAGGGTTTGAAACTGGAAAGGAACAGGGTCAGAGTGGCAGAAATTTTCAAGAGGGGACAGATCCTGACCCGACAGATGGTAAACGAGGGGTCCATAGGGACCCCTACTTACAAACAGATAATCATGCACAAACAAACAGCACAGGAAGGTGTGCAAATTGCAGGGTATGAAAGGTCACAGAACGAGGATGGGACAAGCAAGGGAAGGAGAAGATATGAGGGCAAGGAGGAACACGGCACTCAAAAACTGAAAGGAAAGGAGAGCGATGATAGAACAGACAGTAGAAGCAAGGAGAAGGTAGCGCAGGCACATCCCGCACATGAGAATAAACAAGAGAAGGAGCAAGAAGACGGTGAAAAGGGAGCCCCGGAAAAAGAGAGCGAGGAGAAGGGGAACAAACCAGAAAACCTCAATGGCAAAACAACTCAAGGCCCATGCAAGCCTAAAACAGCAGAAGCCCTAAGGGTGGTGATAACGGACCCAGAGATTCAAGCCTACAGAGAACATATGACTGAACATGTAGTGATTTGCAAGTTCATGGGACTCTGGCCAACGGAAAGGGCGTTGTGTCAATGGATAAAGCATCAATGGAAACCCAAAGGTGATGTTAGACTGCACTTAGGAGCCAAAGGTTTTTTCACTGTTGTTTTTTCGAATCTGGAGGACAAGGATAGAATATTTGATGGTGGACCTTATTTCTTCGCTTCAGCGGGCCTATATATGAGGCCTTGGAAACCCAACTTCGTGCCAGAAAAAGAAACCTTCAAGCAGGTGCCAGTCTGGATTCACCTCTTCGCACTACCTATAGACTATTGGGGACATTCAGCTCTGAAACAGATAGGGGACAATTTAGGGACTTTTATCAAAGCTTCAGAAGCCACTCTGCAGAGAAAATATACGTCTTGTGCTCGAATCTGTGTGGAGTTGGATGTATCGGGGGCATTGCATGAAGGACTGTGGTTGGAATATAGGGATGAGGACTATTTCCAAGCCATTGACTATGAGCAAATTCCATTTCGCTGCAGGAAGTGTCATGAGCATGGACATTTAATCAGAGAATGTCCATTAAATAGAACAGCGGAAGAACTCAAGGGAGATCAGGCAGAAAAGAACAGGGACACCTTCATTCGGCCAAGAGCAAGACAGAGAGCAAACAGGAAACGCCCAATCAGAACAAGCGCAACACAAGGTAATACTAGTAACGCTTTTGAAGTACTGGAGACTGAAACCAAATCAGAGGACCAAAATAAGGAACAAAATACCTCTGAAGCAAACAAAACTACAACAGAGTATGTAACCAAAGCAATGGAGGAAAATATTCAAAACATTACAGCACAGACTCAGGAAGGAACAGAAGGGGCAGATGAAGATTCAGAAATGCTCATAAGTGACATAGGAAGTGAGGAAATGGAGCTTAATGAGGTATTAGACCAGGAAGGAGTTAACCTACCAGACATGGTGGAAGACTGGAAAAAGAAGGGGATGGAAAACATATCGGAAGAGGAAGTTAGGAAAATTAATGAGATATTCATAGCAAAACAGAAAGCAGAGATTAATAGGCAAAACAAGAATCTGGGCGTAGCAAAAGGAATGGGACTCCGAACAAAAAGCCTACTTCAAACATCCACCAGCTCCAAACAAAAGAAGAAGAGAGGGCACAGATCCAATAATGAGGCACTGCAGGAACTGGGACAAATGCTTTTAAACTCTGGTAAGATGAAAGCTCTAGAAGCTTTTTCTCTTAGCTACTAATTTTTTGTGTTATAATGAAAGTCATCTCTTGGAATGCTAGAGGGCTCAATAGCCAAATAAAACAGAGACTCTTAAAGAGGAAGGTCCAAAAGGAAAAACCTGACATTATATTTGTGCAAGAAACCAAATGCGCAAGTAATACTATTTATAATGCAAGCAAAAAGCTAGGTAGACAAATGGAATACCTAGAAACCGCTAGTCATGGATGGGAGGGAGGTTTAGTTACCCTGTGGAATCCGCATGTAATCAAAATCCTCTCCTCTGAAGCTACCAAATCCTTTATAGCCATAGAATTTCAAGTGATAGGCAATTCAGAAACCTATTTGTGCACCAATGTGTACGGGCCTCAGAAGTTAGAAGAGAGATACATTTTTCTTAGAACTTTAATGAATTTGAAGCCCAGATAGCCCAGTGCAAAGGCAATCGTAGGAGGGGATTTCAATATGATAACCACACTATTGGAGAAAGAGGGATTAGGAAACTCAACAAAGATTCTGAAGCATTCTTAGATTTCATCAACACAGCTAAATTAGTGGATGTACACCCTAAGAGTGGGGCTTTCACTTGGAATAACAGAAGGGGAGGTGAAAGACAAATCGCCTCTCGTCTTGACAGATTTCTAATATCTGAAAGTATTCTGTTGGAGGGAGTAATAGTAGAATCAGACATCCTACCTAGTGGAGGGTCGGATCATTGGACCATTTCTCTAATTGCTGCTATCTAGGGTACTCCTAGAAATAAGCCATTTTGATTTGAGAAATTTTCGCTTAATCATCCAGACTTTACTCAACTTGTTGAGAAGTGGTGGCATGAACCGATGGATATCAGAGGCACCAAAATGTACAAACTACAGGGTAAATTGAGATACATCAAAAATAAAATTAAAACATGGAATATAACAGTTTTTGGGAACATATTCAAAGAAAAATCCAAGATAGAGGAGCAGCTAGAGCAGATTCACAAAGGCTGGATAACTGGAGATAGCAACCTAGAAAATACAAACAAAGAAAAAATTTTGATGCAACAATGGAAGCTTCGTTGCCAACAGGAAGAGACCCTTTGGAAACAAAAGTCCCGGATTCAGTGGCTCAAGGAAGGGGAACAAAATACCAAATTCTTTCACAGATCAGCACTGGACTAAAGAGGCGCCAATAAAATCCCCAGTATCAAAATCGAAGAGGGGGACATTATCCAGAATCATCAAGGAATTTCTACCCTGCTCACTACGCATTTTAGCAGCATAGCTCAGGAGCCAGAGGTAGATAGAACAGAAGCAATTTCTGAACTCATCAAATCCATTCCCAAAACAATCACTAATGAGCAAAACCTTGCACTAACTAGAGAAATCTCTTTGGAAGAGGTGGAAGAAGCGGTGAAGAATATGCCAAATGACAAAGCGCCTGGGCCTGACGGCTTTACCATCAATTTTTACAAGGCTTTCTGGGAAATTGTTAAAAATGAGATCTGGGAAGTGGTGGAGGACTCTCGACGTTCTGCCTCAATTCTCAAATCTCTAAATTCAACATTCTTGGCCTTGATTCCAAAAGAATAAGAGGCAAACAACCCAGCAAAATTTCAACCTATTGCCTTGTGCAATGTCATTTATAAGATTATCTCTAAAGTCATTGCCAACAGATTGAAACCTATTCTCCCGGGCCTTATCTCAGAAGAACAGTCGGGATATGTTGAGGGAAGACAGATTCTGGACAATATTTTACTAGCACAGGAAATGATTCATACACTTCACTCCAGGAAAATCGCAGGCATGATGATGCAACTTGACTTATCAAAGGCTTATGACAAAGTCAACTGGAATTACCTAGAAGCAATCTTAAAAGCTTTCGGTTTCGCCAATCAATGGATAAAGTGGATTTTAGCTCTGATCAAATCTACTAAATTTTCTATACTGGTAAATGGTGCCCCTGCCGACCAATTCTCCCCCTCACGAGGACTCAGACAAGGAGACCCATTATCACCTTTTCTTTTTGTCATCCTGATGGAAGGTTTAAGCAGACTCATTCGTAGCGCCAAAGAGGAAGGAAGGATCAGAGGATTGCAGCCCTTGCCTTCCATTCCAGCGACCACTCACCAACAATTTGTTGATGATACAATGTTACATGGTTCTCCTACAGTCAAAGAAGCCCTGGGCTTTAAAAGGATCCTTAATCTTTTCAGTGAAGCCTCAGGTATGGAAATTAATCTATCTAAATCCACCATCTTCTTTTTCAATACGCATTTAGCTGTGCAAAAAAATCTCTCTATCATTCTAGGCTTCCGTAGAGGCAGTCTGCCCTCGAGGTACCTAGGAGCACCTCTAATGGATAAACCTTGGCAAAAAATTCATTGGGAGAAGATCCTAGCCAGTTTGGAGAAAAGATGTCATCACTGGACCCATAGGGCCCTCAATTTAGCAGGGAGGCTAGTTTTAACCAAAGTTGTACTGCAAGCTATTCCTCAATATATGCTCTCCATAATCCCGGCTCCCAAAGGAGTCCTGCAGCAAATGAGAGTGATTCAGAGAACTTTCTTATGGACAGGAAATGTAGAGAAGAAAAAGTGGGCACTAGTCGCATGGAATAAATTGTGCAAACCCAAACATTTGGGAGGGTTAAACCTGCTAGACCCCTTCACCATCAATAGGGCTTGTGGGGCCAAGATTTGGTGGAAATGGCTGAAGGAAGCCAATCTTCCTTGGGCTAGACATTGGAAGGAGAAATACGCTCCAATGCACAGCACTCAAAACTTGATCAGAATGCAAGAGAATCCAGAGGGTTCACCTATCTGGAACCTAGCAAGGAGAAATCGAGAAATTATACAGGAGAATAGCTTTTGGGAAATTCGCAATGGGAAAACGGCCCTCTTCTGGGAGGATGCCTGGCAACAACTCCCCAAGTTAGAGAGGCCAGAGTTCGAAGATCTGCAAAGAAATTATCAAGGGCATGGGAGAACAACAGTAAAGCACTATTGGACTCCTAATAACAGGGACATGGAATGGAGAAATTGGGCAATCAATGAAACAGAGAACATAACTAAAGCAAACAACGACGTTAGGGACCTGCAAACTCTATTAAACAAAAGAAGAATTAGGAAGGCGGAGGACAACGACCAACTAAGATGGGGAAAGCAAGGAGGGGGCAATTTCACGCTCAAAGAAGCTAGAAATTGTATCGAAGATTCAGAGCAAATTGAACAGGTACAATGGAGCAGCAAGGTCTGGGATTCTCAGTTCTGGCCAAAAATTAAAATCTTCCTCTGGCTCCTAATGCACAGGAAAACCCTAACTTGGGAGAATCTCCGCAAGAAAGGGTTTTGTGGCCCTTCTAGGTGTCCCATGTGCAACAAGGAAGAAGAAACTATGAACCATCTCTTCAACACATGCGAATCGGCAAACCTAATGTGGAATTGGGCGGAAAATATATTGCAGCAAACGGACAGAACCAGAGATTCCATCCAAGAGACCATCGAGAATTGGCGAGGCAATTTCTCCAGTAATCAAAGGGTCAATATCATTTGGAAAATAATGCCAGGGTTTATTACATGGACAATCTGGAAAGAACGGAACAGGAGAGTATTCTTAAACGAAACCAGGGATATAAATCACTCAATAGAAATTATCATACAAAATATAAGACAATTGGTTCTTGTCAAAAGCAAAGCAGATCAAGATAGTAAAGCTTCAAATCAGGCCTTACAAATTTTGAAATCCTTTAACCTGGATAATGGAAGTTGTGTGGCTACAGTGAATCGCCAACAGGAGATAAGCACCACATTAAGCATTTGGAAACGACCACCTTTAGGCTTCCTCAAGCTAAATTTCGATGGTGCATCGAGAGGTAATCCAGGAATGGCTGGCATCGGTGGCATTATAAGGAATAGCGAAGGAGAAATTCAACACATCTACAGTAGAGCCTTAGGGGAAGGAACGAACAATGAGATGGAGTTCGCAGCAATGGAACAGGGTCTCAGAATTCTTAGAAATTTGCAGGTAGGCGCAGCAGTAGTTGAGGGGGATTCCCAGCTCGCAATAACAGCAGCCAGAAGGATGTATGCGGGAGCTAAAGCTAGCAAGGTAACACAACACTGGCGACTGGCTAAAGTAACAGAAAGTATAGCTGAGCATTTGGGGGGGCTGAAAGGTTTAATCTTTCAGGCGGTTCGTCGTAAAGCCAATGCAGCTGCGGACCATCTGGCGAATTATGGTATAGAGAACCCCACTAGCATATTGGACAGTTGTTGGCAGGATGTTATCTGCCCGGAATTAAGAAATAAGTGTACCCTGCTCTCGAGGCAGGATTTGGAGAATGAAAGGTAAGGACGAAGAGTCGGCGATCTATGCAGGCTTAACGAAATGATGAGGATAAAGCGTACTGAGGGAAGAATTAAAGGTTGGCAAAAAAGCGAAGGACAGGCAGAACAGGAGCATTCAATGCTCGAGCAGGAGGGAGTCATTCCCATCAGATATATGATCAAAAACAATGAGCACCGTCGACGCCCATATAGAAGATGGGACACTTGGCATGCTTCGGAGGAAGGCAAGAGAGGTGACCGTAAGAGCAGGAAATCGGGTCATTACCGAAAATATAAACCACCAAGCAAGAATAATTATGATAAGACCTGCGGGCAACAGGGGATAGGTTGGAATGTACCCAGTAATTCTCCCAATCTCATCTATTTATTCTCAGCCCCTGGCAACGGCAAAGCCACTGTTTCTTCGAGTTGTAGGCTGAAAATATTTTCCCTAATCCTTAGAACGTTGAGCTATCAGTCGTGTGTGGTTAAGATAATGGCGGGTGAGGGGAGCCGAAGCGCATCGGCCAACCGAGATCTGAAACGAGCTCGGGAAGCCTATGAAACTCGAACCTCGCAAAAAGAAAAACGAAGAATTGAGGAGCTGGAGGCCATTGTTACTGAGGAGGAGGAAAATTTGGAAGCAAAGGAGTTGGAGAAGGAAATGGACTGGGTTCAGGACCCTGGCACAGTAACAACGCGTGCAACTCAGTATGTGCGTACGCAAGCAGAGATGTGGAGGATGAAAACAATGTTGGCTAAGGCCATTAGTATGCAGGGGGACTATACCAACCAAGTTCGTCAAGCTCAACAGGCAATTGCAGTCACGTCAGAGGAGCATATGGCGATTCTGGAGAGTCTGGAGTTCAAGATCAGCGGACTGGAGCAACAATTTGACAGTATTTCAAAGAAACTCTCAGTCCTGATCAGTCTCTTGCGTCATACTATAAGTCAAGATGCCAGGAATGCTGGGGAAAAGATGGAGGGGCACACAGGCGATAATCAGAGTACACTTCCAGCGCCATCTCAGGCGGGCAAAGCTAAGGCGTCGACTGGTCCGGATACCTCCAAGAATTATATTGTTCTTGAAATGTAATGAGTCTCTGTTGTCTGATCTTGCTGAAATCCTGAGGGATGGGTCAGTTTATGTGTCTGTCAACCTTGGTTTTTTCTTTGTTGTGTCAAATTTTGCTCTGGGCTCAACTATGGATGTCCTCGGCTCTATGTGAATCGTTGTTTAGTTACTGTTGTTTTTGTCAACCCCCAACTTTCTCTGCCGCCCTGCGTGGTGTGCCCCAGGGTCTTGTGGATGCTCCTTTTGATCATGACAAGGTGCTGGCTTAGTAGGATGGCAGTCCACTGTCTGCTTGAGCAGACCTTTTGTAAAATATGTATTTTGATACTAATATAATATGCTGATTTACACACACAAAAAATGTCCATTTGATTTCTTGGAAATAATAACACACTGGCTTCCAGAAGACATACTAGAGCAAATCCGGAACCTGATCCTCCTCCTGTCTACGAAAATCCCAATCTTATTCCAAGAATCGTTTGCCAAGGAAGTTCTATTATTCCCGTGTTCAAAGCTCAATCGTGTCCTGTTGGTCTTGATTATCTTGAGGATCTTGAATTTCATGAGCAGTTTGAGTTGTCTTTGTTTGAAACCAAATTTGAAAGTGCCATCGCTTCAACTGCCTTAAATCCCGAGTTCATTAGAAATCTTGAAACTGAAAGGGCTAATAAATCCATTGATGATTATATTTTGAACCAGCTCCAGACTACAATTGTGGATTCTAATATTGTTGGTTTCTTAGAGACTACTTCTGCAACCCTTGGGTCATCTACAATTGCATCTAGTTCAAGAATTCCTACCGAACCTCCTTTTCATCCCTACTATTCTTGTGTAGCCTATTGTTTCTAATAAAAAATCTGCAGTAGTATCACCTCCATCTACTCCTTCTACTCCTAAAACATCCAATATTTCTTCCCCTCTGCATACACCTCCTCATACCCCTCATACATCAGCTCCACCTACTCCCCCAACATCACCTAGACCGATTGCAAATCCACCAAGAGCAATGGCTGCTCGTTTTGCACCTCTTGTACTGCCTCAAAATTTGGATGATATGCTCGCCGACTATCAAAGCAAAATTCCTTTTTTTGATGGCACTCCTCATGGTGTCATAGCTCAGCAACATGTGGACAGAATAGCGGATTTCTTCGATCTCCATGAGATTGATGCAGAAAATGTAACCATGAGACTTTTTGTACAAACATTTGGTGGTGAAGTAAGGAAATGGTTCAGGGCCTTGCCGGCTGCAAGCGTCACTACATTGGCCAATCTACAGAGACAATTCTTAGACCATTGGGAAGTGAAGAAAAATCCCCTTCAGATTCTTTCCGAGTATGAGCACATCAAGTGGAATGCTGGTGAGTCTGTTCAAGATTACTGTATTAGATTCAATTCAGTTTACAATGCAATCCCTGATCATATAAAGCCACCCATGGGGCTAGCCTTGATTAAGTTTCCGGACGGTTTTGACACTGATATGGCTTACCAATTAAGAGAAAGAGATCTGGCTACTTTGGAAGACATGTAGAAGATTGCGGTCAGCGTTGAAGCAAATCTGCTGGCCAAGAGAGCTAGAGCAAGAGCTGAAAAGAAAGTCACAATAAAAGAAGAGTCTTCCTCGTCAGATCAAGTGCTTCGAAAGGTGGAACAGATGCTTGATAGACTAAAACTTGACAAGTCTGAACCACAAATCAGAAATCCTAACTTCCGTGGCCAGCAGCAGCCCCAATACAAGATCAAACAAAGAGAGCAGCGAGCCCAAGATCAAGCAGCGCAACAGCAAGTGTAGACACCTCTACAACAGAATGTTGTACTTGGTCTGGAATCAGAAGAGGAGGAGAATGTGATTGGAGAAGAAAATCATTTCTTTATGCCCGATGACATGCCAATTTACATCACTGAAGATGAGGAGTACTCCGAGAATCTAGCTGAACGAGGGGAAGATAATTTTATTTTGGCAATTGAGATAATTCTTGAGGAAGAGTCTGGTGATTACCAAAGGGGATACATGAATGCTTTGTCAGCTCATCAGCGGCAATATTCACTTCGAAATAGAGATGTGCCTATAAATCCAATTCAGAAAAGGAAGGAGGCAGCAGCGTCAAAGAATGATCCTACTAATGTGCAGAAAAAGGGAAAAGAGACAGATGATCCTAGCACTAGAAAAACAATATCAGCAAGTGAAATACCAAACCAGCCAAATGTGTCAAAGGAGAAAACGGAAAAGAAGGATGTTCCAGTGAAAGAGGTAGACAAAGTTTCAGTTTTTAACTTAGAAAATGAAATTGCTAAGTTGAAAATATCCATTCCTTTGATGGATCTGATGAAGAACAACAATTATAAAAGTCAGGTGTCTAAAATTTTGAGTTTAGATCCATCATCAGACATGGTAAATGTGGAGGATGACAGTCCCGCTCTGATCTTTGAGCCAGCTTTGGAAGGTCAATCCCAAGATAGTGATGTTGCTCCTTTCTATATCAGTCTCAGGGTGCATGACTTTATTTTACATAATGCTATGTTTGATTCTAGAGCTTCTCATAATCTTATGCCGAAAGCCATCATGGAGAAATTGGGATTGGATGTCACTAGGAAATACCATGACCTTTACTCTTTCGATTCCGGTAGAGTAAGGTGCATTGGGCTTATCAAGGATTTGGTGGTCAGTTTGGATCAGATTTTGGCTAAAAATGTTTTGATGGATGTGGTGGTGGCGGATATACCTCCTAGATTTGGCATGCTTCTTTCCAGATCTTGGGGAGAAAAGATTAAAGGGACAATGCAACTTGATTTCTCCTATGCTACGATTCCCGTGTTCGGTCAGATGAGGAAACTATACCGGGAACAGAAAATGAAGTACATGATCACTAGCAAGGAGAAACCGGTAAATCATCCGATCAACTATGTACATACTGATCTAGAGTCATTTGTTTTGTATTCAGATAGTTTTAATGATGTAAATAGTCAACTAGTGGAAGTAGAAGACATTCCTGAGATTACTGAAAATTTTAGAGAAGTTTTGAGACAAGAACGGCAAAGACTTGATGGTACCGCTAAGCAATCAGCAGTTCGACAGCAGCAAAATATTGATGGACAGCAAGGAAAAGAAAAAGAATTTTAGCATTTGGAAGAGGATGAAACAGGCCTATGGAGTATGGACTTTGATGGTGCTGTAGGAAGAGAAGGTGTTGGAATTGGTATTTGGATACGCAGCCCTATTTTTGCCCCAAACAAAGTGCCAAGCAATGTAAGGGTCTGCTCTTGTAAATTAGCTTTTGACTGTTCAAACAATGAGGCTGAATATGAAGCTTTGATTGCTGGTTTGAAAGTTCTTAGAAAATTAAATGCTAAGAGGATTTTAGTGTATGGCGACTCCGAGTTAGTTATCAAGCAGGTGAAAGGCGAGTACCAAGCTAAGAATCCTTGAATGTGGGCCTACCGCAATGTGGTGTTGGATATCTTGAAGGTATTTTCTGATTACACTATAACTTGTGTGCCCCGTGCTCAGAATGTCATTGCAGATTCACTTGAAACAATAGCAAGCAATTTGAAGATTCCTATGAACTCAAACAACAAGTTTGAGATTCACGTGAAGCATCGCCCGGCTGTGCCCGACAATCAAAGGTATTGGCAAGTGTTCCAAGATGATGATGAGATTGATGAATTTCTGCAAAATAAAGGTAAATTCAAGGACATTTCTATCGATATGGAGTATGATGATGGTGATGAGAATATGGAAGTCAATCAGATGGAAGTTTTGCAGCTCAAAGACAACATCATTCCTAAAGGTCTAATACCTTTAGAGGAGCTCTTCGATCAGGACGATGTGGCTAAAAAACTGACCTTGCTGCCAACCGAAAAGGGAGTTGAAGATGTGAACATTGGATCAGCTGAAAATCCCAAGATGGTGAAATTATCAAAGGCGCTGCCCCCACAGGTAAAAGCAAAGTATATCAGTTTGTTGTCCTCTTTTACTAATGTATTCGCTTGGGATTATTCAGATTTGAAGGCTTATGACACGAGCATAATCCAGCATGTGATCCCGATCAAGCCAAATCAAAATCCTTTTCGCCAAAAGCTAAGAAGAATAAATCCAAAGCTGCTGCCCTCAATCAAAAAGGAAGTGAATAGGCTGTATAAAGCTGGTATCATAGTCCCCATAAGATTTTAAGATTGGATTTCAAACTTGGTGCCTGTCCGCAAGGAAACAGGTGAGATCCGGTTATGCATTGATTTTAGAAATTTGAACAAAGTTTCCTTGAAAGACAATTATCAATTTCCCAAGATGGATCACATACTTCAGCAAGTATTTGGAGCATCACAGATGTCGCTACTCGATGGTTATTAGGGTTATAACCAAATTTTGGTCCATGAGGATGATTGTGACAAAACAACGTTCACCACTCTGTGGGGAACTTTTCATTATGCAAAGATGCTGTTTGGATTGAAAAATGCTGGTGCAACCTTTCAGCGGGCGATGGATATAGCATTTGCCAATGAAAAAGATTTTTTTCTTGTTGTTTATCTTGATGACTTAACAATTTTCTCCAATACAGATGAAGAGCACCTCTATCATTTGAAGATCGTTTTTCAGCGGTGTAGGAAGTATGGCATCTCGCTCAATCCAAAGAAAAGCTTGTTTGCCATGGATGAAGGCAAGCTACTCGGGCATATTATCTCAAAGAAGGGCATCCGCATCGATCCAGCTTGGGTGGAGGCCATTCAAAACATTGATTTCCCACGAAGTAAGAAAGAAATCCAATCCTTCAATGGTAAGATAAATTTCCTACGTCGCTTTGTTCCCAATCTTACAGAACACTTAAGAAGGATCACAAACATGCTGAAAAAGGATAGTGCGGTAAGGTGGACCAAGGAAGCAGTTAAGTCTTTTAATTTGGTGAAATTAGCTCTTTCTTCAGCTCCGGTTTTGATCAGCTCGGACTATATTGAGGATTTTATTTTGTTTTCCTTTGCCTCGGATCATATTATGGCAGCGGTCTTGAGGCAAAAAAGAGACCAGCTTGAGAAACCAATTGCATCCTTTAGCAGAACCATAAGGGATGCGGCATTGACTTGTTCTCTAATCTTGGAACCACATCCCAAACACTGTTACAAACTATGGATTCATACTCCTCCACCATAACATCAACCCAAATCAGCTGATGCACTGCTTCCTCAAAGGAAGATGGCTCGGTCTCAACACATTCCCCAACAAGGGCCATGTATCCAGTTTACCTCTCAGGTGATCTCCTCTGTTTGCGTTGAGGAGATGGTTCTCCCACATTCTCTCTTGCATCCGACAAGAATCTGTCAGCTTCTCTTGTGCACTTCCGTCCATCTCTGGAAGACTCTGCTTGAGTGGATGTCTCCACTCTTGGATCCTCTGCATGTAGCTGCTTCGCATCAGTCTGAGGCTCCTCCTCCTTAGGAACCAACAGTTCCTCCACAGCCTGTAGTTGGAGCTCCCTCTCAAGGGAAACTCACATGGCCTTCTGCTCATCAAACTTGAGATCTCTGCGAACCACTGTCCTCCGACTGGTAGGCAAATACACCCGATAGTTGTGGGGTGTATCAGTGTACCCCACAAGTATCCCCAACTCTGTTGTCAGCTCAAGCTTCTTCCATGCATCCTTTGTCACATGGAAATATACCGATGAGCCAAAGATCCTGAAGTGACCCACATCTAGTCTCTTACCAGAGAAAGCTTCCTCTGGTGTCTTCATCCCAAGTATGCGATGTGGGCTTCTATTATGCAAATAGACTGCTATGTTGCATGCCTCAACCAACAAATGAAGTGCTAGGCCTTGGTCATGCAGCATCGCCCATGCTTCCCCTACATCGTTTTGTTATTCCTCTTGACCACCCCATTCTATTGTGGGTTATGAGGTGTCGTCAGCTCTCGTTTAATTCCTTCTACTGCACAGAAGTCCTTAAACTCTTGAGAGACATACTCTCCATTGTTGTCACTTCTCAAGGCCTTGATCTTCTTCCCTCACTCTTTCTCGACCAAAGCTTTGAACTCACAAAACTTTGAGAAGGTTTGGTCCTTCTTCTACATGAAATAAATCTAGCATTTATGAGAAAAATCATCAATGAAAATCACATAATACCTTTGCTTTGTTGTGGATGCCATCGATAATGGTCCACACAAATCAATATGAACTCACTCTAAGATCACTTCTGCTCGGCTGTCTCAATCATGAAAGGAAGACTTGGCGTACTTTCCCAACGTACAACCTTTGCATGTTTCAACTTGCTCAAGTTTACCTTTGCAAAGTCCAGTAGAGATCTGCTGCATTATCTTCAAGGCCCCATGATGCAGATGGCCCAACCGCCTGTGCCATAACTCGCCAATGTCTTGGCTTTGCACCAATTCTTCTTTCGAACTCAATGTTGCACAATCATCTACCTCTAGTTTATAGAGATTCTTCACCCGAATCCCAATCCTCTTGGTCTGACCTGTGGCTATGTGTCTTAGGAACTCCTTTCCTTTACTGAAGACAACATCGTAGCCTTTTTCCTCCAACATCGCGACTGATACCAAGTTCTTATTCAGTCCAGGAACATACTTCACATCAGTCAAGGTGAGAGGAGCTCCATACTCCCTCTGAAAAGCAATCATGCCTTCTCCTGAAACATGGTACTTTCTGTTGTCACCCATCTCTATGCGCATCTTGAGGTATTTCTCCTCCAAGGTACTGAATAAATTTTTATCGTCGGTCATGTGGAATGAGGCTCCACTGTCAAGATACCAAACACAACCCTCCATCGATGACACCATGCATGTGATGAGGGTAAAGTCCATTTTGAATTGAGAGGCTAATGCATCACCTTCCGATCCTTTCGAGGATCCCTTCTTGGACTTCTTTGATGGGAAATTAGTTGCATAATGTCCCATCTCATGACAATTAAAGCATCTCACTTTAGACTTGTCAACCTTCTTCCCTCCATGAGAAGAATTCGATTTGGAATGGGAAGCCTTCCCCTTCCCTTTCCTTGCCTTACTTGCTAAGCCCAGATTTTCTTCATCATCATTCTTTGATGAAGAACCATCTTGTGTGCTCCTCCAGATCTCCTCCTGCATCAGATCTGACCACAATTTTTCCCAATCTGGCAGTTTCTCTCTTCCATTCATAGAGTCTTGGTAGTTGTTCCAGCTCTTTGGAAGGTCGAGGAGAGCGAGGCTCACCATATCATCATCGGCGGTAGTTATTCCCACACTACCAAGCTCATCTCTGTAGGTGGTGAGCTTGTTTAGATATGTGGAAATAGTATCGCCCTTCTCCATCTTGATTTTCCGAAGCTTGTCCTTGAGCACCAATTTCCTCTGTTTGCTACTGTTCTGGTAGAGGTCCTTCATGTCTTCCACATTGAAAATGGAGTATCCTTCCCATGGAGACTCGAGACAATATGGTCTCGAACTCCCTCCAAGATGATCCATCTCGCCTTCGCTACACACTTCTTCCACTCAGCCAATTCTTGTGCATTAGTTGCAGCTAGCTTTGGGATTTCTTGATCAATGAAATCCTTTAAGCCATTGTCTTCTAATATAGCTTCCATTCTATCTTTCCATGCTATTTAATTCGAGCTTCCTTCCAAGGCATACTCGAGTCTCAAGCCATAGAACGCCATTGACCAACTTGAAGTATGAGATGAATTTGATTTGCACCTACAACCTTGAACTTCGCTACCGCTTGGTCTCTTGTACGGAGAATATACAAATATGATAAGAATGAACAGATCGAAGTGAATGGGCAATGTTAAACTTCGAATTCTCTTCTCAGTATATTGTTCACAACTCTGATAACCTTTGCTCTGATACCATGTAGAAATTCTGACTGTATATTAACCTGATAATGCAATATACTAAAGCAAAATACTTTAATCTACTTCTACAATCAAACTTGCGGAAGCTTAATAGATTTGAGCAAGATCAAGCGGAACACATATAACCAGAAGAAGAATCAATTTACATGAAACACAGAAGAATACTCAGGGGTAAGCCTCAGCTAAAAACCCCATTATCTGTATTATCATACAAGTTGGAAATATCTCAAAATTACACAAAGCTTTAGCTCTCACAGCCAACCAACTCTCAGTACAATCCTCACAGATTCTCACAGGCAAAATAGACTTCTCATTAAGTCCTCCACACTGCCCTCCAAGCTCCTATTTCCTAACGTAGTTTTTCCTAAGTGATCCTACTGTTACCATGTGTAACATTGATCACTCACATCGATCTTACACCATGTAAAATTGTGCAATCCTTAAGGAATGAATTCCTTCTACATGCATGAGTTTTCCTTTTAGGAAAATTTATGCAACTGATAGTACAATGTCCTTGTCTTTAATCTCAAATAGGTCTTTCTCAGAATAGACATGCATGAGTTATTTATGAGAGAATCTTCAGTTATTTGGAGTGCACTAGTTTGATGCATGCATGCATTAACTGACTGAACTCACAATTAGTTCCTTAAACTGTTTGGAACTAATTTAATTGGACTTAACTCAGTTAACTCAGCTAACTAATTACAACACAAATACAACTCAATCTTATCTCCTTAATTAAGGGATAATCTCCTTAATTTAAGGGATAACTGTTGCATGATTTCACAAAGACTTCTAACTTGAATTTCTCCAACTAATTAACTCAAGATGAATTAATTAATTATTTGTCAAGCAGCTGGTGAGATTAAATTTGAATTTTAATTCAAGGACAAATTAAAATTGGAATATTCTTGTTGCCACATTTCAACACTCCCTCTCAACAAGAAAGGGATTATCTGCCACCTCGATCTTGTCTCTATGGAACTCGAATTTACACTTTGACAATGCCTTTTCAAAATGTTTGCGTCTTGATCATCTGTCGAAATATATTGTAGCAACATGATCCTCCTCACTACATATTCTCTGAGATGATGATACCAGATATCAATATGCTTGGACCTATCATGAAATACTAGATTCTCAGAGAGTTTGATACAACTCTGATTATCACAATAGATCATAGTTGGATCCATCCTTTGATCAAACAAACCAACTAGAATTTTCCGCATCTAGATGGCCTCACATGTTGCCTGACTTGCAACCATGTATTCAGCCTCTGCTGAGCTGAGTGCAACCGACCTCTGTTTTCTGCTATACCAAGAAACTGTAGGTGACCCAAGGTTGAAAATCCCTCCTGATTTGCTCTTCCGATCTGATGGACTTCCTGCCTAATCTGCATAAGTGAAGCCCTATATCTTCACTCCCTCTGTCTGTCTGTACCATAATCCATACTGAGATGTGCCTCTGAGGTATCTCAATACATGCTTTGTTGCCTTCCAAAACATCTTGGTAGGTTGAACCATAGCTTGACTCAGCTGGTTCACCGCATCGCACAAATCCGGTTGTGTTTTCACTAAGTACATCAGTGAACCCACAAGCTGCTTGTACACAGTTGCCTCTACTACTTCTCCTGAAGTAGCATCCTCCTTCCTCTAACTTCCTGCTAGAGAAGTTTGCATGGGCTTGCACTTCTCCATGTGGAATCTCATGAGTATCTCATTGGCATACTTACCCTAAGACACAAACAACTCCCTATCCTTCTGCCATACTTCCATGCCAAGGAAGTAATGCATGAGACCCATGTCTTTCATCTCGAATTCTCTTGCAAGGTCCTCCTTGCAAAACATGATCAACTGATCATCACCTGTCAATATGAGATCATCAACATAAAGTACAATGATCAACTACTTACCTTTCACCATGATGTGGTACAAGTTCGCATCCGCTTCACTCTTTGTGAAGCCCAACCCAATGAAGTAGTTTTCGATCCTGGTGTACCAAGCACGAGGTGCTTGCTTCAGCCTGTACAAAGCTCTCTTGAGTCGGCACACCTGCGACTCACGATCGAAGGTCTCAAAACCTTTCGGCTGCTCTATGTACACCTCTTCCTTAATCTTTCCATTGAGGAATGCAGTCTTCACATCCATCTGATGGATCTTCCAACCCATCTTTGCTGATAGTGCCAACATCGATCTGATAGATGAGTACCTTGTGATAGGAGCAAAAGTCTCATCATAGTCAATCCCCTCGACCTATGAGAAACCACAGGTAACAAATCTTGCCTTATGTTTCTCCAGACTACCATCAGCGACTTGCTTTACCTTGTAAAGCCAACAGGAACTCACAACTGACTTGTTCTTCGGTCTCGGAACCACGTCCCAAACACTGTTACGAACTATGGAGTCATACTCCTCCACCATAACATCAACACAAATCAGATGATGCACTGCTTCCTCAAAGGAAGATGGTTTGGTCTCAACACATTCCCCAACAAGGGCCATGTATCCAGTGTACCTCTCAGGTGACCTCCTCTGTCTGTGTTGAGAAGATGGTTCTCCCACATTCTCTATTGCATCTGACAACAATCTATTAGCTTCTCTTGTGCACTTCTGTCCATCTCTGGAAGACTTTGCTTGAGTGGATGTCTCCACTCTTGGATCCTCTGCATGTGGCTGCTCCGCATTAGTCTGAGGCTCCTCCTCCTTAGGAACCAACAGTTCCTCCACAGCCTGTAGTTGGAGCTCCCTCTCAAGGGAAACTCGCATGGCCTTCTGCTCATCAAACTTGAGATCTCTGCGAACCACTGTCCTCCGACTGGTAGGCAAATACACCCGATAGTTGTGGGGTGTATCAGTGTACCCCACAAGTATCCCCAACTCTGTTGTCGGCTCAAGCTTCTTCCGTGCATCCTTTGTCACATGGAAATATATCGATGAGCCAAAGATCCTGAAGTGACCCACATCTGGTCTCTTACCAGAGAAAGCTTCCTCTGGTGTCTTCATCCCAAGTATGCGATGCGAGCTTCTATTCTGCAAATAGACCATTGTGTTGCATGCCTCAGCCCACAAATGAAGTGGTAGGCCTTGGTCATGCAGCATCACCCGTGCTTCCCCTACAATCGTTCTATTCTTCCTCTCGGCCACCCCATTCTGCTGTGGGTTATGAGCTACCGTCAGCTCTCATTTAATTCCTTCTGCTGCACAGAAGTCCTTAAACTCTTGAGAGATATACTATCCACCGTTGTCGCTTCTCAAGGCCTTGATCTTCTTCCCTTACTCTTTCTCAACCAAAGCTTTGAACTCACAGAACTTTGAGAAGGTTTGGTCCTTCTTCTGCATGAAATAAATCCACCATTTACGAGAAAAATCATAAATGAAAATCACATAATACCTTTGCTTCATTGTGGATGCCGTCGAGAATGGTCCACACAAATCAATATGAACTCACTCTAAGATCGCTTTTGCTTGATTGTCTCGATCATGAAAAGAAGACTTGGCGTACTTTCCCAAGGTACAACCTTTGCATGTGTCAACTTGCTCAAGTTTACCTTTGGGAAGTCCAGTAGAGATCTGTTGCATTGTCTTCAAGGCCCCATGATGCAAATGACCCAACCACCTATGCCATAACTCGCCAATGTCTTGGCTTTGCACCAATTTTGCTTTCGAACTCAATGCTACACAATCATCTACCTCTAGTTTATAGAGATTCTTCACCCAAATCCCAATCCTCTTGGTCTGACCTGTGGCTATGTGTCTTAGGAATTCCTTTCCTTTACTGAAGACAACATCGTAGCCTTTGTCCTCCAACATCGCGACCGATACCAATTTCTTCTTCAGTCCAGGAACATACTTCACATCAGTCAAGGTGAGAGGAGCTCCATGCTCCCTCTGAAAAGCAACCATGCCTTCTCCTGAAACGCAGTACTTTTTGTCGTCACCCATCTCTATGCGCATCTTGAGGTCTTTCTCCTCCAAGGTACTAAATAAACTTTTATCGCCAGTCATGTGGAATGAGGCTTCACTGTCAAGATACCAAACATAACTCGCCATCGATGACACCATGCATGCGATGAGGGTAAAGTCCATTTCGAATTGAGAGGCTAATGCCTCACCTTCCGATCCTTTTGAGGATCCCTTCTTGGACTTCTTCGATGGGCAATTTGTTGCATAATGTCCCATCTCATGACAATTAAAGCATCTCACTTTAGACTTGTCAACCTTCTTCCCTCCATGAGAAGATTTCGATTTGGAATGGGAAGGCTTCCCCTTCCCTTTCCTTGCCTTACTTGCTAAGCCCAGATTTTCTTCATCATCATTCTTTGATGAAGAACCATCTCATGTGCTCCTCCTGATCTACTCCTTCATCAGATCCGACCATAGTCATTCCCAATCCGGCAGTTTGTCTCTTCCATTCATAGAGTCTTGGTAGTTGTTCCAGCTCTTTGGAAGGTCGAGGAGAGTGAGGCTCACCATATCATCATCGGCGGTAGTTATTCCCACACTACCAAGCTCATCTCTGTAGGTGGTGAGCTTGTTCAGATATGTGGAAATAGTATCGCCCTTCTCCATCTTGATTTTATGAAGCTTGTCCTTGAGCGCCAATTTCCTCTGGTCACTATTGTTCTAGTAGAGGTCCTTCAATGTCTTCCACATTGAAAACAGAGTATCCTTCCCATGGAGACTCAAGACAATATGGTCTCGAACTCCCTCCAGGATGATCCGTCTCACCTTAGCTACACACTTCTTCCACTCAGCCAATTCTTGTGCATTAGCTGCAGCTGGCTTTGGGATTTCTTGATCAATGAAATCCTTCAAGCCATTGTCTTCTAATACAACTTCCATTATATCTTTCCATGCTATGTAATTCGAGCTGCCTTCCAAGGCATACTCAAGTCTTAAGCCATAGAATGCCATTGACCAACCTGAAGTATGAGATGAATTTGATTTGCACCTGCAACCCTAAACTTCAAACTTCGAATTCTCTTCTCAGTATACTATTCACAGCTCTGATAACCTTTGCTCTGATACCATGTAGAAATTCTGACTGTAGATTAACCTGATAATGCAATATAACTAAAGCAAAATAATTTAATCTACTTCTACAATCAAACTTGTGGAAGCTTAATAGATTTGAGCAAGATCAAGCAGAACACATATAACCAGAAGAAGAATCAATGCACATGAAACACAGAAGAATACTCAGGGGAAAGCCTCAGCTAAAAACCCCACTATTTGTATTATCATACAAGTTGGAAATATCTCAGAATTACACAAAGCTTTAGCTCTCACAACTAGCCAGCTCTCAGTACAATCCTCACAGATGCTCATAGGCAAAATAGACTTCTCATTAAGTCCTCCACACCGCCCTCCAAGCTCCTATTTCCTAGCGCAGTTTTTCCTGAGTGATCCTACTGTTACCATGTGTAACACTGATCACTCACATTGATCTTACACCCTGTAAAACTGCGCAATCCTTAAGGAATGAATTCCTTTTGCATGCATGATTTTTCCTTATAGGAAAATTTATGCAACTAATAGTACAATGTCTCTGTCTTTAATCTCAACTGAATCTTTCTCAGAATAGACATGCATGAGTTATTTATGAGAGAATCTTTAGTTATCTAGAGTACACTAGTTTGATGCATGCATGCATTAACTAACTCAACTCACAATTATTTCCTCAAACTGTTTGGAACTAATTTGACTGGACTTAACTCAGTTAACTGAGCTAACTAGTTACAACACAAATACAACTCAATCTTATCTCCTTAATTAAGGGATAATCTCCTTAATTTAAGGGATAACGGTTGCATTACTTCACAAAGACTTCTAACTTGAATTTCTCCAACTAATTAACTCAAGATAAATTAATTAATTATTTTTCAAGCAGCTAGTGAGACTAAATTTGAATTTTAATTCAAGGACAAATTAAAATTGGAATATTGTTGTTGCCACATTTCAACAATCTTTAGTAAAAGTTGGAATGAACATGTATGCCATGTGAAGAAAGTGCTTGATGTATTGAAAAAAGAAAAAGTCTATGTAAAATTGTCAAAGTGTGAGTTTGGGAAAACCTATTTGGTTTACCTAGGTCATATTGTTGGTCATGGTCAGTTAAAAATTGATCCTTCTAAAGTTGAAGCAATTGTAAATTGGCCTAAGCCTACTAGTGTAACCGTGGTTCGCAGCTTTTTGGGTGCAGTAAAGTATTGGAGGACATTTATTGCCAATTTCTCTATTATTGCAGCACTTTTACATGCATTGACAAGTGTAAAGCAAGTCTTTCAATGGGGAGGAAAGTAGTCGAAGTCCTTCGAAACATTGAAAGAAAAGATCAGCACCGCACCGGTCTTGGCCTTACCATATCTCCAACAGCCATTCGAGATCGAGACAGACGCCAACGGATATGCCATGGGAGATGTACTGATGCAGCAAAAGAAGCTGATATGTTACCATTCAGAGAAATTCTCTCAGGCTGTGATAAACTATCCCACTTATGACAAGGAGTTATATGCCTTGGTCCAGAGTGTGAAAAAGTGGAAACGCCACCTCATCGGCAAGGAGACCATCATCCATACGGATCATCAGCCCTTGCAGTATCTTCAGTCACAAACCAAGTTGCAGCAATCTCGTCATTTCAGGTGGATGGGTTTTCTTTAGCAGTTTCATCTGGTAATAAAGTATAAGAAGGGCACTAGCAACAAAGTGGCTGATATGCTATCTCGCCCTCCTATTTCTGCTTCTGTTATTTTGCATAATGCTTCGTTATCTTTTGAAAGTTATGCTGAATAATATGCTAACGATGATGACTTTAAGGAGATTTATGCAAAACTAACCCATGGTTCACAGGTGGACAACTATCACTTGCAGGGGAAACTATTGTATCACCTTGGAAAATTGTGCATACCCACAGGAGAAAGGGTACACATAATCCGAAAGGCCCACACCTCCCTTGTGTTTGGTCATTTTGGTGTTGAAAAAACTGTGTCATGTACAATTATTTTGTTTTTGGCCTCGTATGAAGAACATTGTGATTCGGTATGTAAAGGGATGTGCGATGTGTTCTATTTCAAAGCCCTCTAATAGAAAACTCGGGCTCTACAGACCACTCCCTATTTTAAGTCATCCATGGGAAAGTGTGTCGATGGATTTTGTAGGAGGTTTGCCTTTGTCTAGAAAAATTCACAACTATTTGTATGTCGCCGTTGACCATTTTAGTAAGATGTGTATTTTAATGCCTTGTAAAAAGCAGATCACTAAAGATCAGACTGCTTATCTTTTCTTTCAGCGTGTTTGGGTCCATTTTGGGTTGCCTACATCAATTGTGTCAGATCAGGACTCTCGCCTTCTCGAAGAGTTTTGGACCAGCTTGTGGAAGCTTATGGACACCAAGTTGAAAAGAAGACATTTCATCCATAGACTGATGGACAGACAGAGGTTGTCAACCGAACCGTGGTACACTTGTTGCGAGGCTATTGTGGGAAACATCCCAAGTTGTGGGATGAGCATCTTCCATATGTGCAGCATTCCTACAATCGAGCAGTACACTCATCTACACATCGTTCACCATTTGAGACATGTTTTGGCTACCTGCCAAAAGATCCTTTTGATATGGTCTTTGGAAGGGAATATGACTCCAGTGGACGTGATGACAGGGACAAAGCGTGGCAATTCATTTAGTGGATCTAGTTGATTCACCAAGCAGTACAGGAGCAGTTGGAGAAAAGTCAAGCCTGGTACAAGGCTCGACATGACAAACACCGAGTCGACCACCAATTTCAAGTGGGCGACAAAGTGTGGTTCCATATCAGCAAGGACAGGATGAAGGGAGAAGGGAAGAAGTTGCGACCAATCCGGTATGGTCCATTCACCATCTTGGAGAAGATTGGAAACAATGCCTTCCATCTCGATTTGCCGATATATATGCAAATGTACTCCGTAGTGAATGTGGAAAACTTAAAGTTGTATGAGCCACCATTAATTATGGACATCGAAGAGGTGGGAAAAGTTCTTACAGTTGATGACTCTGCACTAGAGTATCTTGATGAGTTACCTGAAGACATCATCCTTGATAGAAGAACCAGGACTTCATGACAAGGAGATGTGGAATACCTTCGAGTTGGTTTCAAGGGGATGCACCCTAGCAAGGAAAAATGGCTAGAAAAAGAAAGAGTGAGGGAACAATTCCCTCACTTGCCAATTGACTGATAAAGCTTTTGGTGGTCCAAAAGCTCCTCAATGGGGAGGATTGATCTAGGTGGATCTCCAGACACCAATGGCATGGAAAAGGCTCAAAATTCAAAGTGGCAGAAAGACGATTAACTTGACATCAGATCGAAGTGCTCGTCGCCCTGATTCCAACGGTGCGAACGACACTCCAATCCAAGTCCGGATGAGGAAGATAGAGGCAGTCAAAGTTCGGTTGACTTTTGCTGACTGGGCAGGATTAATGAAGACACAAATTGGATTTTTTCCGATAGACGGAATCCGGCCAACTCTGGCCAGATTCCGGGTGAAATTGTCGCCTGGTTAAAATGACTCCTTCGGCCAAAATCCAAATTTTCAAAAATGACCATGTTGTTTAATTTAACAAAAAAATATTAAAAAAAGCGGTGGCAGGCCACCAACCCCGGCACCCCAATCCTATCCATAATGTATTAGTGGATGTTATGAAACCAACTCACAAAAAGATAGAAAAGATAGATGAATGCCTTAGAAATAAGCCTCTTCGAGGGGGCAACCTCCTTTACATTACACAAATGAACAATTCTTAGATGATACAATTGAAAGACTTCATTTCTATATATAGGAGTCTAAGGGATCACAATATAATTAGAGCCGACATAACAATAATAATATAAGGGCACAATAATAACAGTAGTGGGCTTCTATGGGGCACAATATTAACAATATTGGGACTACATGGGCACAACAATATAATAAGGGGGTTGTACTAATAACAATAAGGGGTTACACTAGTAGTATAGGGACCTAACATGCCCCTCTCCTTCAAAAAGTGTTGTCCTCAACGCTTGAGTGGTTCTTGATGCTCCTGTATAAGATTATTGTCCTCCCATGTGGAATATTCAGCTGGTAAGTTCTTCCACTTGATGAGATACTCTGAAATTGATCGATTTCATCGCTGTTGGGTTCTTATTTCTGTGACTGCTTCAGGCTCCAATATGATTTTTCCTTCGTCGTGAAGTTCTTGAAATATTGTTTGAACTAGGATCTTCTGCAAATTTTGAATGAGTGGCCACACTTCTTCCTCCTTCTTCCATTCATACCTTGTTTCGTTTATCCACTCTGGTTGGATAATAGAAATGGTGCACAACAATGCTTCCACATCCTCATCCTTTCTTCAGAGTGCATCTACCACAACATTTTCCTTCCCTTTTTTGTAAATGATTTCAAAGTCATAACCCAACATCTTTGTGAAGCATTTTTGTTGCTCTTCAGAGGATAATCTTTGTTCTAAAAAGTATTTAATACTATCATGATCCGTTTTTACCTTGAAGTGTCTTCCCATTAGGTAAGGTCACCATTTCTTAAGTGTGTGTAGTACTGCCAACATTTCTCTCTCATAAATAGCTTTCTTGAGGGACATTTGTTTGTATGTATGTAACCATAAAAATACCCAATCGCCAACATAAAAACTTCTTTCATTTCGATGTTGATATGCCTGTTGTTTCATTCGATTCTGCACCAAAGTGGCTCCTTTAAAAGTTGGAGAACTTGTTGTTGATGCTCGATGTGATCTTTCACTGCTTGAATCTTTTTCTTCTTGATATGTCCTTCTATATTTAGAGTTTGAGGAGTGGTAATTTCTTCCAGTGCATTAGAAGATATGGTTGAATTCATTTCTTGATGCTCTATGTGATATTTCACTTCTTGAACATTTTTCTTCTTGATATGTCCTTCTATCTTGATAGTTTGAGGAGTGGTAATTCTGGCCATTGCATTACAAGATATGGTCGGATTCATTTCTTCTTTCTTGATGTGGTCTTTCACTTCTTGAACCTTTTTCTTCTTGATATGTCCTTCTATCTTAAGAGTTTGAGGAGTAGTAATTATTTCCAATGCTTTACAAGATGTGGTCAGATTCATTTCTTCTTTCTCCGGGGTTGGTTCCTGGTGTATATACTCTTCTTTTGACGTTTCTTGATCCTTTTCTTCCTCCTCTCCACAATCAATGTAAAATAATTTCTTCTCAGCACACTTATGACCTTTAATGTATTTTTTATCACAATTGTAACAAATCCCTTTTTCTCTTTTTTCTTCCAATTGTTGTGGTGTAACCCTTGTAGGTTGTGGAAGGCTAGGAGAAACAACACTTCCATCTTTATAGTTGTGAGGGGTCGACTTCCTTGTTGCCATAATTTTTCTTTCCACTTTGTAACAAAGCCCTTTTTCTCTTTTTTCTTCCAATTGTTGTGGTGTTTCTCTAAAGAAGAGTTGCTCTTTGTATCTTCATAATGTGCTATAATTTCCTCCGTGAAAATTAACCACGTAACAAGTGGTTTAAGAGAACAAAGCCCTTTATACCATAAAAATTGATCTTGTTCTAAATATGAAGATGCAATACACGCCTTTTGTAACAGTGGTACACCATGTAGATCAAAATATTTCTCCATCTGTAGTATCCAATTTACCAGATCCTTGCCATCAAACTTCCTCATCTCGATTTTTCTTGATTTAGGAGCTTGATCTTGAAACGACTGTAACTTTGTAATTTTAGATCTCCAACTTCTAAAATTTCTTCATGCGGTAGCTCTCTGAGTTCTCTTTCTAACCACGCAAGTCTGATTAGAATTTGATTATTCAAGAAAGAGTTATGCCAAATCTCCCACACTGACCTGATTATAGACTAGTTCAGTAGAGAAAACTTGTACAGCATGCCATGTCTCACTGTTTCGACCTAAGTACCTGAAACTGATATACAGAAAATTATAGGTAGTCCTCTTTCTGAAACTTCTTACGAAATTTCAATCTGATGCCTAGAACAAAAGTTATGACGATTTTACCAAGGTGACCTGTTTGGAATGTAATTTGGGGATCTGCAAAAACCCTAACTTCCTCAGATTATATCTCCGAAAATATAGTGAGACAGGATCTGAAATTTGGAGCCATGGTTCAGACCAATTTCTTCTCAAATGGGTTTTTTTTTTTAGCTTCTGAAACTTCGTAGAGAAAGAGTTATAGTGAAAATTCCACGATGGCCTGTTTTAGATGAAATTTTGGAGCTTGCAAAAACCCTAACTTCCTCAGATCATATCTCCGAAAATATAGCACAAAAAGATCTAAAATTGGGATGCGAGGTCCAGACCGATTGCTTTTCATATGGTTTTTTTGTAGATTCTGAAACTTCGTAGCGAAAAAGTTATAGTGAAAATTCCACGATGACCTGTTTGAGGCAGCGAAACCCTAGAATCCACAGCTCTGATACCAAATGTTATGAAACCACCTCACAAAAAGATAGAAAAGATAGATGAACACCTTAGAAATAAGCCTCTTTGAGGGGGAAACCTCCTTTACATTACATAAATGAACAATTCTTAGATGATACAATTGAAAAGACTTCCTTTCTATATATAGGGGTCTAAGGGGTCATAATATAATTAGAGCCGACATAACAATAATAATGTAAGGGCACAATAATAACAGTAGTGGGCTATTATGGGGCACAATAATAACAATATGGGGACTACATGGGCACAAAAATATAATAAGGGGATTGTACTAATAACAATAAGGGGTTACACTAGTAGTATATGGACCTAACAGTGGAGGGGCGGGCGACTACCCCCGGCCCGTCCCACGGAACTATTGAAACGACACAGTAAAGGTGGGTTGACCCTTAGGGCACAGACCCAACCTAAACCCTCCACCTATTAATAAAGGATACGACATAAGAAGAGGGGACAGGTGAGGTGGGTGGGCCGCCCAAGGCGGGCCAAGCCAGACCTCCCTTCCCATTAAGAAATTTTTGTTATGTAAAAAAAGGAGGAGGCGGGGTTTGACCGCTCGACCTCTTCCGTAACAAACAAATCTTAAACCAACTTTGCCCAACGGATTTCTTGTGAAGTCTACCACTATTTTGTTATTTAAATTTAGTTTATCAGTGCGCCCAAGCAGAGGAGGGAGCGCACGTAGTTAGAGGCAGATTTTTGTAGGAGGGCCAGATTTTCACTTTGTCAAATTTTGACAAATTTTATATGGTTTCAGAATTTCTCGACGCCACGAACGCAATGGCGTTGTCCATTTCTCCATCAGAGTTCTACATTTTTTGTACATTTTTCAGTATGGAGGTATAAACTCATTTTTGTAACTGATGCTTGTACTCTTCTTTCTCATGCCACTTAATGAATGAAGGCCTCCCCATTGATCGAGCAAGGCCCTGAGACGTAGTCTAAGTCGGGCGAACTCCGTTATCAAGTTTTGTTGTCTTCTTTCATGCTTTATGTGTTTCTCCTCTTCTTTCATGTGAACATTAAATTTCTGTGTTTAAGCTATAATTTATGCATGTAATTCTTTAATACATCTATAAGCAAAATATTTTGGATCACTTGATGTATGGATCTCATCACGTTTTGATTAGAAAATGAATGAACAATGACTATATTACCTAATAGATGTTAATGCAACTATTGTGATAAGGCATCAATGCTTCTTAACGATTCTCGGATAACTATGAGACCCCTATGCTTAGATATGTTGTTATGACCTATAGATTGCATATGTGTGACATGTGTTGACGAAATGCATGTCATGGCTAGTAGGAGTCAAGTCAATTCATTGATCAAATGTTTACATTAGTGTTGTAGTGTTTTCTTCTCAATGATGTATGAAAAGAACCCACTTAAGATTGTGGATGACAAATAATATCAACAATATAAATCACTGCTAAACATTGTAGATTTGTAGTAACCGATAGAAACAAAACCTGCCAAAGTCTGGATCTTTGCCACAATCACAGTTAAACAGCAAAAAGAAAGAGTAATAACTCCAATCATCCAATGGAAACCAAATATGTAAACACCATTGGAGGTCCTACTTACCTTCTTGCTAAATTCCTTGCCTTAAAGCTTAGACCCTTAGTTGGCCATACTGAGTCCTTCGTCAAAGACTCAGCCTCCTATGTTGAGGAGCTCAAAGGCATTAAGCTTGACCCTGGGGACATTCTTGTCAGTTTTGATGTAGTTTCCCTTTACACGTGCATCCCTATTAAGGAGGCCATGGAGGTGATCAACTGCCTAACGGATCCCAATACCGCTAGGTTAGTTGAAATCTGTCTCACTTCCACCTTTTTCAGTTTTGAAGGTGAGTTCTTTGAGCAAACCTGTGGTGTTGCCATGGGCTCACCCCTTTCCCCTGTTGTTGCTAATCTTTTTATGGAAGATTTTGAATCCAAGGCCCTGAGCTTGGCCCGCCTCCTACCTAAACTTTAGAAGAGATTTGTAGATGACACTAATGTCATCTGGTCTCATGGACAAAAGGAGTTAGATCTCTTCTTTAATCATCTCAATAGTCAATCCTTAGCCATTAAGTTCACAATGGAACAGGAAGTCGATGGATGCCTTCCTTTCCTGGATATTCTTATTTCTAAGAATAATGACGGTTCCCTCTCCCACCAAGTGTTTTGAAAGAAAACACATACGGAGCAGTATCTTCATGCCAGTTCCCACCATTTCCCGACTCAGAAATTAGGCGTTCTCAACACCCTCGCTACTCGTGCCCTAAGGATCTCTGATGAAAAGAGCTTTGAGAAAGAGAAATCCCATCTCCTTAATGTCTTTGTTGAAAATGGTTATAGTAGATACCTGGGTTAGAAGGCTTTCCTCAAAGCTGCCAAAAATTCATCAAGTAGAAGAGAACCTAAAGAACGTGTCCCAGGGGTCCATCTTCCGTTTGTGCAAGGGACCACTGATAAGATTGTGAGGATTCTTAAGAAACATAATATTCCCTCGACTTTTAGACCCCTTAACACCATTCATAAGTCCCTTCGTTCAGTGAAGGATCCTATAGACCCTAAGGACATGAAGCGTGTCTATATTATTCCTTGTTCCTGTGGGACCCCTACATTGGGGAGACAGGACGCTTCGTTAATCAGAGGATTAGTGAGCACGCTGCTGACCTTAAACATAGGAGAACCAAGTCTTCCGCACTAGCAGAGCATGCTGAGAAGACCAAACATCATGTTTGTATCGAAGAGGCCAATGTTATTGCTAGAGTTTCGCAGTTCCATCACTGAAAATTTAGGGAAGCCCTTGAAATTGAGAAAAGGCCTAGCAATCTCAATAGAGAGGACGGTTGGAAGATAAGTAGTTGTTGGGTTCCTGCCCTCACGTCCTAACCGTATCCTTCCCTTCCTCCCCTCCCTCTTTTATTTGCTTGCTCTTATTTCCCTTGAGATAGGTTTTTTTTCCTACTCTCTTTTGTCATAGTTCTTTAATCCTCTTTGGTTTCCTTCCTTGTTAATCTCCCTCCAGTGGGTTAGTTTATATAGTAGAAGGCTTTATTATTTGAATTTATTTTAAACATTTATGTATTTACAAAATTTAGCTTAATTATGGAATAGAAAAATAATAATTATTTTGATATTGAAATTCAATTTTCATTTAGGCTTAAATTTTAAAAATGATAATATGTTCTATGACTTACAAAAAAAATTAAAAATTAAAAATTAAAAAAAAATATTAATAATAAGATTAGATATTATTCTTATTATTATACTTTATTAAGAAATAGATCTTACCATGATCATGTAATTAAATATAAAACTTACTATTAATTTAAATAAATATGAAACATTTAATTATATAACTCTTATGTAAAGTTCATATGTTACCTTGTTTACATTATCTTAAATTATCTAACTATTTAATTATATAAATTTAAACATTTTTAATAAAGGTATAACTAACTTACTATTAATTTAATAATTATTTATTTATTTAATATTTTATTGGGTTAACTAACTAAATATTTATTTATTTTACTTAAATATATTATTTAAATATAGTTATGCTTTCCTATCCTTGTCCCTTATCTAGTCCAACTAGCCGTTTCCCAGTCAAATATAGTTGTTAGGAGGTCTAGCCTACTAGTTAAATATAGCCGTTACCTGGTCAAATATAGTTGTTATAGGTATCTGGTCAAATATAGTCGTTATAGGTTCTGCTCTGACTATTTAACATGTAGCCTGGATCTAATTCTTCAACTTGTCCTGACGATGAACCACACTAGTTGGTTTGAAACGCATCGACAAATGATATATCATGTGATTTACACCGAAAAACTTTTTCTTATGAACTTGATATGGATCACAGAAGCCTCAATTCAACAAAAGAATAATTTTATTATAACACATGTGAAAAGAACAAATAAATGTTACCAGTCCCCCTCTATGGGATGGGCTCTTGGCTATCCTCAAACGTCTTCAGCTTGTGTAGAGTCTCTCTCCTCTATAATGCATAAACCCAACAAAAATATGGTGTGCGACAATGAAAATAATCAGAGTTACAACACTGAGTGCAACAATGAAAATAATCAAAAGTGAATAATGAATGGAAAACCCTTATATTTATAACAAAATATTGAGTTATCCTCGAATAATGAGCAATAATAAAATATTATTGATCCTATTCTTGGAATAACCACTTGGAATATTTTATTATATTTGTTTAGGAGGGAAAACGTATTTAAACTTTTATTTATAAATCATTCATAAATAAATAAATAAATGATTTATTTATCATCTCAAAGAATTAGTTAAGGAATAATAAACAAATAAGGGTTTATTTAATTATTCCTAAGGGATTTAGTCAAATTTGACAAAGAATAATAATTATTTAGTGATTAATTAATTATTCTTGGAGAAAAATAAGATAATTAATGATTTATCTGTTTATTTTTCATGGTTGTGTCAAATATGACAAAGAATAATAATAAAACAAGGGTTAAATTAATTATTCCTAGACGAAAATCAAATAAATAGTTATTTATTTAATTATTCTTCATGGGTTTAACTATAAATTACTTAACAAAGGTGGTTTATTAAGTAATTTCTCACAGTGAAAGCAATTTTGCTATGGTAAATTGGCTTTACATGGTGTACTTTGATCCATCTAGTAAATTAGGCTAGATGATCAATTTTTTGGTGATAACATATTTCCCCCCAACGTACGAGTGTTAGGAGCAAAACGTATAACCGAAGAACGTTGTAAAGACACAAACACTAGACAACACAGGGGAGTCAGAGAGAGAGAGAGATTAATGAAGCTGAATTTGAAAGAGGATAGGGACAGAGGGGGCGAGACTAATGCAAGTCTCCTTTTATGTTGTGGTACCGGACCTCACTGAGGCGGGGGAGGCATACCCATACCCGCCGAGATAAATTATTACAAAAATAATGGTTCACCCATTAATATAAAACTGAGCAATGAAGTACATGTTTAATGTTACATGACATGCTGGCATAACAAAGCCAAAAAAAAATACAATGTGTCCCATATAAATAATGCACCTAGAAAAAAATGAGCCAGGACTGAATACAATAATATCTAAGTACATGAGATACAAATCCCCTTCCCTCAAAAAATGGGTGGGAGGGAGGGTAGAACAACTGGAGAAGCCCTGCTGAACAAGGAAGGGCTCTGCAAAACTGAATGGATCATCTGGAGGAGACGTGCATGCTATGAACACTGTGATCGGTAGGAACTGAACCCATCAACTCTGTGGAACTGCATCTGAGGTTGTAGCATAGTAGGTATGCATCTGGGCATGTGGGGGGCTACCTAAAGGGCCACCCCCTCATGAGGTCTGAAACATCTCACACACACCCGGGAATCACTGGTACAATCTGCTGCATCACTGGACCATCAAGTGTATGGATCACGAACATGAAACAAACAAGTCAAAGGGAAATAATGAGACCCTCTACTCGATCCAAGGCATTGAACAATAATGGAAGTTGGGCCGAGATACACTACCCTCTAGGCCGTTCTTCTAGAATAAAGGAGCTAATGTCGATAGAATAGGGCTTGCGATAGATGAGGCAATGAGGATCCTCAACTAAAGCATGAGGGAAAATAGTAATGTGACTAATAGACTGACACTAGGGATAATGGGAAAAGTGGGACTGAGGGACAAACAAACGACTACCCTTGTCAGAGCATAAAGTGCATGGTTGACCTGGCAACTGACTCAACTCCGGAGGGGATGGGGACAGTATGACTGGAGGCCAAAATGGGCAACACAGGATGAACGGTATGCAAATATGGATGGAATACTGTAACATGATATAATGGGACATGAAATAGACTCCAAGAATGCAAGGGTGGCTCATCGCGGATGCTCTGAAGAAGGGTGACTCGATGACACTGCCACATAGACTAGGCCTGGTGGGGACCATGAAATCATGAGTAAATGATGGTTACTCATGACGAAAGTCAACATATGGTATGACAAGTATTAAGAGGAGGTGGACCTCAAAGTACAAGTGTCGCTTTATGACGAAATTCGATTTTGAGAGGCGAAGAAGTAACCTTTCATGGAAAAATGGTTTCCTGGCGAAGTGTCAAATCATCAAAAACCGAGGAAGACCCATTATAGAGCTCGGTGAGAGATTTCCAATGGTGTTGATGGTTCGTCAAACTGAGCTATGGTCTAGTCGTAATGGGCAATAGAAAAATTAGGGATTTTTTAATGAAAGGGTGTTTTCCCTCCAATTTGGATTCATTTTCTAAGTGAGCTATGGTGAATTTGGAGAGGAGGAAGAGGCCCTAAATCTTATGGAGATCATAGCGGACAAACTGGTTGTCGTAATTAGGATCTGCGACTTTCAAGTAGGTGGTCTTACTCATCTCTTCAATTCCAACGATTTATTCCCTGATTTTTGGCACCTGGCAACTCCCTGAGAGACCCCTGTTCTTGATCACGGTTGCATCGCACTTTCTGGGCCCAAAAGTGTGATATGGCTCATAGGAAACAACTGGAAACCTACAAGCTCGCACTTTGTGGGTTGAAAACTGCAATTTGGGGCTGGAGAGAGGGTTGGTATGCTAGCTTGGTGGGGGTTCTAGGTTGACCAGTGTAGACCATTGTTTTCTTCGACCCGAGATCTAGGGGGATCAGGTGGTTCAAGGGGCATTGGCTCGTTATGGGGTTCTCAAGTTGGTAGAGAACCCATTGATGAGGGAAGGTGAGCCCTTGCTATCAAGAATTGTGAGCTATTGGGATACAGACCATGAAGTCTTTGTTGTGCAGGGGCACAAGATCGAGCTCACATTACAGGATATTTATTTCTTGACTGGATTGTCTCCCCTCGAAGGGGTGGGGGATATTCATCTAGTCTTACCTCATGGGATGAACATTACTGAGTTTGTGGAGCGCCACTGTCGACGAGGTGTTCGTGTCAAGGGAATGACTATCCTTCTTTTTGATCTAGAGAGGCTAGAGACACAGGTTGTTACTGCAGTTGTGCTATGGGTCTTGGGCAGCCAAGCATTCCACCACATCATTGGTGGGCAAATGATGCTGGTTGAGAGTGTTTTGGCCAGGACCTACTATGGGTGGGCCGAGATGATGCCATCATTAGTGAAATGATAGTTGAGTCTTTGCAAGAGGTAGGTGAACCGTGACTGTGCTTTTGGTACAGTACTGTGTGCGTTATTCTTTGAGAAGATACCCACTATCTGTCCTCATGTGCAGATCCGAGATGGGGGCCCACAGGAGCCGAGGATGCACCGGTGGGAGCATCTACTGTGGGGAGGAGGAAGAGGGGAGTCGAATGGGTGTTCTAACCCAAGTTTTTCGCACATTGGGATCATATGCCCCTTTACATTGATGATTACCCTTATAGCGGGATGAACTATCAAGGGGATCCTGACTTGCCAATTCCGCCCAGGCGAGCATGGGGACCAGATGGTAAGTGTTAAGTTGCTATGTTTTATGGTTCATTTTATATTTCCATCACATGTATATGGTACTAAGTGTTAAACATGTTGTGTGCAGACATAGCACCGGTGAAGCTGACAGGATATGCAGGCCGAGTCGCAGCGCCTGGGGCTGCAGATCGGGGGACATCATCATCATAGTAGGGTCCAGATGATGCTGTGATGTTTGATGATTTGCATCATAGGTTTGATGTACTCTTGACCAGGGTTTCAGAGCACATATGGCATGACTTAGAGGATCGGTACATAGATGAGTGCACTGGTCTTCCCTCAGAGTGGTGAGGTATCATGTGGCACGTGGCGATGGCTGGTCAGGACGTGATCTACGTGTAGGTGGAGTAGAGCCTTTGGCGTGAGATCCGCCAGACAGTGATTAGATGTAGGGACATGTGGGTCCTATCAATTGTGATTTTGTAACATGATATGGGCATGTCGGATGTATTTAGAGCTATGGATCCAAACATTATTATGATACATAATATGATTATGCATTTTATATGACGATGATGGTTCGCCATTTGTTTGGTTATCTTTTGTAGTATACATGTCATAAATGCCAATCTAGAATGTTGTTTGCAATGGTATCTACATAGTGATTTTAGGTTGCAGACATAGCACCAGTGAAGCCGGTGGGATATGCAGGTCGAGCCGCAGCGCCTGGGGCTGCAGATCGGGGGACATCATCGTCATAGTAGGGTCTAGAGGATACTGCGATGTTTGATGATTTGCATCGTAGGTTTGATGTACTCTTGACTGGGGTTTCAGAGCACATATGGCATGACTTAGAGGATCGATACATAGATGAGTGCACTGGTCTTCCCTTAGAGTGGCGAGGTATCATGTGGCGCGTGGTGATGGTCGGTCAGGTAGTACGTGATCTACGTGCAGGTGGAGTAGAGCCTTTGGCGCAAGATCCGCCAGACAGTGACTAGATATAGGGACATGTGCGTCCCATTGATTATGATTTTGTAACATGATATGGGCATGTCGGATGTATTTAGAGCTATGGATCCAAACATTATTATGATACATAATATGATTATGCATTTTATATGACGATGATGGTTCGCCATTTGTTTGGTTATCTTCTGTAGTATACATGTCATAAATGCCAATCTAGAATGTTGTTTGCAATGGTATCTACATAGTGATTTTGGGTTCTAGGCACATGACTGAAAGTAATGGTTTCAAATTCATGTACCAATAGCTTCACTTGTAGATATTTTCTAAATAGGAATTGGTTATGCACATGATACACACCATTCAATTGCATGACAGGTAGCAAGGAATCTAAATGAACATGAATATGAAGGATGCGATGAGCAAGGGCATCAACTAACAAACCTATCACTACATCATATTCGGCTTGATTATTGGTGGCAGATCCAATGAACACGTTGTTTGAAAGGACTAATTTATGCAAGCTGGTAAAAATGGCCAAGGTTGTCGAGGCTAGATTTCGGGAAAAGCGACTTGCACCGTCGGCATGACCGATATACGGTGTGGATGATGGATCCATCTGAAAGGTGCAAAAGACAATTGATGAAATGATGCAATCTACCTAACTTTATGGCATAAATAAAGACACGCAAATCAAAGGGATGTGCTATGAGCGAAATTTCTTGAGGTAGAGCGCATTGGGCGAATTAGGAAGGAGATGGCCTTCAAAATCCTCTAAATAAATTTCCCCTTACTCAAGGGTAGGGGTAATCAGGGGTAGACATAGTTTCCATGGTGTCCTCATCAGGCTAAGAGATGGGCGGACAGGAGGAAGACTGACTACATGATGTGGCAGCATTACCTGGTGCATCAACTTGAGAAATAAGGTTCACATACGCATCATCTTGAATGGTAGACGACGGGCTGGTAGATGGAGGATCTACAGATGTTGAGACCTGGGATTCTATCGAAAGAGGTTCGATAGAAGCACGCGTAGAAACCTTAGAAAGGTTTACCTGCGAGGAACTCAAGGATGACGACAGGTAAAGAATGGGGCCTGTGGTGTCCGTCATCTCGACATCGGGGGGAGGGATCACAATAGTGGGGCTAGAGTCTCCCTGTTCTGGTTGAATTGTGGTACCAAAATCCACAGGTAGAGGAGTAGAGGCTTCACTACGAATGGCCTCATATTTGCGGATCGCCCCAAGGCAATCGTGAAACTCATTGAGACGAGGGCAACAATGGGAATAATGACCATGAAGATCACACATGGCACAGGGGTGGTTTGTGCGCAGCGTTTTGAGTTTCTTATGTGGGACCGGTAAGCTAACATGGACTTAAAGAAGATTCGACTCAGGGAACGCTTCATGAACTAAAGGTTTAAGTTGAGGAAGTTCAGGACAATTGTTGGTGGCATGTCCAACAACTTGACATAAAGCACACGGGGGTGTCAGCTTTGGGGCCTTAGGGGCTGGAGGAGCCTAGGGAGCCTTGTCCTTCAAATCTTTACTTTTGGCTTTGCCCCCTTGGCCAGATGCCTTTGCAATAAGAGTTGGTTCCTATTGAGGTTGTGATGGGACTGAAGCAGTAGCAGGGGTCATGGGGACCGATTGAACTAGGGTCAAAGCATGATATGGTCTTGGTTAACCAGGTGGAACGTTTGTCGGGGGATCGATGTACCATATTGGGATCCCCAGAGTCATGTTAGGAAGGACCAGCGAAGCCATGATAGGTATAGAAAAAATTCCTGGAGGGGGGAATAAGAAAGGTATCTGGATGGCAGGATAATGTCCGGCGGAATAGCTCCTGGATGGTTGAGACCTGGAGGAACAGTTCCTGCTGGGAACATAGGAGAGGCACCCACAAATGGAGGGGGTCGTGGGGGAGTGGGTCCAGGGGGTTCAGCTGGAAGGGCAAGAGCAGGGTGTTGAGGACCTAGTTGTTGATCAGGTATATTGGACTGCTTGAGGGCAACCCGTGATGCTTGTAACATGCAAACACTCATAGAGGTAGGCTCTGAGATGGGAGGGGGAGGACTAGGAAAAGCAGCCAACAATGAGGAATATTTATAGACTCCGGTTGAAACATTAGTGGAAGGAGTTGAAGACTGCTTATCAAACACCGACAAGATAATGGACTCGAGGGAGGTCACGGATGTCGGCTCGTAGTAATTCAACTGATGGATGGTAACGATCTTCCCTTCATGGGTGAAGCACATCTTGCGAAACACCGCATATGCGACAACTGACATAGCATATGTGTAACTACGACCAAAGATATGTTGTAATCCAAAGGGGCATCAATGACTTCAATGTCGACATGGATTGTCTTGCCCGCAAAGGTCACTGGACAGTTGCGGTACATTCCAAGGGGTTGGAAGGGGTGTCCATCCCATGCACACAAAGTGATGGTGGAGGGCGACAACTCGAGTGACTTGAATTGTTTCCAAACAACAACAAAAATCACACAGATGGATGCGCCTTCGTCAATAATGCATCTGGAGATGATGGCGTTAGGACTCTAATTGGTATCTCGAAAGAAAAATATGAAGGCAATGGGGGATGCTCTAATGTATCAACCGGGAAGACAATCAGACAATTGTCAGAAGAATCTACTGCACCCAAGGCAGTTAGTAGATCTTTCTTTTAGGATGGGCATGACTGGACGACTTCCAGCGTCAACATGGCAGCAGGTGACTGTGCCAATTTGTCTATTATACTATATGTATGGGTAGCTCTGTTAGAAGCCGCATTACGATGTAATGGTCCCTTTGGGATCTTAGAAATGGCCTCAACCTTAGGTTGAGGGATCTGTAAAGGACCATTTGGTGTCGTAAGAGGCTCAGCATATACTTTGGTTTTGGACTCGGTAGCAGACGAAGTGGAGGGCTTGTCATATTGATGCGACTGAGTTTGTAGGTTGATATTGGAGGGGTCAACCTCATCAGAGTTCATCTTAAGAATCTGGTAGTCATCGAGACCAGAAGGTTGGGGGAGATGATCTGCTTGACCTAGCTAAGGTTGAGCAACAACAAATCCTTGTTGAGAGAAAGGATTTGTGAGCACTGCCGATTGAGATGGCGCAGGATTTTGAGGCGATTGTTGACCTCTAGAAGCTGCTTAGGCTTCCCAAACTTGGCGCATCTGGGGTAAAAGAGGAGACTCATGTGTATAATGGCCATGTACACCATAACATGCACAAGGCTTGTTCGTACGAATAACCTTGTTTTGCTTGGGCTAGCGACCCTGTTGTTGGTTGTTGGTGTTAGGTTGGTTCCCCTGGGGTTCACTAGGTTGGTTACCTTGATTACCCTTGTTACCCTTGTTACCCTTCCCCTTATTCTTTTTCTTCAAATTTGGGGGATTGGTAGCACTCTGTTGCGCAAACACCTGGCCCTGAGGGGGCAGTGGCTACTGGGGTTGAGGATGCATGGGAGGCTACGACGCTAATGTTTGATGGGCCGGAGCGCTCGACTGTGCATAAGGAGGAGCAACAATTTGGTAGACGGGTTGGGGTCCTGGAAACATTTTTCTAGTAGGAGGGGCATAAGTATTGGAGGAACTGGTGCCCCTATGTGGGTAGCCATAACTTTGCTGAGTATATGGAGAAGAGTGTGAAAGGGATCCAACGATATCGTCGGCGGTGTGAGATGCCCCCAGTGCATTGGCACTTCCAGGACAAGGGAGGTCTGGAATGACAGTATAGACATAACCGGATTGTGCATAAATTAGGTCATACCTTAGTGTGGTTTAGAGAGCTTCTTCCTCGGTCTAAGGAAAATGGGATGCGACATATTTTCCAATGGGAGATAAAAGGCTCCTAAGAAACCAATCTAGATAAACATGGTCTTTTTAAGGGGGGGCACGACATGTGCTCCTCCTTCAACGCCACTCTTTAACATGGTCAGAAAGGCGAGTGGAGGAGGACTGATAGAATGTGGTCAATAGCTCCATACCGGAGAGGTAACTGGAAATATGAAAGGAACGCTCTAGCAAGCATCGCGAAAATGGAATGAGATGTGGAGGGCTGGTCTACATACCATTTTGCAACGTCTCTAGTGAGCGTGCATTAGAAGAGCCAAAGATGAATGGAGTCATCGATTATGGAGTTGGACGAACACCACATGTGGAAAGATCGAACATGGTTGGTAGGATCCTCTCCAGCATTAACCTCAAACTTCGGGATGTCAGAGGGAAGCTTAGTCGGCATAGAGGGCCAACCAACATCATGGTGTATGGGGTCGTTTATCAACTGGTTAAAATCCGGTAGACTTAACCCAACCATAAAGGGGAGCATGGGAGTTGCCGGAACAGTTCCAGAGACTGTTCCGCCTGATGTGACCACCAAGATAGAACCAGAGCCAACACCAGTTTGGGTTCCTACACCAGCTGTGGGTCCAGACATGGTGACGATATGCGGTGAAGGAGGCTCAGAATCATATGAGGAATCATAAGGACCAGGAGAAGAGTCGGTATGGGGACTCAGAGGGCTATGAACTCGAACTCGACAGGGAGGGGTAATATGCCCAAGCAGAAACTGGGGGTGAAGGCCTAATAGTCTTCACGACAAATGCCTTGGTGGCGCAATGATGATAAGACACACGCGACGCGGAAATGGTGAAGGGAGATCAACAATATATCTTTGTCTCGATGCGAGGAGCTAAATTTATTATGTTAAGTCTTGGCTTGGCGGTGTAAACCAAGCGCCCTTCGCTTAAGGTGTGCTTGTGTGTTAATTGATTAAGCCCAAATCGTGTTTGTAAAAAAGAAAAAAGCTTGCTGAAAATAAACTGAAATAAATAACAGAAAATGAACATCAAAACAATTAACTAAACCCCACCCGAACTGGGTTTGCAAACACTTTACTGCTTGGTGGCTAAACCGATGGAAAACACACTGAAATGGTCAAGAGATCTAAATGTCGGTGTGACTAGGATCAAGTGACACTAAGCCACTAGAAAGTGGTGCAGCAACAACAAAAAACCAGAGGGGAATATCATTGCAAAAAGATAGGGAGATGAGTGAAACACATAAGGCAACCCATGGGACCCTAAGGCAAATAGCTAAACAAGTTTAAATGTGAAACTATGAATGGTAGCAACCCATCTTAACAGATCTAAAACAGAAGGGTACAAATTTGGAAAATGTGGTTGAAAGCGTTGCAGAAACTCAAACTATTCACTTAGCTAAACTCCTCCTACAAAGGTGGAAGCGTACTAGAAGCCCTAGGGGAGGCTAAATTCAACTTCGACAAGTAAATCAAAGTGGATCAAGGCCTGAACGGGATGAGACAAAGGTCAGACAATGCAACAGACAGCTCTCTACAAAACCTAGAAACCAATCTGAGAAAAACCCTAAAACCCAGAAATCGCAGGTACTGACCTATTTCTTTGTAGGGATCACACTTTTTGGGCCAAAAAGTGTGATTTCTGCTCCGTGGATCTCGGTCGGCAAATCTCGGAAAAAGGTATCGCCTTTGTCACGGCTAGTTCTTGTGACCTGCATAAACGACCAGAAAGCTAGCGGAAGTCAGAATTTTAACAGATCTAGGGTTAAAAAACTAGGAAACATTAAGAGAATTGAAAAAATAAGAAACCCTAAGTTGAAAACCAAATGTCACCCAAGTTTCTGGATCTGAAGTATAAAACCCAATGGAGTCGCCAATTTTGTTGTAGTGTTTTCTTCTCAATGATGTACGAAAATAACCCACTTAAGATTGTGGATGACAAACAATTTCAACAATATAAATGGTTGCTAAACATTGTAGATCTGCAACAACCGATAGAAACAAAACCTGCCAAATTCTGGATCTATGCCATAATCATAGTTAAACAACAAAAAGAAAGAGTAATAACTCCAATCATCCAATGGAAACCAGATATGTAAAGAATAATTTTATTATAACACCTGTGAAGAGAACATATAAATGTTACCAGTCCCCCTCTATGGGATGGGTTCTTGGATATCCTCAAACGTCTTAAGCTTATGTAGAGTCTCTCTCCTCTATAATGCATAAACCCAACAAAAATATGGTGTGCGACAATGAAAATAATCAGAGTTACAACAATGAAAATAATCAAAAGTGAATAATGAATGGAAAACCCTTCTATTTATAACAAAATATTGAGTTATCCTTGAATAATGAACAATAATAAAATATTATTGATCCCATTATTGGAATAACCACTTGGAATATTTTATTATATTTGTTTAGGAGGGAAAAAATATTTAAACTTTTATTTAGAAATAATAAATAAATAAATGATTTATTTATCATCCCAAGGAATTAGTTAAGGAATAATAAACAAATAAGGGTTTATTTAATTATTCCTAAGCGATTTAGTCAAATTTGACAAAGAATAATAATTATTTAGTGATTAATTAATTATTCTTGGAGAAAAATAAGATAATTAATGATTTATCTGTTTATTTTTCATAATTAGGTCAAATATGACAAGGAATAATAATAAAACAATGGTTAAATTAATTATTCCTAGAAGAAAATCAAATAAATAGTGATGTATTTAATTATTCTTCATGGGTTTAACTATAAATTACTTAAAAAATGTGGTTTATTAGGGAATTTCTCACAGTGAAAGCAATTTTACTATGGCAAAATTGGTTTTACATGGTGTACTTCTATCCATCTAGTAAATTAGGCTAGATGATCAATTTTTTGGTGATAACAATTAGTATCCTTATTCCATTGTTATTTATCATTTCTAAAAGTTTCATGAAGTTTTGGGCAGTGGCCTTAGCCCTGGCTCTGAAAAAGTGGCACAAAATCCAGGGTCACTGGCTCAAAACTAGTTGGAAATGTCCACAGACGCTGGCATGCCTTGTTGTGGGAGAGAATGGAAGGCCTTAGTCACATGCATGGCTGTTCATGGGAGCGGTTGGGGGATCAGATAAGTGAAATGTCAATTTATCTCATGGGTTGATCGCACGGAAAGGTTGGTTGGCTCCTGGAGGTTTTGTAGCATGTGTGGAAGGTCATAATGGTTTTGTTTTGTCGGTTCCATTTCCTTAACTGTACATGGGGAGTTGAATCACATCATAGTAGTCTATCGTCACATGTTTACCCCAATAGACCGATTAACTTGGGTAAGTGTGGGAGTAGGGTTGTTGAAAAGTGTAACTAGGTTCGATCTTCATAATGACATTAAATTGTGACTTTTGTAAATGATGTAATAAATGAAATAAAATTATTTTTGTATGCCTTGCTTCATGGGTTTCATGAGCAAGATATTTAATTTGTTAGTGGCTCCCATTGAGAGCCTTAGGATTTATCATTAAGTCAAAGAGTCAATGTCATGTATGAATAACTCTTCTTGAGCATAAGTCAATGTATATGAGTCTATGAAAATGTTTAGAAGCCCTCCAATGACAATCATTAGTCCTCCTCTTGAAGTCGGCCTCAAAATAGAGATAAATCTCATGTCGGCTCACATCAAATAGAGACACCTATTTGACTATGCATGGTTCGACTTATTTTATGGGACCAACCACTATAAATATATGGGTATGATCTTCACATAAGTATAGTTCAGAACTCGAGCATCTATGATATTTTCGGTGATAATTACAGTCTTGGAGTGGCTAATAGGTCAAGGGTCTTAATCTTGGTATTCGTCAATTGGGATCTCTATAAGAAGAATTTGTGCAGGTTTTCCTCTCAAAGAGGGAGAGGTTTTGGCCATGGCCTATAGCCTACATGATGTGTCTCTTGTGTATTTATGTTCATGCATTGGTTATTGTTTGATGAAGAAGAACACTAATAATCTATCGTGAAGAATATACTAATCTAAAGAAGTAAAAATCATTCGCAAGCAGTCATTAATGAAGAGAAATCCCTTAATGCTAATGCCCTTGATTTCTCAACAAGGGTGTTACAGAACTGCCCCTGCGTCAGCCTTTGCGTAAGCCAAACTCACACTACCCGGAAGCTGCTCTAATTTAGACATTCTACCCAACTCAACCTCTGAGAATGACTTGCTTGGCCTTTTGGAATTTCTCCCGGCCTCCAGCAATTGAATCCACCCTCTCTTTAGCTAAATCAAACTCCTCCTCTGAAGTTTCTTGTGTAGTCCTTGCGCAACCTCACTGAGGAAAACTCGACCCTCTTGCAACTGAATCTCCAGCACTGAAAATCTCCTCCATAATCATTGTCTCTGCTCCCTCTCTATCTTTGTGTCCCTTCTGGCTCAAACTCTTCTTCCCCGCTCTATTGTTGCAATTGGATATCTCAATCTGCCAAGGAACTCGCACTATTGGTGTGTCTTTCCCTCTACCCATTGAGTTGCTCTTATAATCTCTCGTTGGTGAACCAATGGCCATGATTAGATCCCCATCAATGATTAAGATCATCTCCAACTCGATCCATTTGAGTTTATAGAGAAATCTCACCTTTCTCAATTAATTCGTGTTAATTAATCACTTTTGCTAAGTTAGACTTAGGAAATATTTAGTTATTAATCAATTAACTTAATTGAGCCATCTCTAGTGTTTTCTCCTCAAACTTTTTCTAGGTTCTGGATATCTTGTGTTCCTTAGCCTCTCTAATCAAAGTCGAGACTAAACCACATGTCCAATGCTACAAAAACTAACATAGACATTTGACACCCACGAGCCCTTATTTATTGAAGATCTTGTTGTGTGATATTATTTACAAATCCCTCAGAGATCCAGTGAATTAAGTAACTACCTTCTAAACCTTGTTAGGGAAGTCTCCCTTGTGGGGATAACATCCACCACTAAACAACAAGATAAAGGCCACTAAGGTGATAGTGGTGGTTAATCTCATTATTGCCATAAGACCAAGATTTCCTAATGAAGCTTTGCAGTAGGGTTACTAAATTTTGCGGTAACAATCCCTAGGGATGTCCATAGAGATAATTATCCCTATAACATATAACCACAATATACAATGACCCTCAAGGACATCTACATATGAAGTTGCCTCAATAACATATAAGACTCAATATATTGTAATCCTTAGGGTTATCCAAAGGGCTAGTTCCTCCATAAATCTCAACATACCATGCTCCTTATGAGAACAAAGGTATGAATATATGTATTCCCCTACTACTAACACATTAGTTGATTGTCAAGATCCATATATAGATAGGGGCATCCACATAAATAGTAACCCCTACTGACATAACGATTGATTACCATGATCCATATGCAAATAGATCATCCAAATAAATAACAATCTAAATTAATTACCATGATCCATATGCAAATAAAACATCCAAGTAAATAATAATCTAAAAACATATAAATTCCAATATATGCAAATAGGAAAGAAAAGCACCTTGTTTCTTTATGTGATTGACGTGAGAGTGATGCTCTTTGGTCGTCCAAGCTAGGGAGTAGAAATATTCTGACTGCAGGGTTGAAGGTATTTTGGCTAGAGTCGGCACTAAGATGACAGGCGTGTTTATCTAATTTAGGAACGTGTGTTCTCCTCTCGCTCCCCATTCATACAACCCGCTTTTCCTGAGAAACCAACTTCTAGCACAATGGACAGAGAAAATAGGCTAAAAGCTGGGAGAATATCAAGAAAAGAGCTCGTGAAAAGAAAAATGCGTTATACTGCTAGTTTGGGGGTCGAGATGATAGATGATTCATAAGACTCAATATATTGTAATCCTTAGGGTTATCCAAAGAGCTAGTGCCTCCATAAATCTCAACATACCATGATCCTTATGAAAACAAAGGTATGAATATATGTATTCCCCTACTACTAACACATTAGTTGATTGTGAAGATCCATATATAGATAGAGGCATCCACATAAATAGTAACCCCTATGACATAACAATTGATTACCGTGATCCATATACAAATAAAACATCCAAATAACTAATAACCTAAAAACACATAAATTCCAGTAATGAGCCCATAACATATAAACCCCCATATAAACGAATTATTTTAATCCATATACAAACATGAACGAAACCCCTAATTTCTTAATCATATGCCATAACGGTTGCCTTCCATTACAATAATGATGGGATGTCGAACTTAGATACTACTAGTTCCTTAGATAATAATTGCTTCTCTTGAGAGTTATTTTTAGCTATTATTTTCCCCTGTTTAATTTTCCTAAACACGCTATACTTCAATTTTTTTTACTGCACATGCCTTTTATCTATTTCTATTTAAAGGGTGGGCTGAGACCGCGGGTTATTTAGCGCGACGTTGTCGGCTTCGGAGATCGAAGATCAGAGGGGACAGAGGAGAGGAGCTTAGGCGGAGGAGGGGCGGAGAAAAGCCAAATAAAACAAAGGCGAGGCATGATGGAGCGGCGGAGAGGTAGAGGAGGAGCGGCAGTGCGACGAGCAGAGTCTCAGTAGCAGCAACAGCGCAACAAAAGCATAAGAGACTGTTCTTGTTTAGGTTTTTCACTGTCACAAGCAAAAAGCCATGGCGGCGGCAAATGTCGACGCCACCACCGTCCTTTTGAAGAACTCTCTAGAGGATCACGACCCCAATTCCTGCACTGAAAACCCTTCGACATTTGTTTCCCCGGGGGATTCGAACTCGGGACTCCATCCAGCCGAGCCGACACAGACTCCGACGCCGACGCAGGCGCAAAAGCCGGTGAGGAGGAGGAAGCGGCGAGAAGTGCATATGATCGATTCGGCGGGCGCAAACAACAACAAGAACATACGCGCGCTGAGACAGGCCGCCCGCACGGCCGCTACTTACGACGAGAATCTGATGGACCAGATCATCCAGAAGCAGTTGGGAGACGACCCGTCGGGTTCCAGGGGGGGTCGACGCAAGAAAACCTTCGACATGGCGAAGGAGGTCGACACGGAGACCATGATTGCTTATTCCGTCGGTTTCCCAGTCGATTCTTTGACAGAAGAGGAGATCGAAGCTGGCGTGGTTTCATCCATTGGGGGGCTCGAGCAGACCAATTACATAGTCGTAAGGAACCATATACTGGCACTGTGGCGCGAGAATGTGAATGTCTGGCTTCACAGGGATCATGCTATGGAATCCATCAGGAGCAGGCATAAGAGCCTGGTGAATTCTGCTTACAGTTTTTTGTTGCAGCACGGGTATATAAATTTTGGGGTTGCTGCCGCGATCAAAGGGGTTATGCCGCCGGAGGCGACGAAGGCGAATGTGATTGTGATCGGCGCGGGTTTGGCTGGTTTGGCCGCTGCGCGGCAGATGCTTCAGTCAGGATTCAAAGTCGTGGTTCTAGAGGGGCGAAAAAGGCCCGGGGGTCGGGTTTTTACCAAGAAAATGGCCGGAAATGGGTATACTGCAAGTGCTGATTTAGGGGGAAGTGTGATAACGGGGATTCACGGGAACCCAATTGGTGTTCTGGCCAGGCAATTAGGGTTTCCGCTTCATAAGGTGAGGGATAAGTGCCCGCTTTATCAACCAGACGGGAGGCCTGTTGATGGGCTTATTGATGCCAGGGTGGAGGATACCTTTAATAGGTTATTGGATAAGGCCTGCCAACTCAGACAGGCCATGGATGAGGTGGCTGTGGATGTGTCGCTGGGGACTGCTCTGGAGACTTTCAGGCAGGTCTATGGTGTGGCTGAGAAGCCTGAAGAGAGGAGGCTCCTGGATTGGCATCTCGCAAATCTTGAGTATGCGAATGCTGGATTGCTTTCGGAACTTTCGCTGGCGTTCTGGGATCAGGATGACCCTTACGAGATGGGAGGGGATCACTGCTTTGTCGCCGGGGGGAATGGCAGATTTGTGCAGGCCTTGGTGGAGAATTTGCCTATTTTCTATGACAGGACTGTTAGGGTTGTCAGGTATGGGAGTGATGGGGTGCAGGTGGTAGCTGGGGGACAGGTTTTTCAAGGGGACATGGTGCTCTGCACTGTGCCTCTTGGGGTTCTCAAGAGCGGGTCTATAAAGTTTGTGCCCGAGCTCCCTAATCGGAAGCTTGAAGCTATCAAGAGATTGGGCTTTGGATTGTTGAACAAGGTAGCATTGCTTTTCCCCACTGTGTTCTGGGGTGCTGAAATAGATACCTTTGGGCATCTATGTGATGATGCTAGCAGGAGGGGGGAATTCTTTTTGTTCTACAGCTATGCATCTGTATCAGGGGGGGCTCTTCTCATTGCCCTTGTTGCAGGGGAAGCTGCCATCAATTTTGAAAGCATGGATCCTAACGATGCTGTCGAAAGAATACTGGAGATTCTGAGGGGTATGAATCTATTATCACTTGTGTGCTTTGTGTTATTGGTTTTTTATTTATTGCAGTTTTACCTTTTGGGTCAGGTGTGGGAGATTCTCCTGAGTCAGCTTTTTGAGATATTTTTGGTGCTTTTTGGGTCAGATCTTTGACATTTGTTAAGTCAGCGTTTTTTTATGATTTAGAAAGTACATGTCCTTAACAAATGGGGCAAAACTAATGATTGATACTTTCGAGTTTACAGTTGACCAATGAGAGAAACTAATGATTGGCATCCACAGGGATATATGGTCCAAGAGGGGTGGTTGTTCCTGAACCCGTCCAAACAGTGTGTACAAGATGGGGTTCTGAACCTCTCAGTATGGGATCATATTCACATGTTGCAGTTGGGGCATCCGGTGATGACTATGATATATTAGCTGAGAGTGTGGGGGAGGGTAGGGTCTTCTTCGCTGGAGAGGCCACCAATCGGCGATACCCTGCAACTATGCATGGTGCATTCTTGAGTGGCTTGAGAGAGGCAGCAAACATCTCTAAAGTATATAATAGCCGGTCCATGCCACAGAAAACAGACAAGAGTTTATCCAAGGACAGTGAATTATCTGCAGCCCTTCTCAACGATTTGTTCAGGGAGCCTGATTTAGCATTTGGGGGATTCTCCATTCTTTTCGATCCACAATCCACTGATCTCAATTCAATGGCACTGTTGAAGGTTGCGGTGGGGGGAAATGGGAGGAAAACCGGGGATGATGCAGGATCATCAGGTCAACAACATTCTTCAGCTCCAACGAAACAACATGGTCAGATGCCATCGAAACAACTGCAACTGTACTGTTTGTTGCCTAGGCAGCAGGTGCTTGAGCTGAGTGAGGTGAGTGGGGGAGATGAAGACAGGTTAAGATATTTGTGTGAGAAATTTAGAGCAAAGTTAGTTGGCAGAAGAGGTTTAGGGGCCGTGGGAGAAGCCCTTGTTTCTTCTGTAAAGTTTGTGAGATCTTATCAAAAGAATGTCATGACTCCTGTTCCCCCATACGACTTTGGGAACAAAGGTGCCCAAGTTTAAACCTATTTTTGGTACAATTTGGAGGGTTTTGGAACCTGCAACTCTTTTGGCATATTGAGGATACAGACTCAATTTTGATTCTATTTTAGAGTTAATTTGTTCCAAAGTTGTATATAGAGGTTATTCTTTCGATCTTTCTAATGGGAAATGATGTGTACTGATTCATGGAAGGGGTTTCCATCTTTAGCACCCCTGAGAAAGGCGATTCTATTAACTCCATTGTTGAAACTTCCTTATAAGAAGTTCGAGCAATCATATCTCTTGCGTTTTGTCAATTTTACATGGCATTTGTTCACCTTCACCCACATTTGTCAGTTTTATAAGGTATTTTATCTAGCCCACATTATAATATTTTTCTTAATAATGTTGGTAGACATGGTTGTTTTTACTGGAATGATTCTCTTCATGGCAATGTTATCGCTTAACTATTTACACCATCCATCTAATAAATAGGCAGTTGAAGTCGATAAGAAGCTGAACTTAACATGTGTATTTGATGGCATGCCCTTCAAATTATACACTAGCAAGTTTAAAAATGTTGTGCAACAATGACATCAACTTACTAATGCTTATAATTTCTTTGTTTTTCTAATTGTATAGTTCACATCACGCAGGTAACTGTTGCTTCGTTTCTTATGTATCCCCTTTCTCATGTCAGGGGTGCATATCTGTTGGAGCACTAATGTCTTTGCTTGTGCTCTTCCCTGTTGGGGTTATGTCAAAGGCTCTCTGATCTTTGTTGTCCATGATGGGCAAGGTAAATGGTTTTCAGTTAATTTGATTTTTTAATTAATTATGTTGATTTGTTTGATTGACTTTTTCTTCTAATTTTTTTTCTTTTTTTGATTTGTTTAGTTTAGGCTTTTCTTTAAATTCCAAATATTTATTTTAAACATAATTTCATGTTTAATAGACACCAACATATTCATCATGGCTTGGGAAGTCCACATTGACTAACCTAAATGGCCCTAAGGACATCCTTACTCCTTACTTGATTTGGGGTTCCACTTACATCCACATCCATGCAAAACTTGTAAATCACAATCTTCTGTATTCTCGTTTACATGGTAAAAGTAAATTTTGAGCTAGAGAAGCTCAAGGTTTGAGTATAATGTCATCTTTTTCAGTAAGAGTATAATGTCATCTTTATTAAGCACTGACATGCTCATCGTGGCTTGGGAGGTCTACAAAGACGAGCTGATGGCTTGTTCAGTACCTCTTGAGGACATTTCGACTTGATTTGGAGGTGCTCCATCACATCTTTTGTTCATGGGGATAATAGTACTATGAAAAAGAGGTCAATTGCCTTTTAATTTTAAAAAATAAAAAGGGGTGACCAGAGTTGGGGAATTCAAATCGAGTTAATTTATTAATGAAAATAGTGGTAGGTAGATTTGGAATTTCAAAATGAGTAAACTTATCAATGAAAATGAAAATAGTGATAAGTAGGGTTGGAATTTCAAAATAAGTTAGTCGGGCAAATTTGAAGATTTAGATTACTTTATTATGAGCATTCAAAGTTTTAACTTATAAACTGTTTTACAAAATCTTAACTTTATTTGATGAACAAATCGCAGAGTGACAAACAATTTACCAGTCAAAATTCCATCCCTGGTGACTAGTTGAGCCCCCACTGCCGTGTGCAATGTAACTAATACATCATCTCATGGTGTAGGTGTATTTGGTTTTGTGTTGTGATTTTGATGTCACAACGAGTCTGCTGAACTCTATTAAATTGTTTTCCTCATTTTGCCATTACTATATTATGTGATGTCATTATATTGTGTTTTGTTATTTTCTAGGATGGACGTGGGGTCGATAGAAGTTTCGAAAATTATTGTTTTGTTAGGAGAATTCCTCTTTCCCCACTCCCCACTCAGAATATGGTGGAATCCTTTATGACAAAGTATATTCCTGACAGGTTGCGCATATTTTTGCGAGCTTTAAGTTTGGGATTTCTCATTATCATGTTTTCTTTGAAAAAAATTCAGCCCTCAAAAGTAAGTTATTAGTATTATGAAAGATAATCTTCTTAATAGGCATTACAAGTATAAAAGTGTCATGAATCAGCCGATACGTTCATACTAGATTTGCTAGCAGAGGAAATCGCTAACCCTGTTAGGTATGAGTGCAAAACAAGATCAAAATTTTCCAGTGCAAATGATGCTTAGCTTAAGAATTTTTGCAACTAAATTTAATTACAAAAGTGTCATGAATCAGCAGATACGTTCATACTAGATTTGTTAGCAGAGGAAATTGCTAACCCTGTTAGGTATGAGTGCAAAACAAGATCAAAATTTTCCAGTGCAAATGATGCTTAGCTTAAAAATTTTTGCAACTAAATTTAATTACAAGATTATGTGGAACCGAAATCTGGGCACGTCCTTTTCGTGACTCTTAAAGTTGTATAAACCGTGCATTGATATCCAATAAAAGGGGATTGATAGAAGTAAAAATGGTAATGCCCCATATCATAGTATTTAGTACCTCGTACCACAGTAAACACGGACATGCTATGACTTAGATTCATATGAATGAGACATTTATAATAAAAAAATTGCCATCATTTCAGATTGTTTGTCACCATTTTTCTAGGTTTTGAGGCGTAGTTTCTTGAGAATCATATGAATGAGACATTTATTAAAAAAATTATTGTTGTTAGTTTAGTGTTTTTGAAGCATGGTTTCTCAGAGGTAAGATATGTGGCTCTTTGTGGACAAAATTTATCTCCTGAAATTATTTTGTAAGAACCTAATTTTTCCTCAAAACACATTTACATTATTAGATCAAAACTAAACCCTTTACATCACTAGAAAACAAATAGCTTAACCTCAACGAGATTTTTCTGTGTCCGCTCTGGTTTTATTAACCCTCTTTTTTAACCATATGATTATAATACTTCTACCAACCTGAAAAGTAATAAAGCAATTATTACTTTTCAGCGCTGGTATCATTTATAAAATGTGAAAATTGCACTTGCAGCATTCCCAATTCCCCACCTTTAGGTGAGGACTCGAATTCACACCCATCACAAGGTTTTTAATAATAAGGTAATTGTTAAAATATTAGTTTACAGTTTGGCACAGGGCTGATTTATGCAATGGTACCGGACACCTCCATGCCAATGTGGGCATGTGACAATGTTAATTGAGAAAGGTAATTGTTAAAAAAATAGTTTTCAGTTTGGAACATGGTTGATTTTATTGGTACGTGACTAGGCTAGAAATTCAGTTTTTTTAAATGAAAGTTTTTATTTTTATTATGAAAATTGGTTTTTTTGAAATGAAAGTCTCTTTACGAAAATTGTTTAAATGAAAGTTTTTATTTTTATTATGAAAATTGGTTTTTTTTGAAATGAAAGTCTCTTTACGAAAATTGGTGTGAGTAGGTTAGAAATTTCATTTTTTTTGGGAATGAATTTATTTTTATGAAAATTATATGTACTTGGTAAGTGATTAGGTTAGAAATTTCATGGTTGGGAAATGATTGTTTTTGGAAATTGTAATTTATTTTTATGAAAATTATATGTACTCGGTAAGTGATTAGGTTAGAAATTCCATTGATGGAAAATGATTTTGATTTTTTTTTTCTCTATGGAAATTATAATTTTTTTATGAAAATTATATGTAAGTGATTCGGGTAGAAATTCAATTGTTGGGAAATGAAAAATCTTTTTATGGAAATTGTATATATCAAGCAAGTAGAAAACTTATGATTGACTTCTTTGTATCTTTTGATTGGGACATGAGGGGAAATAATGATTTATGCAATGTATACTATCCATAAACTATGGTTATGGTATGTGAAGGGAAAAAAACATTTTCTTTGATCTGTTAATTGAAGGGAATTTGAACTGATATTTTTGTAAGAAGTCTTTTAACAATATATCCTAAGGGGAATTTGAACTGAGATTTTTGTAAGAAGTCTTTTAACGATATATCCTAAGGGGAATTTGAACTGATATTTTTGTAAGAAGTCTTTTAACAATATATCCTAAGGGGAATTTGAACTGATATTTTTGTAAGAAGTCTTTTAACAATATATCCTAAGGGGAATTTGAACTGATATTTTTGTAAGAAGTCTTTTAACAATATATCCATTTAGTATCAATTTAAATTTTTTTTGGCAAACCAAAATAAATATCAATTTTACGATATACATTGCTAAGTATGATGTGAAATTTTTTTAGATTGCAATAAGAAAGGAAGAAAAAAAACATTACTATAATATACACCATTTATCAAATATATAAAATATAACTTATAATATATATATATATAATATTTTTTTCCATATTAATAAATTTGATAAATAATTTTTAATATTAAATATTTATTACAATTTATGAATCAATTAAATTAAATTAAATTATTAAATAATATATATATAGAAATGGTATTATAATATAACTTTTCAAAACACATATATTTCGCTCAAAATTTAACCTCTTCAATTTTTATATTGTGTTCTTTTACATCTAAATGCTTTAAAAAAGGGACAACAATCATTGTTGGCCATGTTAATCTCGAGGTGCTTTTAACTTTTACAGTATGTTCTTCAAATAGAACTTGGGTTTTAAGATTTGGCCGGCTCGGAACCAATTCGGCCAAGTTGGTCTGAGTCAAGGCCTCACTGGGTTGACTCGGCCAATGAACCGGTTCGGTCGGTCGGGTAACTCAGTCGGCTCGGTAATAACCCCGTTGGCTCGACCGAGTCCAACCCTACTCGGCCAGGTTGGATGACAGCGGCCCGTGAATTAAAAACAACGTTTTTTTTTCTTTTTGCTTTTGGGGGACTCCAAGGTTTTTACGATGATACTTTAATGGTTTTTTGTCTCTAAATAAGTTTATCTCACTTGATCTTGAGAGGTTTGTTTAGTTGGTATCACATATGTAGTAGAGATTCCTTAAGCGATAGCTTCATTCTTCTTCAAAACATTCCAATAGGTTCTTTGCCCCTTTCTTAAAGCAAACCTAACTTTGTGGCCCTAACCTTGGCCCTCCAAAGATGAGCATCGAGCCTTGAGTTGATTCTATGTGATGCTACACCCCTTGATGAGCCTCCAAATGATAAAACACTAAAAAGCTTGGATGTTGGACTATTTGATGATATGCCCAAATGGACTGAAGATGCCCCCTGGCTGGCCTTGACCCTATTTTGGTGGATGGTGCTTTCTTCCAAAGCACATATGAGGATGGTTATCAGTGAGATGACTTAGCAGGGCTAGCACATCCCTCTTTGATGCCAATGCTTACCCTTAGGAGTGCCATGTCACTCACATGCTTGAAAGGGTGACATAGGGTCTCTCCTAGATGACATCATAGTGGAGGATGCACCTTTTGAAGATGTACACATGCACTTTGGGACTTTCTTGGAGTGAGGAACACTCTTGGACCCTTGTATTAGTTCCTTGATGACTTACAATCTATTTTGGAGGATAACGCCATTTCTAGCCTCCTTGGTTTTGTGTTTTTGTTTTGATCTCTATATCATCATCATGTATGTATTAGACAGTGCACTGGTTGGTCGGAGTCACCCTCGGCCGAGTCAGAGTTTTAACACATTGAATAGAACTAGTCCTAAAAGGACAAGAATCATTATTAGTCTTGTTATAATTCCATATTAGTGGAGAGCTGCTTGATTTTGTTTATTCTGTGTAAGGTAATGTTCAGGTAAATACAATTTTATAGGAAATAATAGCGCATGACTTTGTTTTATGACAGGTGTTATTTAAGAGTTATTATGCATTTTGTGGCTGTAAATAGAAGATAACTATTTCATAATGTTTTTAGAGTTTAGATTTATTATTATTATTATAAATATCATGTGTTTTTATGTAAGATTGATTTAAAAATTATTTTTGATGGTTATTGTTTAATGAAAAATTGTTGTTAAATTTAATATATATATATATATATATATTAAATAGGAATTTGTAATTTTTCCAAAGGGAAAAATCATAATTTTCATTAATAAAAGTGAAAATTACATACTGTAGATACCGATATAGCATATTTAAAAAATGTTTGTTGATCATTCAACAATCATTTGTATAGTGTGTCCATGCATCATCCAAAATGCATAATTATATAGAAAATTATCAATATCTCAAAATAAAAGCACCTATAAATTATTGTCATGTATAATGTCAAGTATCTCCTAAGCATAACATCAAATTGTGTATATATGTATGTGTACATAAAAACAAAAAGAGGTGAATGATATGTGTGGCATCCAAGAACTGCATCTACCTGGAGATGCTCATCAAAAGGTTGGTGATAGTATTGATAGTGTTCATTCCCGTTCTGTTCTAAAATCTGCCATATCCCCCGATCTTGGTGCGCACCTTCTTTGGATAGACGATCAGAAATGGTATTTCTTTCCGTGTAAATGTGACATGTAGTGAGATCAAATTGTCTTTTAATCATTAATACTTCATCCAATATGCTCGAGTGTGTGCACGTGACATGTGCATCGGTTAAACGAATCAACAATCACTATTGAGTGTAATGTCTCTTCTTAAATTATTTTGGAACAAGATACATTTTGGGGCCAATTTTGGAGGAGATGGGGCCCGTTTGATTTTATTAGGAGACTTAGGAGTTAGAAGTAAGTTATTTTGGTTTTGTTCACACAAGGAAAATAAACACTTCCTAAGCCAATAGTTTGAATTGCATGAGAGGGAAAATCGATGGCTTAGTGGGGGACCCACGAAGGAGGGAAAACGGAGGGAAAAAAATGCTCCACGAAATCTATGTAAGGAAGGTAGCTCTCTTCATTTCATTCATCTTATTGGAGTATATCGATTTCTCTTTGGTTGCTCGAGCTGTTTAACCGAGTCACTGGATGTTTAACATGAGTTCTTCAAGAGTAGAACTCACCCTTTCTTCTGGGGACTTCGAGTGCCACCCTAGGAAGGTTTTCTTCATTTCTTCAAGAGGAGGATCGCATTGTGATTCCCAACAGTAGCATTCCCTTCCAAGTTGTGCATATTACTAGGGGACATAGTGGAGAGGAGGCCGAGTTCATTGGTGGTGCTTAGCAATGGAGATTTGATGTGAGATTTTTTTGGAGAGAAGGCTAGGGAGGATTGTCAGCCTCTGGGAGAGTTTGGGAGCTAATTGAGCTTTTGGCTTGGCAGTGTGACTTTCGCACTACCCGGGCCAGTGTAAAGGCAATGTGTGGGAGCTCATTTGATGGGTAGAGTATCAGTCCTTGAGGTTGAGCTTTGTCGTGGGGGTTACAGGAGATATTTGGAGTGGTGTTTGCTTCCATTTCATAGCTTGGAGGAGGACATTGTGGTCATTCCTTGCGGGCCATATTTCTGGAGTTGTTTGGAGGGCGTGGGCCATAGAAGAGGCCGAATTTGGGAGGTCAAAATCCAACCAAACCATTTTTGGGTTTTTTTGGGTTTTTGACAAGGATCCCAAATATAAAGCTTCAGAATTTTCTAAGCATCGGAGGTGGGGTTTCCAGTCGTATCGTTGTAGCAGACAATAGAATTGCTAGGGGTTGCACAGTGCTTTTGGGGGTCAATTTTGGGAAGTCCAAATCAGGCCAAACCATTTATGGGTTTTTGTGGGTTTCGGCCAAGAAGTCCAGGGTTAAAAGCATATAAATTTCTGGGTAGTTTTAGTACACCTTCTAGCCATTCGAACTTCAATAGAGCAGTAGTTTTCTGGGTAGTGTTGTGCAGATTGGTGCAGCAGCTGGGAAACCTTCAACTCAACCATTTTCCTACCTGGGTTTGGTCTTGCTTGTCCTTTGAGACAAGCTCAGGTGCACCATTCCATCATCTATTGTATTTGACTTGCAGAAATATAATAAAATGGCTCAGAAGTTATCCATTTGTAGCTTTTATATGGGTGTTTGCTGAATATTTCGTTTTTGTAATTTGTTGCATGTATTATTTGCTTGTTATCACTTGTATTCCTATTTAGGATCATTACAACGGTATTAGAGCATGATCTTGGCCCGACTCTGGGAAATTTGCCAGAAGATCATGGAAGCTTTGGGTATGAGTGCATAGTGATAGGTGAAACCGAAGACAAACCCATGGCTCAGGGGAAATCAAGTATGCATAAATTTTGGGGTGGAATCTGTTGGGATGATGAGAGGTTGGTCCAGTTGAGGAGGGTGATAGACCAAACCCATCCTCACCCTTACAACAGAGACGCTAGAGGTGAGCAGGTCGTGGGTGTGCAACCATCTACATCATTTGGGGAAAGTCGACGGAATAAAGGCACTAGATCTCCTGAAAAGGAGCAGGCAGGACGGGGATAGTTAGAAGGTGAGACCAAGGGATGCTTTTGCTGGTGGAGACCCGGATTTAGATACCATGAGCCTGAGGAGGAGGTTGAGCATGGTGCTGGGAGCCCACAGGATGGTGAGGAGCACATCAATCTACCCGGTGTGGCACAGGAGTCACCATTATTCGAGACCTCTTTGATAGCCCCAGTTGGCACCTCGGTGGAGAGGATATAGCATACACCCATAGGGCCATCCATTAATGAGGTGCCAAGAGATATAGACATGTCCACTATTGAGAAGGTGACATCCATTGTTGAGATATCCAGGGTCGTGACCAAGTTTTCAGGTGATAGTAGCGCACGACAGGATGATGAGGTGCTGAGAGACATCACCACCCTTGATGAGGGGCTGATAGGTACAGAGACACCCAGATCTACGATAGAGTTGTGGGATGACAACCTCCTTTAACAACATGGACAACACATAGAGGGGCATGAGCTAGTCAAGGAGGGGCAGTTTGTGACTCATGTTGAGCCCATGGTGTAGGAGGATGAGCAATCTTCTTTGGGGCCAACCACTGACTTAGAGTTGATAGATGCATAGACCGTCAACAGAGTTGCAATACTTCCATATAATAGCTCTGTCTAGGCTTATATAGATGGGGCTTGCAACATTGCTAGACTACCTTTTGCACCACGGAGAGAGAGATGCAGAGACTCCCCGACAAATTTTATGTGTTGACCAGGATGGTGAGTTGAGGCGACATGAGTTGTGTAGGGTGCAACACTCGCAGGATGGAGGGCTTGTTCTATGTGCATTCGATCGCTCTCTTGGGGTTGGATGGTGAGAGATTATGATTTGGTACCCAGTGGAGTGGGCTAGACTCATGGAGATGGTCGTAGTCCATAGTAAAGCTCAATGGGAGCTCTCATACATTGAGGGTGTTGGAGGCTCAGATTGACATTGGGACCCTGGTGGGGCTTGCTATCCGATATCAAACATGTGGGATGACTATGGCATTGATGAAGTAGTCAACCCCATGCTTGAGCGCATGCATTCCTTAGGGGAGTTCTAGTTGATGCTAGTGGCCAAGTGGTTTGTGAGCAGACTCCATTGGTTGTTTTGGCATGTTGGTTGTGCATGGGGGCACATGATGATTAACATTCTCTGGAAGGAGTTGGTTGGAGTAGGTGGCATGGGTAGGCCACCAGACCGGATATTGTATGGAGACGATGTTCTCCCATTGAAGTTTAAGACTCACAGGTCATAGAGGATCGGCACAATAGAGATACCCCCCTTGCAGGAGTGGAGTTAGGGTGCTCAGGTCTACCAGGATGGACAAGGGGACATGACGCATGTCATGGTGGGGTCACTATCAGAGTGGCAGACACTTTGGCACGTGTAGGATACCATATGTTACAGGGTGGTATGATAGTAGGCAATGGTACACAAGACTGCACAGAGTCAGGTCGTAGCATCCAGTGTTATATAGAGGGAGGTGGCCTAATGCATACAAACCCAATTCTAGGCCATAGCACCCAGTGGTGTGCAAGGCTATGTAGCGAGGAGCAGTGGCCTGCAGAGGAGCATGGAGATACATGGTGGTATACCACAACATGCCGGTTGACATTGTGGGGTAGGAGGAGTGACTCACATCGCATTGAGGACGTGCGGGGAGTGATAGGTGCAGTGGCAGAGGACGGTGGAGGATTGTATAGCTATAGCCGGGAGTATCCAATGGTGTACAGGGACAGGTTGCGGCATACAGTGGCATGTCGAGGAGTGCGGCCATACTGGGTGGTATGCAATGGCAGATGATGCGGCGCAAAGAGCGCTTGGAGTGTTGCCTCCCAGGAGACTTATGGACAGGGGCACTGTGTGTACCATTGGATGCATCCCACCTAGGATCGATGAGGACACTATTGAGCATATGGGGACACCATGTTTAGTGGAAACATGGCTTCGAGGGGGTTATCAATAGATTCAAGACAGAGAGGGGGTTGTCTGTAGGATTACTCTTTAGCATTCTAACGGACCCTTGATCATACCCATCCTCCTCCAGTGTTGTTTACAGTTGCAAAGTGTTTGTTTGTTGCCCCTTAACACTCTCCATTCAAGAAATAGGGCTTGGGAGGCCCACCCTAGGCAGTTGGATGAGACACCTCGTGTCATGAGCTGGGAGGAGACTCTCCAGTTGAGACACTTGGTAGGTGCACAAGTTGACGGTTACAGACTTAGGGATGGCATTGTTGATTGTCGAGGTAACATATGTTCCACCCCTAGGCTCACACTTGGGGAGGTGTCCGAGAGGGAGTTACATGGTGCTTTTTCAGTTCGACAGCTCAAGGCGTTAGGTGAGCATGAGGTGCAGAGGACGGTAGTCTTTGTTGTCAGGATGATGCTTAGGCTTCTGGCAATACCCCGACACATCATCAGGAGCTGGGATAACAGATCTCGCGGTGTGATTTGGCAGGCACAAAGTAGTTGGATATTCGCGGCACCGGTTCTTGATGCTCGGTGTCTACCTATTAGATACCTAAAGGAGAGAGATGGGGCACAAAGGGGTCCCAACAACTAGCAACATAAGACAGCCACAAGCAGAGAGGATTTGGGGTTGTGGACCTTTGGTATGGTTATGGGATCTAGTGGATTTGTGGGATACTCCACTCCTTAGTGAGCTTGGTTAGAATAACAGGCAAACTGATTCATTCACAGGCAAACACATGGGGAGTCACCAAATCCCTCACCATAGGGCAAGGTAGATTTTTGCTCAAGATTGGGGCCAGCCATGGGGCGATAGGCGTTGGCACTATTGAGGCGCTTTGGCAGGTTGGGCCTAACCTTGATCATCACATAGATTGTGGCTGAGAGTTATGTGAGAGGAGGCTCTGGTACGAGCATGTTAGGTAGTCATTCATGACCAGAGTGTCACGATGTCAGCAGGATAGGTTCCTTCTGCGATGGGCAGGGGATTCTGGCATAATAGGGCTGAGCGATTCAACTACCCGTAGAGGTGAGTTGGTTTCTACAGGGGAGGGTCATCCAAATCTTCCATTTGGTTTTAGTGATTCATTGATGGTGTGGGGAAATTCACCGGTGTGGCAGGGTGATCGACATGAGGAGATCAAGGGAGGCCCAAGTAGACGAGGGTTCAATTTCACCAGGATTGGATTACATCTTCAAGAGTTTACTCTTGTAATGCATGAGATGGACTACTTAGTAGGGAAATTTCATGGGGAGTCGGGCAGAGTCCTACATTATCATGATGCTCTACTTATTGCTAGAATGTAGAGGGCTCCTGGTACCTGTATCTGGTTGGATAATGAGTGGATAAAGTGTGCTTCACATTGATTAGGATGGCTTGGGACCTTGATATCGAGGGATTCCTTCATGTTGGGACAATGCTGAGATTGGGGATGACTCAATGGTACATTTGGGACCCTGGTATTATTGGTGGTTACAGTGGTGATCAATAATCAGAGAGGGCACTTGTTTAGGCATTGCTTGAGGACAAACAATTTTTGGCGGGGAGGACTGTAATGTCCCTTCCTAAATTATTTTGGAACAAGATTTATTTCTACATTTTGGGGCCAATTTTGGAGGAGATGGGGCCCATTCGATTTTATTAGGAGACTTAGGAGTTAGAAGTAAGTTATTTTGGTTTTGTTCACACAAGGAAAATAAGCACTTCCTAAGCCAATAGTTTGAATTGCATGAGAGGGAAAATCGATGGCTTAGTGAGGGACCCACGAAGGAGGGAAAATGGAGGGAAAAAGTGCTCCACGAAATCTATATAAGGAAGGTAGCTCTCCTCATTTCATTCATCTTATTGGAGTATATTGATTTCTCTTTGGTTGCTCGAGCTGCTTAGCCGAGTCACTGGCTGTTTAGCACGAGTTCTTCAAGTGAAGAGCTCACCCTTTCTTCAGGGGACTTCGAGTGCCACCCTAGGAAGGTTTTCTTCATTTCTTCAGGAGGAGGATCACATTGTGATTCCCAACAGTAGCATTCCCTTCCAGGTTGTGCGTATTACTAGGGGACACAATGGAGAGGAGGTCGAGTTCATTGGTGATGCTTAGTAGTGGAATTTGATGTGAGATTTTTCGGAGAGAAGGCTAGGGAGGATTGTCAGCATTTGGGAGAGTTTGGAGCTGATTGAGCTTCTGGCTTGGCAATGTGACTTTTGCACTACTTGGGCCAACGCAAAGGCAGTTTGTGGGAGCTCATTTGGTGGGTAGAGTATCAGTCCTTGAGGTTGAGCTTTGTCGTGGAGGGTAGAGGAGATACTTGGAGTGGTGTTTGCTTCCATTTTAGAGCTCGAAGGAGGACTTTGTGGTCATTCTCTACAGGTCGTATTTCTGAAGCTATTTGGAGGGTGTGGGCCATAGAAGAGGTCGAATTTGGGAGGTCAGAATCCAGCCAAACCATTTTTGAGTTTTTCTGGGTTTTTGACAAGGATCCCAAATGTAAAGCTTCAGAACTTTTTGAGCACCGAAGGTGGGGTTTCCAGCCGTATCTTTGCATCAAACAGTTAGAATTGTTGGGGATTGCATAGTGCCTTTGGGGGTCAATTTTGGGAAGTCCAAATCAAGCCAAACCATTTATGGGTTTTAAAAGCATATAAATTTCTGAGTAGTTTTAGTACACTTTCCAGCCATTCAAACTTCAATAGAGCAATGGTTTTTTGCGCAACGCAGTGCAGATTGGTGCAACCACTGGGTAGCCTTCAACTCAGCCATTTTCCTACCTGGGTTTGGTCTTGCTTGTCCTTTGAGACAAGCCCAGGTGCACCATGCCATCATCTATTGTATTTGACTTGCAGAAATATAATAAAATGGCTCAGAAGTTCTCCATTTGCAGCTTTTATATGGGTATTTGTTGAAAATTTCATTTTTGTAATTTGTTGCATGTATTATTTTCTTGTTATCACTTGTATTCCTATTTAGGATCATTACATTGAGTCACTAAAAACCTGAAGCTGTCGACACCCTTTTTCTATTGCAAAGAGAAGAAGCAGTTTGAGGCTATATAGTTCAACATAATTGTTTGTATCGGACCCTATGCCACACTTTAGCTTGAAAAAATGATCACTATTTAAATATAGAACAACCCCCCCACCGCACCTACCGTTTTGAGCTGATCCATCAAAATATGCCCACGACATGAATTGATCAATGTGTTCAACAACGATTAATCAAGTTTTGGATCTTAGCTCTTCTTTAGGAAGGAGATTATATATCGCCACCACCTGTGCCCAAATATGTTCCGGATAAAAATATTTGTCTTGAAAGATTTTTCGGGTTCTCCCAAGCCATATACCCCAACATATAAGCGGAGGAAGGTTTCATAATTTGTTTGGAGAGGCCTCACTACACCACATCCTCCAAACCTTGTTAAATGATTCTCCCTGCCACTTGATGCGCACATCTAAAGCATGGTAGATCATATTCTATATCTATATAGTTATATGACAAGAAACAAAAATATGATTTACAAATTCCTCTGCATTTTCATAAAGCACACCAAGATGGGCCATGGAATGATCTCTTTTTAAAATTTCTGCCTATAGGGGCTTTATTTTGCAAGAGACAGCATAAAAATAATCAAGCTTTAGCTGAGATTTTTAGTTTCCATATATAGTTCCACCACCATAACTGAACCTTAGCTTCTTTTCCAAAATATGCATAAACATATCCTTCTTTCATAGTGTATTGCCCATGCACCAAATGGATCCAAAGTAGTTCATCCTCCTTATCAAGTATCCTGGCATGTGAATTTGTGAGGGCTTTGGTATAATTTTTCCACAATTGAAGCCATTCTACAGGTATATTTAAACTTTGTGTCGATAGCCATCCATGTCCCCAAATAGTTGTGTTATTTGAATCAACAATTTGACTTAATGTTCTTCTTCCTCGCTCAACCAGAAAATTCACCACTTCAGCAGGAAGAATATGTTGATCTCCACTACTCGACCATGAATCGAGACCGATCCGAACTCGAACACCCTATCCCACTCTTCATGCCAATCCTGAACCAATGATGTTGAAAGAATCAATCACTACCTTCCATATAGTTGATATGTTTCGTCTACTCTTATTTAGATGTCGGATCCAATCCTCCAGAGATAGAGGGTATATATATTTCCTTCATACAACCTTAGTCCATAAATCGATTGTTGTTAACAATCTGCAGCCAACTTTTGGAACAAGCGCCTGTGAAAAGTAGTTTAATTTTTTTAGTCCCCATCCTCCCCATTTTTTGGGAAGAGCAATCATTTCCCATCTTACCTAAGCAAAGGTCTTGCCTTCTTTTTTTCCCCTCCATAAAAAAACGCAACAACTCTATTTTTGAATCAAATTTAGAATACCTTTGCATGTCCAGGACAATGACATCCAAAATACCGAAATTGCCTCCAAAATTGATTTTATGAGTACCAATCTCCCTGCATAAGATAACCCTCTGTGGTTCCATACTTTAAGTCTTTTTTCAATCTTCACCAAAAACCACATCCAATCAACTATTTTATAATCATTCAGCTTCAAGTGAAAACCAAGGTATTTTAGCCCATCATCAAAATTCAAGTATTGAAAAGGGAATTGTCCTCGAGCATATATCATCTTTTCCTCTAAGCATCTAATTGCAAATATTGTTGATTTCCATACCTGTAGCTTTGCATAATAGACTGAGCACATTTTTAATGGTAACAATATCCCTTCGAGAACCATCAGTGAAAATGAGAACATCTTCTACAAAAAGCAAGTGAGTCAAATTAATTTATCTTGCCACTAGGGAACCCCTCAGCCTGCCCCTTCTTTTCACCTCCTTTATCAATCTACTTAATCCTTCCACAATCAACAGGAATAATAAAGGGGATAGAGGGAATCCCTTTCAGAGCCCTTTTTTCGCATGATATTTTTTTGATGTTGAAACATTTATTAACACAACAAAAGAGATAGACGATATGCAACACATGATCCAATTTATAATGCTAATGTTAAAGCCCAAATGAGTTAATAACATTCCGATATAAATCCAACTGGATCTGTCATAGGCTTTTGATAGATTGATTTTTAGAATCATACCTTTCATTTTTTTGTCTTCAAGTTGTGAAGCCCTTCCTGTGCTACACCAATGGATTCGTGAATTTGTCTATCCTCCAAAAAAGTGAATTGTTATTTTGAGATGTGTTGGGATAAAATAAGATTTAATCGATTAGTGATGAATTTTGCTATACTTTTATATATGAAATTACACAACGAAACTGGTCTGCAATCGTCAAAGTTTTTTGAACCATCAACCTTTGGGATGGGAGTGATAAAGGTGGTGTTGAAGGCAACATACATCCGACATGAAATTATGCTTTCCTCAATTACCTTTAACACATCCAACCCTATTAGCTCATACAATCCGAGGAAGAATTCTACCAGCCATTTGTCAAGACCCGGGTTTTTGTCCCTCTTGAATCAATGTAACACTACTTCTAGTTTAGTTGATGTATCAGGGGCCAATAACCCCTGTTTTTTTCCTCGTCGAAAAAACTTGGAAAAAATAGTTGAACGTGAATAATTTTAGCTAATGATGCTTCCCTGAGAGCAGAGAAAAGAGTTCGAAAATGTTGTATACCCATACTCGCCAAATCCCTAAAAGTGGTGGCCCAATCTCCTAAGTCATTTTCCAAAGACCATATGATATTGATAACTCTCCTTCCCCTAGCAAATTGTTGAAAAAAATTGTGTTTTCATCCCCAGACTGTAACCAGATTGCTCTGCTTTTAAGTCTCTATGTTTCTTCATTTTCTTCCAATAATCTTCTTCTGGCATACTCAAACTAAATTATGTGATGTTTGGAGTCATTTGTTGTGCACACCCCACCCTAGGTACCTCTAGTTGTTCCAACTTAGCCTCAATTTTTTTTCAATGCTTCATCATCTCTCTGCCTTTTTCTCTTTACCCACTCAATAGTCACCCACTTTAATCTAATTAAGTTTTCTGCAAATTGAACAACCACCAACCTATCCACCCCAATACCACACAGGTGCCAAGTATCATGGACTAAGGATATAAAATCCTCCTCCTTCAGGCAAGTGGAATTAAATTTGAAGGGGGGTCTAAGTTTTTTGAAATTTCCTGCAAGCTCCAGGTAGATAAGATGATGGTTAGATATACCTCCCATACCAACTCACTGTCTGAATAGATATATTCTATCCAACAATGAATCTCTAATCAAGAATCTGTCCAACCTTCTAGCAACCATTGCTTCTCCTACTGTTCGATTTCACCAAGTAAGCTTGATTCTAGCCATATCTACATCAATTAACTTATGTGTGTCCAATAATTGTGAGAAGAAATAAGTTATGGTATCAACATGGGCATGTTCTCCCCATTTTCAGACAAGCCCAATGTAAAATTTAGATCTCCACTTAGAATTAAATTGTCCAAACTCATAAAGGATCGCTCCAATAATTTGTTCCAAAAAGTAACTCTCTCATGACAAGGACCATATACATTAACCACCCAGAATTCCATATCAAATTCTTCTGAGAAAATATCTCCAGTAATGACCCCTTCACATCCCCATATATTTAATATTTTTACAACTTTACAATTTATACCCAATGCTAATCCCCCTGATCTCCCATCGGCATCAATAGCAAAGAAAGACCAACCTTTGAACACCCCTTCCAAAACATTCACTATGTCATCACTCGCTCCTAGAGTCTCCTAGTAAACATAATATCAAGCGTGTTTGCCTGAACCAAACGCTTCAAGGCTAGTTATTTTGGAGGGAATATCTAACCCTTTGTAATTATACGATAACCAATTCATAATGGCCCAAATTCTGGGGGAATTCTCGCTCTAAGGACCCCATTTAAAGATAATTGTTTGTCATCAACGATATCTTGATTGGCTTGATAGATAGCTTTTGACATGTGGGATTGACGACCATGAGGGATTTTAGGAACCTTCAAAGGGGATAGTGACCATAACCCTCGCCCAAATTCATGCATGATTTTAGATTTGCTCAGGGATTTTGTCGAGGATCGTAGATTATATCTAGGTCTTCTACCCACACTAGAGGATTCTTCATCTGAAGAGGGAAAGGAAGGAGTAGGTGTTGGAAAACATATAGGGACAAAACTAATATTACAAGATACAACCCCCATAAACATATTGGACCTTCAATCCCCAAAAATATAAGAATGCAACGACGAATGCAAATCCACAACACACATTGATTCACGGAGGAAAGGAATAGGTGGAGTACCCAACAATGAAGAGATCGAAGGGGGTCTAGTTCGAGAATCCTTTAAGATCGAGTCGCCACCCCACTCCATCTGGTTCTCTAAAGAGCTTTTCCAAGTTGTGTCCCCAGTTGGATGAGCTAGTTCCTGATGAGGGGACAAAGTTTGGCCACCCCCAGCGGCACACCCTTCGTGTGACCGTAATCCATCGCCTGCAACCTCTTTTCCTTTCTTCTCATTTTGAATCAGAGGACAATCTTTAAATGCGTGTCCTACCTCATGGCATTACCAACAGTGAAATGGAACCCCCTTGTAATCCATTTTTTGGTGGTGGACATAACCCTTATAATGTAGGTTTAGGCTTGCCACAAGCCCCTCCCGTGTATCCAGATAAACCAATATCCTTGCAAAATCCATCTTTCTAGACTCCATGTATGACCTATCATAGTCCAAAAAATTCCCCAGGTCATCCCCAATCCTTCGAAAGATGTCCTCAAATCATAGTTGTAGTAGAAACCCAGGTAATCTAACCCATATCAGGCGATCTCCCAACTTCTCTCTTTCAGGATCAAGGAGCGAAGACCATATTTTTAGCAGAATCAAATCCATTTCAATGTTCCAATATCTAGTGAGAGCTCAGTGCACATGCTATTCCTTATTAAATTTTAGAGTGAACCAACCCCTCGATAATGTACATATCATTGGAAGTTCATCTAGAATCTATCCCCATACCTCCATAGCCCACTTTTTCAATCAAGGAGAAGAATAGTTTCTGCCTCGAAGCCTTCCAACCAAAATTTTTCTAGTGGTTTCCCATAATATCATCAAATTTGAGACCATCTCATAATACCAAATTCCTCCCATTTTCTTTCTTGCCCTATTTATTTAACTGATTTCCTTCGGTGCTCCTTTCTTTTGTAGGATCTTGATGATCTTCTATCGAGGATGGGGAAAAACCACCTGACCCGCAGTAAAAAACGACCTTGAACTTAAAAAAGGACCTTGACAGCTTTCAACCTCTAATATTGGAGCAGAGCCGCCACTCCAAATGGGAATTGTGCCTCCATTTTCATACCCCACCTGCCGATGCAAGCTCAACACGCCTAAAACCACTAAGCCGAAGCCTTGAAATAATTCCTCCACAGACCTTTGTGTAGAGAAATGACCCAGAAATCCTACCTCATGCAAAATCGACAAACTCATTGAAGTCTCGATTGGCATAAATTGTCTATTAGGGTTTATGCATTTGTCTGTGAAATTTAGGGCTTCCAATGATACCCCTGCTATAATGACTTGCATATCCTAAGACCCCTCCCACCCTTGCAAATCTACCCCTCGAGACTCTGAAAAACCCATAATAGATTGCCCTGGCTCTGTGCATAAATTCATTGCCCTTGAGTCCGGACTATGCGAGAAAAGAAAACCCTCTTTCAAATTCAATAATGTTGTAAAAATCCCCAAGTATGGTGAGCGATGTGTCGACTCCTGCTCCATTTCGAGATGTTGACATGGAGACTCCATCTAGATAGACACCAGTTCATATGGGTCTTATGTGTATTCAAGAAGCTCCTCATCCATATCAGTGATATCCACCCTGTCGGTTGATTCCGCCATAAATAATCTCAAAAGAAACTTCGATCACTCAAAGAAAGAGACAAGTTGTCCTGCTAATCTCTCAGAGAAGTAGTGATAACTCAATCACCATAACTTTACAGTGGAAATTTTCGTTGAAACCCTAACTCTTTTGTGTCGACAGACTTATAGAAAGCCATTAATATATCCCTCGAATAAGCCTCTCCCATTGTGTGCTCAGATAAGCAAACTAGAAAATTCAGATATCGCTGATAATAACCCTAACCCATTCCCAGCGATAGCTTCAGCCGTGAACCCTTGAACCGTAGAGCCATTTTTCTCCCCCCAAATAGGAATTTGTAATTATTTGTATTATTAAAAAGTTTTTTGAACTACGTTGCTGATTTTCAACTTTAAAATTTGAATTCTTATTTTCAAAATGTTATTAAATAAAATATAATAAAAACAAAAAAAATATTTATCAACACTCTGAAATATAAAATAGAGATGGTGTGTCTTGTATTTTAATCAATAAATTAATATATATATATTTTAATTTATCAATAAATTAATATAATTTTTAAAATTTGTTATGCTTATAAATATGTTTATTTTCAAATAGCTTGAGGGTTAGTTCATTTGGTCGACCCTATTGTTAAAACACCTTTGCTATTGAGAGATCACGGGTTCAATTCTCTCTCTCGGGGTCAGGGTCCATGGTTGAGTCGACAGGGAGTGAGCCCTTCGAGTGGATTTGTCTATACAAATATTCTGTGGACGTACCCAATGGGGTTCTATGAACCGGCACGAAGCACAAGGACTTGCATAAATTTTAATGGGTAGTAACCATTAGTAATTTTACACATTTACAGTTTTACTCCTACATAAGCATTGCAGAAAACATAAATAATGTCACGTCCTTTTTTCTGGTGTCCCTTACGACATGGTCAGGATGGACTTCCAAGGTTGGAGGCAGCTAGGTCACAGGAGTTGGTTTACTCTATGGGTCCATGGGCTTCTTGAGGGGTTTTGAGGAGTTTTTATGAGGTCCAATGACATTCGCTTGGTATATTCCACCATCTGTATAGTTTGTCTTTCGTTTCGTTGCATTCCGACAACTTTAAAAAATTAGAGTTATTAATGAGTTTGACTCAATTAATTACGCTCAAGGTGGCATTCCGAGAGGAATACTTGACAAAATGTCTTAGTGTAATAGATCGTTGGAACCAGAACGAGAATATCTATAGGATGAGATGGTTAGTAGGGATTTTTAGTGGTATGAGGAGGCACGATGACCAATTTACCATTTTCTCACATTAAAAAAATATTTTAATTGAGGGAAATGTGCTCAATGTTAAAAGTAATAATAAAATAGGAGCTTCTAAAGGGGTCCATTAGATCTATAAAAAGAGGAGGAGAAGGCCATTAGAGGACATCTTGGATTTGATCTTTTTCTTGTATGAGAGGTTTGACAACGCGATTCTCTACTTCATATGTAGCCCGAATTGGTAAACCCACGAGTGATTTAGTGAGATTGGGCGAGTACCCATCTCCCCTTCTTGAATTCATCTAGAATTCACATGAGAGCTTAAATATGCAGTTCATGTTAGTTTGTTGGGGCCAGTGCAGTGCAGGTGATTATCTTGGAGGCCATCTTTTCATCTCAACTATTTTGGTTGTATTTGCATGTAACCTCATATTGTTGTTATTTTGTCGTATTTTAATGGTTATATTTCTACATGCCAATGTTATGTCAAAATAATGGTAATTTTGTGGAAAAATTCCAATTGAGTTAGATTTCTGCAAAATTTAGTCAAATATCCCATCTGGCATATTATAGTAGTATCATCTCTGGTTTTCCTGCCAACCTAACTGACTAGGTACTTTATTGCAGATAAATTTGAGGTTTTCAAGATTAATTGCAGTACTTCCGTAGTATTAGATTCCTCCATGTGCCAGATTGCCGGCGAAGCCAGAGTCTCACAAATTATCTCTCTCAATTACTATCCCACAAAATAACCTATACAATTATTGCTTGCATAATACTATTGTGCAACAAATTTGATTTTCTAAAGGAGCAAAGATTTTGGTGGGGCCAAATTATTTGGCCAAAATTAAATTATAAAGGGGGTCGAGAGAAGTGAATATCACTTCGGAAAACGGGCCACATTATTTGTTGAGCAAGTAAATGTTATATATGAAGCCCATATTATTTTCTAAAAGTCAAATAATTTTGGGCGGAAAAATAAAAAATAAAAAGCTTCGTAACCCAATATTTAATTGTGAAGGCGGTGAGTGTTCGAGCACTGGAAAATTCACATCTGCATATTGAAATTGTACATCGTATGTTGAGAGCCGAGAAGCAGGAATCCAATCTGGCCCTAGCTGAGCAGATCTTTTATCTACTGGGCGCAAGTGCTTATCTATTGTTGTGGCCGAAAGTCAAATAATACAGCCATATTTTGTTTAAAAGGAAAGTTGTGAGCACAATTAGAGGGGCCGAGGGTTTCAATGTGTGCTGAACAAGATTCCATTTACAGTTTGTTTACTTACCAATAATTGGTCCTATTCATCAAGTTTTGCAGATCTAAGGTTTTAATGAGCCAAGGTTGAAGGTGTACCCAATGCCAAGACCGAATTTGGATATTACATACCTTCAACATTTTCTTCAACAAGGGGCCGAGCCATACACTGAGGAAAAGGCCGATTATTCTGTTGGAGCCGAATCCTTGCATTAAGAATTCATTGGGACAAATTACTGTAGCAGACTCAGCGTTTTAGCAGTGAATCGTGTCAATTCCTTATCTCTGTCTCAAGGAAGAAGATCAAATCAGTGAAAAAAATAAAAAAGAAAAGAAAAAAAGAGTCGAGTCATTTTGGTGTCAATCACAGATCAAAGTACAGGTCGATTGGGTGCCATTTGCTTAGCCTTGGACGCAGAACATCAGGATTATTCTACATCTCCAGCCAGTCTGAATTCACAAGTGGGAAAGGAAATTTCACCTTGGCAGATTCCAGAAGTATTATAGTGGCTGAGCTTGTTAGCAAGGGTTTTCTCTGTGTGTTGGGCGTGCAAAACCATGATATCCCTTAGAGTTGGAGTCTAAATTATAAACATTTTTGTTGTTGGCTATAATCAGTGCAGTCAGGAGTTGAAGGACGTGTTTAATGGGGGGCAGAGATATACCAGATTCTCTGAATAACTGTATCAGCCTTGAATGAGAAACTTGTAGCATGTCTTGGACATCGCAAAGTCATCAAATATTCTTTGCAGATACATTTAATCACATTCCGGAGGCATATTGGAATGCTCAATGAAACCAGGTTCATCTGTTACTTTGTGTGATTGTTGTTTTTTATGTCCAGTAAATTAATGTGTGGTTGCTTATTTGTAATAAATGCAAGATAGTCTGGGGCTAGTACTCTCTGCCCATGAGCTGTAGTGGAGCTGTTTACATTTCTGGGTGTTACCCAAATCATTTTGATATATTTTGGAGTGTTTAAACCCACTACGTGTGCATTGACAATTGAACAAAAATAATCACCTATAGCAGGCTCATGGAAAAAATATGATTGACAAACATTTCAAGAGCAAATTTTATTAAATGAGGAGGATCCCAGGTCTGAAGTTTGTTTTGGGATGACATTTTACATGCCTGTAACAACCTAATCTTCCAGGATTTATCTCAAAATTCTTGAACATCAAGGGCAGAGCTGATCATTCTAGCTTAAACCTGGATGAAACCTTCAAAAATACCCTTAGTAAACTAGCAGCAACAACCAACATAACTTTTTCTAGGGAGATAATTTGTATGCTACAACAAGAGCAGCCACAAGAAGAACGTGAATTTGGGCCCAAAATTTATGCACTTGGAACATATTTGAGATGCATGGGGGTTACAACAAAAGTCCTTCTCAAACTAGAAGAACTTGCTTCACTCCTCTCCAAGGTGCATCAGTTAGATGGGAAGAGCTTGATTTGGGCTCTCAAACTTGCCATGCTTGCCTTAGTACAAGAAAAGTATTTGGGGCCACCCTTGTGTAGGAGTCAAACTTCTAGATTCCTCTTGGCTTAGTAGTATCATGATGCTGACCGCACCTATATCCCCTTACAATGATGACATTATGAGGAGAGTCTTCAGACGGATAGTGGAGACCTTACAGGGTTTGGATAACAGTGAGGGCCCCACCTTTGGGAAGAGGCTAGAGATTCTACAACTCATGACCTTGGTTACATCTTATGACCTCATGTTTGAGCTGGAGTGTGACGACTTGATTCTGCATATGTTCCAATGTTTCTTCAGCATTAAAAAACATCATCCTCACGCAGTCATAATACACATGCATTCCATTTTGTCCGCATGTATGGGAGGCCAAGATGCCACTTGCAGGAGGTTGCAATCTAAATTGTTGGCCATTTGGAGGAGAAAACAATTGGTCTCACCCGCTGCTTATGAACTAACTGAAAGGTTGGTTAAGAAAAGTGTTGGTCTGTTCAAGAGACGATTGATTCATGGTTAGTTGCAGAGGATTGGTGTGTGAAAATTCATGAATCTAACACATTAGAAACCCCTACTGCAATTATTGGTGTACAATCTCCTACTTGTTCTTTGCTTTAACAAGTCATTTAATTTCATAAACATCGATGTAAACACTATTGCAACCTTCACAAATATACAGATCATGAACTGAAATAAATTGAGACAATAACACAAGGGACACCGTCATTTTTGGACAATCGTCCCCGGAAAAACCCCATTCGTTAAAACCGGTGTAGCATATAGAGGGTTTGTATTATTAAGCAGATTTCGTGAATACAACTAGGGTGCCTGTTATGAAACCAGCTCACAAAAAGATAGAAAAGAGAGATCCACGCCTTAGAATTCAGCCTCTTCGAGGGGGCAACCTCCTTTACATTACATAAATGAACAATTCTTGGATGATACAAATGAAAATACCTCCTTTCTATATATAGGAGTCTAAGTGGTCCCAATACAATCAAAGCCTACATAACAATAATATTGTAGGGCACAACAATAACAATAGTGGGCTTCTATGTGGCACAATAGTAACAATATGGGCACTACATGGGTACATCAATATAAATAAGGGGTATAACTACAATAGTAATGGGGTAATCACTAGTATTATAGGGACCCAACATGCCCCTCTCCTTCAAAAAAGTGTTGTCCTCAACGCTTGAGTAGTTCAGGATACTTCTGCATAAAATTCTCATCCTCCCATGTGGAATCTTCAGCGGATAAGTTCTTCCACTTGATAAGGTACTCTGAAATTGATCGATTTCGTAGCTGTCGAGTTCTTGTTTCTATGACTGCTTCCGGTTCCAATATAATTTTTCCTTCTTCGTCAAGTTCTGGCAATATTGTTTGAATTGGGAGCTTGTCGCCTATAACCTTCTTTAAACATGAAACATGGAAAACTGGGTGCAATCGAGAAGCTGCAGGAAGCTCCAATTTGTATGCCATAGTACCAATCTTTTGCAACACCTTGTACGGACCATAATACTTTGGTGATAATTTATTATCCTTCTTAGCTTGCTTGAGGGACATTTGCTTATATGGTTGTAGCCGTAGGAATACCCAATCACCTACATCAAAACTTCTTTCACTGCGATGTTGATCTGCCTGTTGTTTCATTCTATTCTGTGCCAACACAAGGTTATCCTTTAAGAGTTGGAGGACTTGTTGTTGATGTTCGATGTGATGTTCCACTGCCTGAACCTTAGAATTTTCTCTTAAATATGATGTGATGGATGGTGGTTGATACCCATAAAGTGCCATAAATGGGGTCATTTTTGTTGCTGTATGGAAGGAAGTGTTATACCACCATTCAGCCAGAGGCAACCATTTGACCCATTGTGTCTGTTTATCAGATACAAAGCAACGAAGATATCCTTCCAAACATTTGTTTACTATCTCAGTTTGCCCATCAGATTGAGGATGATAAGATGAGCTATGAGCTAACTGAGTACCAAGACAAGAAAATAATTCTGTCCAAAAATTTCCAGTGAAAATGGGATCTCTGTCACTTACAATAATCTTTGGGTTTCCATGTAGCTTTTGAATTGTTTCCATAAATGCAGTAGAAACTGTACTGGCTTTAAATGGATGTGATAATGCACAAAAGTGTGCATACTTGGTAAGTCTGTCAACTACCACCATGATGACACTCTTTCCCTCAGACTTGGGTAAACCTGTGATAAAATCCATTGAAACCTCCTCCCAACGTTGGCTTGGAATGGATAAAGGTTGTAATAGACCCGGTGTCTTAATTGTTTCAACTTTATTTTGCTGGCAAACCAAACATTCTGCCACAAACTTTTGAATATCTGATTTAAGGCCATCCCAAAAAAATTCCTTCTTAACCCTGTGGTAAGTTTTTAAAAATCCTGAGTGCCCTCCTAAGGGAGAAGTGTGCAATTCCATAAGAATCTTTTGTTTTAGCTGGGAATTCTTACAGAGGTATAAGCGATCTTTGTACCATAACGAATCATTTTTCCAGCTAAATGTATCAGACGTACTGGAATCTTGTTGTAGCTTTCGAATAAGTGCCCACACTTCTTCGTCATTCTTCCATTCCTCCCTTGCTTCATTTATCCAATCTGGTTGGATAATAGAAATGGCGCACAACAATGCTTCCACATCCTCATCCTTTCTTGAGAGTGCATCTGCCACCACATTTTGCTTCCCTTTTTGTAGATGATTTCAAAGTCATAACCCAACATCTTTGTGACCCACTTTTGTTGCTCTTCAGAGGATAATCTTTGTTCTAAAAAGTATTTAAGGCTATCATGATCTGTTTTTACCTTGAAGTGTCTTCCCATTAGGTAGGGTCGCCATTTCTTAAGTGCATGGAGTATTGCCAACATTTCCTTCTCATAAATAGCTTTTCTTAAAAACTTTCCCTTGATTGGACGACTTTCAAAAGCAATGGGTCTTTCATCTTGCATTAGAACAGCACCAATTCCATTTCCTGAAGCATCACATTCCACAATAAAGGTTTTTGTGAAGTCCGGTGTAGCTAAGACCGGTGCTTGGCACATTGCCTCTTTAAGATGTTCAAAGGCCTTTGTTGCTTCCGGAGTCCATGAAAATGCATCTTTCTTCAATAATGTTGTTAGAGGTGCTGCTATTCTCCCATAATTCTTAACAAACTTGCGATAATACCCTGTCAACCCAAGAAATCCTCGCAGATGCTTTATGGATGTGGGGATTTTCCATTCCTTAATGGCTTTAATTTTGCTAGGGTCTACCTTAACTCCTTCATGAGATACAATATGACCCAAATATTCCACCTCCTGGACTCCAAAGAAACATTTGGATCTTTTTGCATATAATTGTTTCTCCTCCAATAGTTGTAGCACCCTGTCAACATGTTCAACATGATCCTTCCAAGACTTGCTGTAGATTAGTATATCATCAAAAAATACTAACACAAATTTTCTAAGGAATGGTTTGAAAATTGAATTCATCAAACCTTGAAATGTTGAAGGTGCATTGGTAAGGCCAAAAGGCATGACCAAAAATTCATAATGACCCTCATGAGTTCTAAATGCCGTTTTCGGAATGTCTTCAATCTTCATTCTGATTTGATGATATCCTGAACGAAGATCCAACTTGGTGAAGTAAATTGATCCATGCAATTCATCCAGTAATTCATCAATGACAGGAATGGGGAACTTATCTTTAATAGTGAGCTTGTTGAGCTCCCTATAATCCGGACACATGCGCCATGATCCATCCTTCTTGTGCACCAATACTACTGGAGCAGAGAAAGAACTTTGACTCGGTTGAATTATACCAGCCTCTAGCATTTCTGCAACCATACGTTCAATTTCACTTTTTTGGACATAGGGATATCTGTACGGCCTGATGTTTGGAGGAACACTTCCTGGAATCAGATGAATAGCATGATCATGATCACGCATAGGTGGGAGACCTTTGGGAGTCTCAAATACCTTGGAATGATTGTCCAGGACTTTTTGGAGATCTGGAGAAATAGATGATTCCAATGTGGAAACATCTAGCGAACATAATTGTGCAATTACACCCCTTTGCTCCTTTTTTAGAAGCTTTGTCATACCATTAGAGCTGATTATCTTTCCTGGTTTCCCTGCAATACCCCTTAATTCAACTTCCTTTCCTTCCACAGAAAATTTCATGAAAAGTTCTTGAAAATTAAAAGCTATTGTACCCAAGGATTGTAGCCATTGGACTCCTAGTACAACATCAGCACCTCCCATTGGAATGGAAAGCATTGGGCTAGTCAATACATATTCTCCCATGGATAGCTTGATATTATGGCACTTTCCAGAGCAATTTATTGTTCCTCCATTTGCAATCATCACTTGACACTCTGGTGCTGGATATAGGAAGCAATTCAATTCTTTTGCTACCCTACAATGAATAAAATTGTGGGTGCTTCCTGAATCAATCAACACTATTACCTTTTTCTTCTTGATTTGTCCTTCTATCTTGATGGTTTGAGGAGTGGTAATTCCCGCCAATGCATTACAAGATATGGTCGGATTTATTTGTTCTTCATCTAGGCTTTGTTCCTGGAATATATCCTCTTCTTTTGACCTTTCTTGCTCCTTTTCTTCTTCCTCTTCACAATCTATGTAGAATAATTTCTTCTCAGCACACTTATGACCTTTTGTGTATTTGCTATCACAATTGTAACAAAGCCCTTTTGCTCTTTTTTCTTCCAATTGTTGTGGTGTCAACCTTGTAGGTTGTGGAAGACTATGGGCAACAACACTTCCATCTTTATAGTTGTGAATGGTATGCTTCCTAGTTGCCATAATTTTGCTTTCCATTTTTCTTGCTAACCTGAATGCCTTCTCTAATGAATCAGGTTCCCAAAGGCGCACATCATGTTGGATATTATCCTTTAAAGACCCTATGAACACATCAATCCTATGCTCCTCTGGAATATCTTTTACCCTTATGTTCAATTTTTGGAACTCCTCAATGTGCTCCATTATTGAACCCTTTTGTTTGAGACTTATCAATTGGCTAAAAAAAGTGTTGCTTTTTGTATCCTCATAATGTGCTATCAATTCTTCCGTAAAAATTGCCCAAGTGATAAATTGTTTACGAGAACAAAGCCATTGATACCATACAAACTGATTTGGTTCCAAATATAAAGTTGCCATACGTACCTTTTGTGTGTTTTGCACATTATTGAGATCGAAGAATTGCTCCATCTGTAATATCCATGTGGCGGGATCCTTGCCATCAAACTTCCTCACATCGATTTTTGGAACATGGTGAGTCTTCGATCCAACATTAGAGTCTATGGAATCATGATTAACATTTCTTTTATTCTCATCATGAGTTTCCTTTACTACCTTTTCACCATTAGTGACCCTTTCTTGTAGCAACTTCTTCAATTCATCCATCTTATCATCCATGCCATCAATTTTAGCGTCCATGCCATCAATTTTAGCGTCAATCTTAGCTTCCATGCCATCCATCTTAGCTTCCATTCCCTTTATCTTAGATTCCACGCCATTTATCTTAGCTTCTGTTAGCTTTTGTGAGCGTGACATTTGTTGCACTTGTTCTTGTAATTTTGATATATCATGTAGCATTTCTTCCTCTTCTTCATGAGTCATGCTAGAGCTTTCAGGTTCCTTACTAGGTGTTTGCATTTTCTTTCCTCGGGGCATCAGTTACCGATAATAAAGTTTTACTATGCCCTTTGAATTCCGTTAAACCAAGCTTACACAAAAATTAAAAAAAAACTACACACCTTTTTTCACTTTATAGAAGCCTGATATTGAATCTGATGTATCTCTGTAATTTCGGATCATCCAATTCTGAAATTGCTACCTGTAGTAGCCTTCTGCGTCCTCTTTCCAATGCCACAAGTCTGAGCCAAATTGGATTCTCCAAGGAAGAGTTATGTGAAATCTCCCACAGTGACTTGCTTTTAGACTGGTTCAGTAGAGCGAACTTGTACGACGTGCCACAAGTCACTGTTTCAACCTTTGAATCTGAAACACACACACAAGAAACTACAGTCCGTCCTCTTTCTGTACCTTTTTACGAAATTTCAATCCGATCCTCAGAGAGAGAGTTATGACGATTTTCCCTAGGTCACCTGTTTTGAATGTAATTCAGGAGTCTGCAAAAAGGCCAACTTCCTCAGATCATATCTCTGAAAATATCGCGCGAAAAGCTCTGAAATTCGGACCCAAGGTTTAGCGCCAATTCTTCTCAAATGGGTTTTTTTTGCGACTTCTGAAACGACACAGAAAAAAAGTTATAGCGAAAATTCCACGATGACCTGTTTGGAGCAGCGAAACCCTAGAATCCAAAGCTCTGATACCAAATGTTATGAAACCAGCTCACAAAAAGATAGAAAAGAGAGATCCACGCCTTAGAATTCAGCCTCTTCGAGGGGGCAACCTCCTTTACATTACATAAATGAACAATTCTTGGATGATACAAATGAAAATACCTCCTTTCTATATATAGGAGTCTAAGTGGTCCCAATACAATCAAAGCCTACATAACAATAATATTGTAGGGCACAACAATAACAATAGTGGGCTTCTATGTGGCACAATAGTAACAATATGGGCACTACATGGGTACATCAATATAAATAAGGGGTATAACTACAATAGTAATGGGGTAATCACTAGTATTATAGGGACCCAACAGTGCCAGAAATGGATCACCCAACAGAGAATATCCTTAGCAGTAGTACCTCTATTTGGAGACAGATATTTCGGCAAATCAACAACCAGATGATCAAACCCCATAGTGACTCCGATTGTTCCCTATGCTGGACAGTGAAAGCTGCTCCAAGCACTGCTTTGGAACTACGTCACCCTCTTCCGGCTCAGAGTCTGCTAATCTGCTCCTAGTCTGCCCCACAGAATCTCCCTAGCGCTGCCTCTGAGGCTCAGCATCAGCCTCTACCGCTTTTGCGTCACTTGTGTCTGCTTTCTGCGTCCTTTCCGTCAGCTCTTCGGCCTCTGCGTTAGCCCTTCTAGGGCCTACGCTATCTCTCTCGACACTGCACTGTCTCTCTGCTATGTATTCTTCAGCCTCAGATGAAAATCCCTTGCTAAACTACCCCTCACTGCAACTCTGATGACTAACTCGATTTCCTTAGCAAACCTCGCCCTAAAAAATTGAATTCTTTGATCACTTGGTGTGTCTCCAACTGACCCTCAAGCCTCCTCTTATACTTTTCTTATTGACAAATCAACAACTGAGATTAAATCCCTAATCAATGGCTAAGATTAAAACTTGCATGATCCTTGTCACTTAATTTGGTGTGTCTCCCACTGACCCTCAAGCCTCCTCTTATACTTTTCTTGTTGACAAATCAACGACTGAGATTAAATCCCTAATCAACGGCTAAGATTAGAACTTGCATGATCCTCTTATACTTTTTTTGTTGACAAATCAACGAATGAGATTAAATCTCTAATCAGCGGTTAAGATTAGAACTAGCAGCAACAACCAACATGACCTTTTCCAGGGAGATAATTTGTATGCTACAACAAGAGAAGCCACAAGAAGAACATGAATTTGGGCCCAAAATTTATGCACTTGGAACATATTTGAAATGCATGGGGCTTACAACAAAAGCCCTTCCCAAACTAGAAGAACTTGCTTCACTCTTCTCCAAGGTGCATCAGTTAGATGGGAAGAGCTTGATTTGGGCTCTCAAACTTGCCATGCTTGCTTTAGTACAAGACAAGTATTTGGGGCCACCCTTGTGTACGAGTCAAACTTCTAGTTTCCTCTTGGCTCAGTAGTATCAGGATGTTGACCGCACCTATATCCCATTACAATGATGACATTATGAGTAGAGTCTTCAAACTGATAGTGGAGACCTTTTAGGATTTGGATAACAGTGAGGGCCCCACCTTTGGGAAGAGGCTAGAGATTCTACAAGTCATGGCCTTGGTTAGATCTTATGACCTCATGTTGGAGCTGGAATGTGATGACTTGATCCTGCATATGTTCCAATGTTTCTTCAGCATTAGGAAACTTCATCCTCACACAGTCATAACACACATGCATTCCATTTTGTCCGCATGTATGGGAGGCCATGCTGCCATTTGCAGGAGGTTGCAATCTAAATTGTTGGCCGTTTGGAGGAGAAAACAATTGGTCTCACCGGCTGCTTATGAACTAACCGAAAGGTTGGTTAAGAAAAATGTTAGTCTGTTTAAGAGACAATTGATCCATGGTTAGTTGCAGAGGATTGGTGTGTGAGAATTCCTGAATCTAACACATTAGAAACCCCTACTGCAATTATTGGTTTACAATCTCCTACTTGTTCTTTGCTTTAACAAGTCATTTAATTTCATAAACATCAATGTAAACATTATTGCAACCTGCACAAATATACAGATCATGAACTGAAATAAACTGAGACAATAACACAAGGGACACCGTTATTTTTGGAAAATCGTCATCGGAAAAACTCAATTCAGGAAAACCGGTGCAACATATAGAGGGTTTGTATTATTAAGCAGATTTCTTGAATACAATTAGGGTGCCAGAAATGGATCACCCAACAAAGAATATCCTTGGCAGTAGTACCTCTATCTGGAGACAGATATTTCGGCAAATCAATAACCAGATGATCAAACCCCACAGTGACTCCGACTGTTCCCTATGCTGGACAGTGAAAGCTGCTCCAAGCACTGCTTTGGAACTGCATCACTCCTTCAGGAGCTGCGTCACCCTCTCCTGGCTCAGAGTTTGCCGATCTGCTCCCATTTTGCCCTACAAAATCTCCCTAGCACTGCCTTTGAGGCCCAACATCAGCCTCTACCGCTTCTGCGTCACCTGCGTCAGCGTTCTGCGTCCTCTACGTCAGCTCTTTGGCCTCTGCGTCAGCGCTTCTAGGGCCTGCGTTGTCTCTCCCGACAATGCGCTGCCTCTTTGTTATGTATTCTTCAGCCTCGGATGAAAATCCCTTGCTAAACTGCCTCTCACTGCAACTCTGATCACTAAATCGATTTCCTTAGCAAACCTCGCCCTAGAAAATCGAATTCTTTGATCACTTGGTGTGTCTCCAACTGACCCTCAAGCCTCCTCTTATACTTTTCTTGTTGACGAATCAACGACTGAGATTAAATCCCTAATCAACGACTAAGATTAGAGCTGGCATGATCTTCGTCACTTAGAACTTTCTCACCCATATTTTATTAATACACATTAATATTTTTATTTTCCTAAGTTTAGACTTAGGAACCCACTTAAAAATATCAATTATTTTGATAACTCCTCATCCGGGTGGAATTTCTCCAAATGATTTCTGGGTCTTGGAGATCTCACGTACCTTAGCCTCTCCACCAAATTTTATGGCTAGAGCACATCCGATGCTACCCAAAATCAACACTCCCTCTTAGCGAGGAATGTGCTCTAGCAATGCTTCACCATAGAAGCATCATCGATCCTCTGTGCTGATGCTTGGCCTACTACCCCACATCCACTGCACTGCTGCTTCCTGTACTGCTGCCCATGACACTAGCACTGCCACTGCTACATTTGTACTGCAACTCCCTCTCAACATGTTGCATCATGTTGACCATAGCACTGCCACTGCTAACTGCTGCACTGTAACTCAGTTACCGAGAATTAAGTAACTGACGTCACCCAAACACTAGCATCTTGGTCAGTCTGGAAGCCTGGTGATGCTAAAGCTACCTCTACTGCTATCATGTCCTCCCTCTACTGCCACTGTGCTGCTGTAACCACTTTTGTGCCTCTCGCATTGCTGCAACCTCCACTGCGCTGCTACAGACTTCTGCACTCTAGCACTGCCTTGTTGCTCCATCACACCTTGCTCCACCCGACACCTATCATCATGCTACTGTCTTTAAGGGCTCTCGTAGCCGTATGTGATCCAAGAGTTTGGGCACCTCAAGGATCTTGCCTCACCTTTTGTAGTCCTCTCGACTACAGCTCCAAGTATCCCCACCTCTTCTCCGGAGGCGCATGAGCACTCATGGCACAATCGTCATTAGTCTCGACATCCTTTTCTGCCTTTGTTGGAGCAGCCTTTGAGTCATAAGCTTCTCCCTTGCCTTTCTTCTTGGGGCACTGAGAGGCATAATGTCCCAGCGCCCCATAGTTGAAACACTTGACCTTGGAGATGTCTTTCTTCTTCCTCTTCTGTACCACCTGCTGTCCTGCTGATGCGAGAGCTGCATCCTCCTCCTCCTTGATTCGAACTCCCTTACCGCTACTCCCCGCCTTGGTCAATCTCTTGAGCTCTTCCTGTCGAAGAGCTGCCCACATCTCCTTCTAACTGGGGACAGTCGCTCTGCCCAAAATGCTTTGGACAAATGTCTCCCACTCCTCGGAGACTACATTTAGGGCAACCCTCACCATGAACTCTGGATCCAGTGTAGACCCCACGGAAGTAAGCTAGTCGCAAATCCCTTGCAACTTGAGAAGGAAGGGATCTATCTCCTCCCCTTTCTGCATCTAGTATGACCTCAGTTGATTCTCCAATAGTATAAGGTGGTTAGGGTCTCCCACATCTCCCTTGCTGTTGTCTTCTCAGCAATATGTGGTATTACGTGATCCTTGACCCTGTTTAGGATCATGCCTTTCGCCTTCGCCTGGGCCTCCTCATACTTCTCATTTGCATCAGGGTCAATTGGGACAACAACTGTTTTTAAGGCATAGTGGAAGCCCCATCCAATCTGTCCTGATCCCTCAATCTGTTCACTGCCATCTCTGCTCCTCTTCTTTAGACTCCCTTTAAGTGTTGATTTCTCTCTCGACAATCCTCCAACCAACCGTCTAATCACTCCTCTCCAATCCTCCTTTGCTGCTCTAACTTGGATCTAGATTTCTTGGCTAGAAATCTGTCGAGGTAGTGCTTCCCTCTAACTTGGTTCAGTCTCCTTAGAAACTGTTTTGTACCGATAGAAACAACGTCCCACCAGCTCCACAAATCAAAATCTGCACAGCTCCCTTAGCCTCGGCAACTCGAAGAATCTGAGCCCTTCAAGCTCTGCGCAATCTTTGCGTGGGCTGAATCTGCTCCTCCCAGCCAACTGCGTCAATCCTTCTTGGCTCAGAAAGATGACGTGGCTCTGCGTGAGCCTGATCTGCCCTCCTCTGCCTCTACGCTGGCCCTGATGGTTGACGCAGCTACTGCGTGGGCTCCTCCCAGCTATTGCGTCTTCCTCTCCCGACTCAGAATGCTGATGTAGGCACTGCGTGAGCCTCTGCGTCACACTCTCTGCACTGCATCACTCCTCCTCTTGCCTCTTCAGCTCTGGAACAACGCTGTCTCTCGGGACAGCGGCTTCTTTGCTGCAAATTCTCAGATTTCTCGGTTGGTGTCTTCAGTAGCCTTTGATCTGCAATCGCTCGATACCATGTGAAATTTCATGAATTTAACACATCAGAAAACCCTACTACAATTACTGGTTTACAATCTCCTACTTGTTCTTTGCATTAACAAGTTGTTTAATTTCATAAACATCGATGTAAACACTATTGCATCCTTCACAAATATACAGATCATGAACTGAAATAAACTGAGACAATAACACAAGGGGCACCGTTATTTTTGGACAATCGTCCTTGGAAAAACCCAATTCGGGAAAACCGGTGCAACATATAGAGGGTTTGTATTATTAAGCAGATTTCGTGAATACAACTAGGGTGCTAGAAATTGCTCACCCAACAGAGAATATCCTTGGTAGTAGTACCTCTATTCGGAGACAGATATTTCGACAAATTAGCAACCAGGTGATCAAACCCCACAATGACTACTGTTCCCTATGATGGACAGTGAACGCTGCTCCAAGCATTGCTCTAGAATTGCGTCACCCTCTCCTGGCTTAGAATCTGCTGATCTGCTCCCAGTCTACCCCACAGAATCTCCCTAGCTTTGCCTCTGAGGCCCTACGTTAGCCTCTGCGGCTTCTGCATCACCTGCGTTAGCCTTCCGCGTCCTCTGCGTCAGCTCTTCGGCCTCTACGTCAGCCCTTCTAGGGCCCGCGCTGTCTCTCCTGATATCGCACTGCCTCTCTGCTATGTATTCTTCAGCCTTGGATGAAAATCCCTTTCTAAACTACCCCGCACTGCAACTCTGATCACTAACTCAATTTTCTCAGCAAACCTCACCCTAGAAAATCGAATTCTTTGATCACTTGGTGTGTCTCTAACTGACCCTCAAGCCTCCTCTTATACTTTTCCTGTTGACGAATCAATGGCCGAGATTAAATCCCTAATCAACGGCTAAGATTAAAACTGGCATGATCCTCGTCACTTAGAACTTTCTCACCCATATTTTATTAACGCACATTAATATTTTATTTTCCTAAGTTTAAACTTAAGAACCCACTTAAAAATATTAATTATTTTGATGACTCTTCATCTGGGTGGAATTTCTCCAAACGATTTTTGGGTCTTGGAGATCTCATGTGCCTTAGCCTCTCCACCAAATTTCATGGCTATAGCACATCCGATGCTACCCAAAATCAACATGGTGGACCATTTAGCAAGAATGAGTTGAGGAGGAAGAGTCTTTGCTTCATTTGCAAAGAACCTTGGGGACTTGACCACTCATGCTTGAGTGACGTGGAGGAGATGACAGAGGTAGAGCAAGAGGAGATTCCTTTTGACTTTTTAGGATGATGATTTTTTGGGGACCTGACCACTCATGCTTGAGTGACGTGGAGGAGATGACAGAGGTAGAGCAAGAGGAGATTCCTTTTGACTTTTTAGGATGAGGACTTTTCTTTGGATGAGTCCATGGGTTCATACGAGGATGCCTTTGAGGAGTATGGGCAGTCATGTGGAGTTGTTTACAACATGCTAGATTTATATTCTAGTGTGTATGGTGAGCAGTTAGTGGACCCTATGGGAGACATTCACGATGATGAGTCACCTGTGATGATTTAGTATGAGCAACATATGGTGGAGCATGAGTCATTTGAGGAGGATGATATGCATAATATGCATGATGAGCCTTTTGAGGAGATTCAGTTGGAGGTTCATGTTGAGCCCGTGAAGGAGGAGGATGAGCAACGATCCTTGGGGTCAACCATTGATGAGGAGCAGGCAGATGTAAAGACAACTAGTAGGGTGTCAGTTTTTGCAAGCACTTGTCCTCAGGAGGTGCGAGGTTTGACAAGATAGTTTTGTAGGAGGTTGGTACACTGGAGGAGCGTGGAGTTTCCAGTCAGATGAGGAAGGATCTTTTTTAGATGGTGGTGCATCCTTCTTTGGGCCAACCCACTAATGAGGTGCAGGTAGATGCGCATGCAACTGGCAGAGTTGTTGAAAAGTGTAACTAGGTTCGGTCTTCATAATGACATGTAATTATGATTTTATGTAAAGAGATGTAAATAAGAAAAATAAAAATTATTATATTGACTTGCTTCATGGGTTTCATGAGCAAGGATTTTGTTTTTGAGTCAAGACTCCCATTGAGTCTTTATGATTTATTTGTCATCTAGTCATAAAATATAAGAGTCATTGTCATGTAAATGAAGTCATGTTACACTTTGTAAAAGGTCATCTTGTTTATGTAAAGTATCCTCCAAAGAACTTGTCACCAAACCTCTTCAAGTCGGCCTACAAACATTGAAGGAGCTGCCGGAACAAGTCGGCCTACAAACATTGAAGGAGTTGCCGGAACAAGTCGGCCTACATCTAGTTGTCAAGTTGGCCTAAATACCCAGAGAAGATGGGTGTAAGTAGGGGAACTCGACCTCCATTCTAAGCATCAAGTTTGAACTCAATTCTAGCGAAGAAGTGCAGAAAGAAGTGCGAAAAAGAGGTAGTAAGAAAAGGTTTTTTCTAAGGTAAAAAGTGACACTCTTCTAGGGTATTGAAGGAAGAATCTTTTGGGTAAATCGAAGTAGAATCTTCTAGAGCAGCGAAGTAGATTCTTCTGGGACAACGAAGTAGATTCTTCTGGGGCAACAGAATCGTCTGGGCAACAACATCTTCTGGGGCAATGAAGAAGGAATCTTTTGGGAGGCAGTGAATAGGTTTCTTCTGGGATAGCGAAGGAAGGAATCCTCTGGAATAGAAAATTAGAGACCGAGTTTCTCTAGAATACCTAGAGGTTGAGATTCTCTAGGGCAATAGTGAAGGTGCAACATAAGAAGTAGAGACTGAGTTTCTCTAAGAAGAAAAGGAAGGAAGGAAGGACAAGAAAAGACAAGGTTGGTGACAAGGTTCTTGAAGAGGATACTAGAGTCAAGGGTCAGTGTCATGGTCTTGGTACTTATCAATTGAAGATATAGAAGAAGAATTTTATTAGGTTTTCCTCTCTAGAGGTGAGAGGTTTTGGCCCTAGCTGGAGAAGCCTATATTTTGTGTCACTTGTCTTTATTTACTTTGATAATTGTCTTGATGAAAAAAACACACTAATAAGCTAACAAAGTGAAAAGATCATAAGAAAATAAGAACAAGCATATCACAAGCAATTATCAAGCAGAGAAATTATTAACATTGAATGCCCTAGATTTCTCAACATGGAATCAGAGCTAAGGTGTTGAAAACAAGAAAGGGCAGACAAAGCAAGCTGACACACAAATCAAACTTCAAAAGGGGAATCAAAGCAAGTCAAAGGTTATCAACAAGTCCAAGATCTACATCATAGAAACCCTAGATCGAAGAAGGAAGCATGAAGAAAAAGTGAAACCCTAGAAGCACTTTAGATCATCAAAGGATCATAAATCAAGCTCTCTCTCATCAAAAAGGCCATCCATCAACATCAAGAAGAAGGAGGAAGCAAGCAGCAATTTGACAAGTAAGTCCATGACTATATCTGATAATATCAAAATGTCTTTTTGCAAGGAAAGCAATAAACTAGTTGGGGTTGTAAACTTCCTTGCATGGAAGAAAAGGACTGACCTCAATCTTATTGAGAATGAGGTCATGGTTCACATTAAGGGATCAATAACCCAACCTCCAAAAGAGGATACTCAAGCTCATGCTAAATACATGAAGGGAGAAGTGAGAGCTCAAAGGATTCTTATAGAATCTATAAAAGACTCTCTAATCCCATATGTATCAAAATTAGAAACTGCAAAAGCTATAATTGACAAACTAATAGAGTTGTTTTCTATGAGTACTGCAGGAGAAGTAATCTCCTTAAGGCAAGAACTCTATAAGCTAAAGATATCCAAGGAAGATGGACTAGCCTCATACTTCATGAGGATATCAAAAATTTGAGATCAACTATAAGAACTAGGAGAAGTTATGTTTGACAGAGAGATGACCACAATGGTACTAAATGCACTATCGGAAGAATGGGGCAACTTCACTTCAAGCTTATATGGGAAGAAATAAATTACTCCATTTCAAGATTTATGGTCACTATGTAAGATCGAAGAAACCAGACTAAAGCCAAAGGTTGATGTCGGACCAAGCGAACAAAATCAAGCATATGCTACAATGACAAGAACAAAGGAAATTTTGGAAAGTTTGGTCCCTCAAAGAAAAGGAACATGGATAAGATAAGGTGCTTCAGATGTCAGGAATTTGGACATTACAAAAGAGATTGTCCTAATCATGGTAAGGACAAGAGGAATAGAAGGAGCACACATTACTGAAGAAGTGCAAGAACCCGAGTCCAAGAAGCCTAAGAATGAAGAAGTAAAAGATCTCTACTATGACTGAGATGATCTTCTTCTCAAGGAGGTACTTTTCACTTATAAATTATGGTCTTGATGTAGTTTAAAATTAGATAGGATGCATCTCATTAGAAAAATAACATAGAAACATTAGAAGTAAGAGCTCATGACATGGAAGAAAGTATGTCTGGTCAAAATCCTACTAATTAGGAAGCTCTTAGGAAACCTCATGAGTATTTATAAGAAGCAAAAGATCATCATCGACTGGGATCATCATAGAAGAAAACATCTGCCGGATGAGGACATAAAATATCCTCAAGTTTCTCTGATAGAATTCTCATCAAAGGACTCACCAATAGAGAAAGGAAGATTTTTGTTTTCATTAGGAATTCCAACTTGTGGGATTCAAGGAATAATATGATGACACAACAAGGAAAGCAGGTCTGAAGGATAAAGTCCCTTTGGATGAAGCTACTACAGGAAGTCTAGATGACTGAAAGAAAAATGAGGTATGCTCACATGGATTATTATGAAAGTCATATGGTTATAGTTAAATATGATCTAGAGAAGAAAGGATCTCCTCCTCCGAAGTATTGCAGAAGAGCATAAGTCACACTAGATGAAATCAACATAATATATGCAACATAAGGAAGCTGACTACAATCAAGATTGGAAGCTTTTGGGAATGAAGTGTGTGAAAAGAAAGGAAGAGATCGTGATAATATACAATGATGATAGAAGACATTCAAAGTCCAAGAAGATTTGACTAGAATATCTCCCGGAAGAAGTCGGAAAAAGATAGAGACCCTTGACACTAAATATCTCTAGGAGATGTGTCAATTTGCATGCAAGATGCCAACACTTATAGGAGGATGTCATGGTAAAAGATCATTGCAAAAGTAACTTTGAAGAGTTCATTAATTATCATTTGGATGGGCTTATGTAGGACTGTCAAAGGGAAGATCTGTAAGTGACTTCCAAGCAAACCATATAGAAGGATGTAATGTCCTTCCGAGATATATGGCATGAAAGCAACATGACATGAAGCTAAAACAAATGGAAAATCTGATAAAACACTTTCTGATAAGTTGAGGACATGACTGACTCATGAACAAAAGTAATGAATGATCTATAAAGTTACCAAAGGATGAAGACTCCTTATCAAAGAAGAAATTCATGACATCGAAGAAAGGAGCTCTTCATGCAACTAAGTGTTCCAGAGCTGATATAGGTCCCTAGTCAAGAGGGAGCTTGAGAAGAAGTTTCTTACTTGGAGGAAACCTAGAAATTTTTAAGTCAAAAGCTTAGGTACATTCCTCTGTGATAGGAATGGGTGCATTAAAGAAATTAGTTGAACTTAACTGTGTTCAACATAATATATTGAATGTTAGAATCTGACTGCCACTGACCCTCTGAATCTTCTGCATTGCTGTTGACTTCTTCACTATGCCATTTGCACTGCTGCCAACCTTGCTCTGCGCTGATCAGTCTCTGGTCCCAAGCTACTGCGTCTGTCCTCCAAACACTCCACTGCATCATTTGACACTAAGTCCATCTCGCTACTGCTGAATCTTGGGCTCCCATAGCAAGGATTTGATCAAAGAGGTGGGCTCCTCAAGGATCCTGCCCATATGTAGTCCTTCCAACTACAACTCAATATCGCCCCATCTCCCTCCTGGAGATGCGTGGGAACTCATGGCAAACTCATTCTCATCAATCTCTACTGAAGCAACCTTAGGATCATGTTTCTCATCCTTGTCCTTTTTCTTCAAGGGACACTGGGATGCATAGTGGCCCATCTCACCACAACTGAAACATTTCACATTCGAAATGTCCTTCTTTCACTTCGACTTTTGTTGTCCCTTCGATGCTAGAGCTGGGTTCTCTTCCTCCTCCTTCGTCTTTGTGCCACTTCCACTGCTGCCATTGAGGTTGACCTTCACTAGGTCCCTCCTTAACTCCTCCTGTTGAAGAGCCGCCCACATCTCTTCCCATGAAGGTAGTTTTTCTCTGCCCAATATACTTTGGACGAAAACTTGACATTCATCCAGGACTCCATTTAGGGCTATCCTCAGCATCGCGGTTGGCTGAGGAGTGGACCCTACTGTAGCAAGCTGGTCTGTAGTGTCTTGAAGATGCTGAAGATAGAGGTTCACCCCTTCTCCTTTCTGCATCAAGGTCTGCTGCAAATACATCTTCCGCTGTTCGGAAGAACCTTCATATAGAGAAGACAGGGCTTCCCACATCTCCCAAGCTGTATCCTTGCCCTGCAAGTGTGAGACCACATGATCTCGAACTCCATCGAGAATGCGCCTCTTTGCCTTCCCTTGCTTGGCCTTGTACTTATTCTTTTGATTGTTGTCAGCAGGAACAACTACAACTCTATTGACGTAGGCCTCGAGATCATATTTCTCTAGAACAACTAAGATTTTGGTCTTCCATATGACATAATTGGAAGCACCTTCCAACCTATCCTGATCTCTGTGTCCATGTGATGCCATCTCACCCAACTGTTGAACTGACTCGTCCTGTCACTACTTAGCACAACTGCCCAACAAGTGAGAAAATCAAACTTTTTGGCGGAAAGTTTTTTGAGGAGAAAATTCCCCTACTATGTGTCTTCGTTCTTTTCCTGCAGATTTCTGCCCTGGCAGAAACTGCGCCCTTCAAGCACTACGCTGAGGCTTTGCGTCACCCCCTCGGCCTCTGCAAACTCACGAATTGGAAATCGTACCTCTCTGTCATCTCACTCAGAGAGAGATTTCCTCGGATTTGCTTCCCAACAAGGATTGCGCAATCCCTCCAAGGGGATTTGAACTCCAAGTGCAGCTTTCGGCCTCACTATTCAGCACTGGATCTGCTCTTCCTGTTTCAAAATCAATGCTCTGATACGATGTGAAAATTCCTATCTCGAAGGAACCCCTACTGCAGCAAACCTGAATCTACTTCACCTACTTGATTTTTTTTAAAATTACATTCATCAGGTTATTCTTTTGAATACTGAAGCAAATTACTTTAGCAGCCTACACTAATTAAATATTTGATCTCATGAAACAGAAAACAAAGCAAAGAACAAGATACATAGGACACACTTATTTTTGGACACAATAGTCCCCGGAAAAACCCAATGTAGGATAATTGGTGCAACAACTTTGAGGGTTTATTATTATGTAGGAGAAATATTTGAATACAAATTTAGGATGCTCATCCAACAATCCTTTACAGAGAAAATACTAGTGGAAAATCTGAGTGAGTTTTACCTCACTTCACTCGACAGAATTTCGGCTGATCCGGCACAAGACTGGCTAACCTCGACTATTTGTGTCACTTCTTCTGCCCTCTGCATCAAATTTCTTGGTAGTTCTGGCTTCTGCCCTCTGCGTCAGCTTTCCGGGCTATTCCAACAGTTCCGACTATTCTCGACAGTTCCGACAGTTCTGGATTTTGCATGACAAGCAACTTTTTTGCGTCAACTCTCCTAGCTACTGCGCTGTCTCTCTGCAAGATCTCTCCGTCTCTCTGTTCTATATTTCTGTGAAAGTCTTTCTCCCGAATTCTCTCTGCCCCTCAGCTGCAAGATCTCCCCAATCGATTTTCCTCTTGACAACTTCTCACCTCAGAAAATCGATTTTCTCAATCTCTCTGTATGTGTTTCCAAATGAACCTTAAGCCTCCATTTTATACTTTTCCTGTTTAGTCTTCAACGACCGAGATTAAGTCTCTAATCAATGGCTAAGATTAAAACATGACTTGATCCGCCTTCTAGATCATTCTCACCCATATTTTGATTAATATCCATTAATATTTTAATTTCCCTAAGTTTAGACTTAGGAACTCCATTAAGAATATTAATTATTTTAATAAAATAGAATCTGACTGGAATTTCACCAAATGGTTTCTGGGTTCTTTAGAACTCACGTGCCTCAGCCTCTCCACCAATTTTCAAGGCTAGAGAACTTCTTATGCTACCAAAAACTAACACTCCCTCTTAGCGAGGAAGGTGATCTAGCAACAATGTCCACCTGCATGCTACTCTGTTTCTGAAGCACCTCCTTTCTGCACTGCTGCTGCCACCAACACTGTGTTGTTGCTGCTACTGTACTACTGCCCATGACACTGTCACTGCCATTGCTACATCTGTACTACAACTCCCTCTCAAATGCTGCATCTGTTATGCTGCTAGCATTGTCATTGCTAACACTACATCCGTACTACAACTCAGTTGCTGAGAGAAGAAACTAAAAAACATCCAAATTTAGTTGAATTTAACTGTGTTCAACATAATATAATGAATGTTGGAATTTGACTCTTGCTGACACTCTGAATCTTTTGTGGTGCTGCTGACTTCTTCACTGTGCCATCTGCACTACTGCCAACCTTGCTCTGCGCTGATCAGTCTCTGGTCCCAAGCTACTGCATCTGTCCTCCAAACACTCCACTGCATGATCTGACACTAAGTCCATCTCGCTACTGCGGAATCTTGGGCTTCCATAGCAAGGATTTGATCCAAGATGTGGACTCCTCAAGGATCTTACCCACATGTAGTCCTCCCAACTACAACTCAATATTGCCCCATCTCCCTCTTGGAGATGCATGGGAACTCATGGCAAACTCATCCTCGTCAATCTTTGCTGAAGCAGCTTTAGGATCATGTTTCTCATCCTTGTCCTTTTTCTTCAAGGGACACTGGGATGCATAGTGGCCCATCTCACCACAACTGAAACATTTCACCTTCGAAATGTCCTTTTTTCGCTTCAGCTTCTACTGTCCCTTCGATGCTAGAGCTGTGTTCTCCTCCTCCTCCTTCGTCTTTGTGCCACTTCCATTGCTGCCATTGAGGTTGACCTTCACTAGGTCCCTCCTTAACTCCTCTCGTTGAAGAGCTGCCCACATCTCCTCCCATGAACGTAGTTTTTCTTTGCTCAATATACTTTGGACGAAAACTTGTCATTCATTCGAGACTCCATTCAGGGTTATCCTCACCATCGCGGTTGGCTGAGGAGTGGACCCTACTGCATCAAGTTGGTCTCTAGTGTCTTGAAGACATGGAAGATAGAGGTTTACCCCTTCTCCCTTTTGCATCAAGGTCCACTGCAACTTCTGCTCCAAATACATCTTCCATTGTTCGGAAGAGCCTTCATATAGAGAAGACAAGGCTTTCCACATCTCCCGGGTTGTATCCTTACCCTGCAAGTGTGAGACCATATGATCTTGAACTCCATCGAAAATGAGCCTCTTCGCCTTCCCTTGCTCGGCTTTGTACTTCTTCTTTTGATCGTTGTCAGCAGGAACAACTACAACACTATTGGCGTAGGCCTCAAGATCATATTCCTCCTGAACATCTAAGATTCTGGTCTTCCATATGACATAGTTGGAAGCACCTTCCAAATTGTCCTGATCTCTGAGCCCATGTGATGCCATCTCACCCAACTGTTGAACTGAGTCCTCTAGTCATTGCTTAGTACAGCTGCCCAACAAGTGAGAAATTCGAACTTTCTGGCATAAAATTCTCTGAGGAGAAAATTCCCCTACTATGTGTCTTCGTTCTTTTCCAGCGGATTTCTGCCCCGACAGAAACTGCACCCTTCAAGCATTGCGCTGAGGCTTTGCGTCACTCCCTCTGCCTTTGTAAACTCATGAACTGGAAATTGTACCTCTCTGTTATCTCACTCAGAGAGACATTTCCTCGGATCTGCTAATCGACAAGGACTATGCAATCCCTCCAAGGGGATTCGAACCGCTGCCAAGTGCAGCTTTCGGCCTCATTGTTTAGCACTGGATCTGCTCTTCCTGTTTCAAAATCAATGCTCTGATAGCATGTGAAAATTCCTATACTTGAATGAACCCCTACTGCAGCAAATCTGAATCTACTTCGCCTACTTGATTTTTTTAAAAATTGCATTCATCAAGTTATTCTTCTAAATACTGAAGCAAATTACTTTTGCAGCCTACACTAATTAAATATTTGATCTCATGAAATAGAAAACAGAGCAAAGAACAAGATACATAGGACACACTTATTTTTGGACACAATAGTCCTCGGAAAAACCCAATGCGGGAAAACCGGTGCAGCAGCTGAGGGTTTATTATTATGCAGGAGAAATATCTGAATACAAATCTAGGATGCTCATCTAGCAATCCTTTATAGATAAAATACTGGCGGAAAATCTGAGTGAGTTTTACCTCACTTCACCCGACAAAATTCCGGTTGATTCGACACAAGACTAGCTAACCCCGACTATTTCTGCGTCACCTCTTCTGCCCTCTGTGTCAGCGTTCCTGGTTGTTTCGGCAGCTCACGGTAGTTTCGACTGTTCTCGACAGTTCCGGCTTCTTCCCTCTTCGTCATCTTTCCCGACTGTTCCGGTGGTTCTTGACAGTTACGGCCGTTCTCGGCAGTTCTGGCTTCTGCCCTCTGCGTCAACTTTCTTGGCTGTTCTGGCAGTTCTCGACAGTTTCCGACAGTTGTGGTTATTCCCGGCAGTTCCGACTGTTCCGACAGTTCTAGATTCTGCGTGACTGGTAGCTTTTCTGCATCAGCTCCCCTGGCTACTGTGCTGCCTCTTTGCAAGCTCTCTTCACCTCTCTGTTCTGTATTTTCCTGAAATTCCTTCTTCTAGATTCTCTCTGACCCTTAGCTGCAAGATCTCCCCAATCGATTTTCCTCTTGAGAACTTCTCACCTTAGAAAATCGATTTCCTCAATCTCCCTGTGTGTTTCCAAATGAACCCCAAGCCTCCATTTATACTTTTTCTGTGGAGTCTTCAACGACCGAGATTAAGTCTCTAATCAACGACTAAGATTAAAACATGACTTGATCCGCCTTCTAGGTCATTTTCACCCATATTTTGATTAATATTCATTAATATTTTAATTTCCCTAAGTTTAGACTTAGGAACTCCATTAAAAATATTAATTATTTTAATAAAATGTAAACCGGGTGGAATTTCACCAAACAATTTCTGGGTTCTTTAGAACTCATGTGCCTTAGCCTCTCCAACAATTTTCAAGGCTAGAGCACTTCTGATGCTACCAAAAACCAACACTAGGGACCACATCTCAAACATCATTCTTCATAATTGACTTGTATTCTTCATTCATAACATCCTTCCATACTTGATGCTTCATGGCTTCTTCGAATGATGAAGGCTCATTTTGAATGATAGTGCTCATTGCAGTCAAATATCCTTGGTACCTGTTCGGCTTCTTTCTTTCACGGAAAGTCCCCCTTGGTGCAATGTGCCTCTCAACATCTTCAAGAGTCTCCCTAAGCCATGAGGGTCTCCTCTTGGAGGAGGAAGGCTCATGAGGGAGTGGATCAATATGATCCATAGGTTCATGAACATCAGGCATCGTTTCGTTTTCTTTTTCACCCTCATTTCCGATGTCAGCTTCTTTGTCCTAAGGAAGGTTATTGATCTTCCTGAGGGCCATATCTTCGTCGAAGGTGACATCATGACTTATCTCAACTTCCTTTTGACCAACCACATAAATTATTTATCCCTTATAATTTTCACTATAGCCCACAAAGATTCCTTTCTTCCGAGATGCACCCAATTTGCTTCTTTTCTCTTTCGGCACATGAAAATACACAGGACTTCCAAAAATTCTAAAATGAGAGACATTGGGTTTCTTACCAGTGAACATTTCTTCGGGAGTCTTGGAGTCTGATGCTTGATGAGGGCATCGGTTTTGAACATACACGGTGGTATTTGAAGTGTCAACCCATAGGAACTTCGGAAGGCCTTGATCATGAAGCATGGCACGAACTGCTTCTACAATAGAATGATTGTTCCTTTCAGCCACACCATTTTGCTCAGGAGTGTATGGCATTGTAGTCTCCCTCTTAATGCCAACTTCTCTGCAATAATCTTGGAATTCATTGGAGTTGTACTCGGTCCCATTATCAATCCTTAATATTTTGTTTTTCTTCTCGGATTGGTTCTCGATCAAGGTTTTGAAGTGCCAGAACCAGGTGAACACTTCATCCTTCTTCTTCAAGAAGTAGATCTGGGTTTTGCGAGAATAATCATCCATAAATGTGAGATAATATAAGTATCCTCCCAAAGAGTTTACAAGCATCATACCAGATATGTCGGAGTGGATCATTTGCAATATATTTGTGGTCTTGCTATTACTTGAGGGGAATGGTCCCCTTGTAAGTTTTCCTTCGGTACATCCCAGACATACACCATCATGCTTTACTTTGAACTCGTGCATACCTGTCACCATTTGTCTCACATCGGGTAGACCCTTATAATGAAGATGGGCAAACCTTCGGTGCCATAGTTCAGATTGTAGAGATGTGTCACAAGACATGGCTCCCAGTGGACTTCCTTCAACTTGATACAAAGTGTCAACCCTAAACCTAAGAGTAAAAGCGTCTTTAAAATTTCTTTTCCAAACACATACCTTTCCATCGATGAATGCCACCTTGAATCCTTTGTCCTCCATGGCTGAAATGGACACCAGGTTCTTCTTTAGATTAGGTACATATAGTACTTCTTGCAAATGAATCGTGTTACCTTTTTTTTCAATTGAAGGGTAACATTCCCTCCTCCCTTCACGGGATAGGTGGCTTCGTCTCCAAGGATGATCTCTGAGTCTGTCTCATTTTCTCTCAGATTAGAGAGGGCTTCCTTGTATCCAGTGAAGTGCCTTGAGGCACCACTATCAATCAACCAATTTCCCAAAGTGTCTGGAGGAAAGGCAGTGGAGAGGGTTGATATAAGATAATACTCTTTTTGCTTATTGTTAACAACATTGGATTCATCATACCTGGAGTTCCTTGATATAGGTGGCTTCGTCTCCAAGGATGATCTCTGAGTCTGTCTCATTTTCTCTCAGATTAGAGAGGGCTTCCTTGTATCTGGTGAAGTGCCTTGAGGCACCACTATCAATCAACTAATTTCCCAAAGTGTCTGGAGGAGAGGCAGTGGAGAGGGCTGATATAAGATAATACTCTTTTTGCTTATTGTTAACAACATTGGATTCATCATACCTGGAGTTCCTTGATTTCTTGGAGGGTCGACCATTTCCTTGATGTCCCGCATTCCTTTTTCCTTTGCCATTGGACCTGCCATTCCTTTGATCGTTGTGGTTGAAGTTGCCCCTGGAATGATTTTGATCATCATCATGTGATGTGTCCCTTCTATTTGGACACTCCCTTGCACAGTGGCCAAACTTATTGCAAACAAAGCACCTTCTCTTCCTTCCTCCCTTAGATCTAGGTTTTCCATGGAAATGACCTTTAGACCTTGCATTATTTCTCCTTTTGGCATGAGCGGAGAATGCAGTGGGGTTGCTTCTATTAGAAGGCATTTCTTGCTCCACCATTCATGTTTCTTCTTGAATGCATCTCGATATCAATTCTTAAACCCTGGAACGATCATTGTTGAGGACAGTGGTTCTAAATAGATACCACTCAGGTGAGAGTCCTCCAGGGTGGTGAGAGTAACCTGTCAGGAATGACTTCTCCAATCGAGAGTAGATCATTTTTGATCTCAGTAATCCTCAAGAAGTAGGATTGAATATCTTCGTCCTTTCTCTTCTTAATATCCTTCAACTTATTCTTGAGAAATAGAATTTGATTAGCATTACTAACCTTGAACATGCCAACCAACCTGTCGTAGATCTCCTTGGAGGTCTTCAATTCAGAGATGTAGGCCACTAGATGCTTGTCAATGGAATCCCTGATAATCTTCTTTGCTTTGACTTCAACCCTATTGTACTTGGTCTTTGCAGCAGCCGGTGCATTTAAAGGAGGTTCAGGGATTTTACCTTGCACATAGTCCATCACTTCTTTTTCTTCCAAGGTCAAATTAAGAGACATCTTCCATCCATAATAGTCAGATTTATCATGGACCTTGTATTCAGCCGGGAAGTAGGATGAGGAACACATTGAGCCTGTTGTCCTTGTCCAACTGTCTTTGGTGATTTCTCTTTCACTCTTGCTTGGGCTTTGTCTTCACCTCAACTTTGATACCATGTTAATTTTAGGCAACAATGGTATGTTCTATGCTTTAGAGCAATTTTACTTCAATTTCTTTATTAGCCCAGTATCAATATTCAGATTAGCAATCACATCAACATGATAGTAAAATGCAAATAGAACATAAACATAAACAGTAGAAGACAAGCCAAGACAAGAGGACACAAGATGTGGCACCAGCGAAGGACAAACCCCAATGTGGGGAAACCCTTGATCAAATCTTCTTTTAGTCTTCAATAGTTCAGCAGATAGAGATAGTACAATTTACAATAATTTATAATAGCAGCAAAAGAGCCCTAACCAGAAAAGTCAACACTGGTCAACAGGGCAGATTTGACCCTCAACAAATCAGTCAACTTTGGCCTCCAAACAACAAGATAAAACAACCCTCAAAACAATGAAATTTATCGAGTCAAAGTCTGGTCAAACAACCCACTTGTAGTCAACCCTAGCTGCAGTCAACGTTGGTCAACATTCAATGTTTAACCTTGATTTTTGTGCCCATAAATGCGGCTTGCCCAAACAAAGATAGCCCTCACAAAAACATAGTCAAAGAAGGTCAATGCATGTTGGTCAATGCTTGGTCAAACTGTCCAGAAATTTCGCCTCCTGAAATTTCGCTCTCCTGAAATTTCGGCCTCCAGAAATTTCGCTTTCCTGAAATTTCAGACGCATGGAGAGAGAGAGGCCCAGAAATCCATATCCAATCAATGAGGGGAGAGAGAGAAGTGTGAAGATGAGTGTCCAAATGAGGCTAAGTCACGTTTTATTTATATGCAACGTTGAGGATGAATAGACGTGACTGTTGGGCTTCTGACCCTACATAAGTTTGTTGGCTGACCTTGACAGTTTGACCATATTCAAAATAAATTCATAACTTCATTTGTACATGTTAGAATCAGATCATTTTTAGATCAATCCTACACCTCTCGGAGAAAGGAATCCAAGAAAAATATCAGCTGTCATAAATAAGATGACCCATGTGGAGTTTGGCCCTAGTTGCCAATTTTAACAAGAAGTCACGACCTTGGTTAGATCTTATGACACCATGTTTGAGCTGGAGTGTGACGACTTGATATTGCAGATGTTCCAATGCTTCTTCAGCGTTAGGAAACATCATCCTGACACAGTCATAACACACATGTAGTCCATTTTGTGCGCATGTATGGGAGGCCATGATGCCATTTGTAGAAGGTTGCAATCTAGATTGTTGGCCATTTGGAGGAGAAAACAATTGGTCTCACTCGCTGCTTATGAACTAACCGAAAGGCTGGTTAAGCAAAACGTTGGTTTGTTCAAGAGACGATTGATCCAGGAGTGGTTGCAGAGGATTGGTGGACCATTCAAGAAGAATGAGTTGAGGAAGGGTCTTTGCTTCATTTGTAAAGAACCTTGGGGACCTGGCCACTCATGCTTTAGTGATGTGGAGGAGATGACAAAAGTAGAGTAAGAGGAGATTCCTTTTGACTTTCAGAATGAGGATTCTTCTTTAGATGAATCCATGGGTTCATACGAGGATGCCTTTGAGGAGTATGGGCACTCATGTGGAGTTGTTGACAGCATGCCAAATTTATATTCCAGTGTGTATGGTGAGCAGTTAGTGGACCCTATGGGAGACATTCAAGATGATGAGTCACCAGTGATGATTCAACATGAGCAGCATATGGTGGAGCATGAGTCAGTTGAGGAGGATGATATGCACAGTATGCATGATGAGCCTTTTGAGGAGAGCTAGTTGGAGGTTCATGTTGAGCACATGATGGAGGAGGATGAGTAGCCATCCTTGGGGCCAACCATTGATGAGGAGCAGGTAGTGTATAGACAACTAGTAGGGTGTCAGTTTTTGCTGGCACTTGTCCTTAGGAGGTGCGAGGGCCCAACATGATAGTTTTGTAGGAGGTTGGTAGACTGGAGGAGCATGGAGTTTCTAGTTGGATGAGGGAGGATCTTTTTGAGATGGTTCTGCATCCATCTTTGGGTTGACGCACTGATGAGGTGCAGGTAGATTCACATGCAACTGACAGAGCTGGAGTACTTTCAGGGAGCAATGCTCTCCAGGAGTACATAGACAGGGCCTGCAACACAATTTTGCCACTTATACCCATTACAGGGTGAGAGACAAGGTTTTCTCAATGGATATTATTGATTGACCAAATAGGGTTGCGTGAGTTGGGCACGGTGTGACATAAGGGACTTATCACATATATAGGTGCATATGCATCTGATCTTTCCCATATGATGGATTGGCGAGAGATCATGAGTTGGTACCTGTTTCCAGGAAAACTAGTGTCTTTTCCATCTGCTAGTCCCACTAGGATTGGAGGCTATCTTAGAAACAAACAATCAAAGCAATTTCTGATTTCCTTTATGTATGATAGATAAGAGAGAAGCAAAGGGACCAACCTAGATCTTTTGCTTGACTCCTTGCTTGATTTCTCTCCCCCTTGATAGAGCTTGCAACTCCTCTCCTACTTGTCCCGCTTAGAGAACACCTGTAGAAACAAAGTAACAAAACACCGTCAAAGCATCTCGATCTATTAGATCATAAACAATGCAGGATCAAAATACATTGAACATACAATGACATTCACAAATAACAAGATTCACAAGTACACAATTGTATGGAGGAAAACTCAAAGAATTATATTAAAATAGAAGGAAGAATTACAACCCAGCTGTCTGATCCAGCATCATCCTCCCAGCGTCAAAGCCCTCTTCACCTCATGAAAAGCAAGATCACCCAACAATACAATGCTCCTTCTCAAAGACAAACTAACAACACTTCCTTACAAATTACAAAATTCCAACGTCTAGATCTCTCAGATGAGTGATCCATTTATAGATGTCTGCAAGGGTGCGAGTCATCTCTGGGTTTTTGATTAGTGTTATTCCACTTGTTGTTCTTGGTTCCACTTGGAGATTTTTTGGATCTCTTACTCATCCTTGGGCGAATTCAGAGAGGCAAGTGTCATAGGAGAAGTTTCTGGAAGATTCCATGAGCGTCTACTTAGCAAACTGTTTCGGACATTTGTCCATCCTCGCTCATCGCACCCCACAGAAGGCCTCTTCAGTATGCATCGCACCTGGCTAGTGTAGAAGTCAATATGCATCGCACCCTGACAGTGGAGCAGTCAGTATGGTCCAGTTTTGGCCAGTTCAGAGTGGTTTTCAGGTGGAACTTTTAGGGAATGATGTAATCAGTTTACCATGATCCTTTAGGGTATGAAACAACACTTTTAGGGGTATGAAACAACACTTTTAGGGGTTAAAGAGCCCTTGGTTTATCAACATATAAGATTGGGGTTGTAGTGCCCAAATATGTCTATAACAGTTGCCCCCTAAAGCATGAAGTCGTAAATCTTTTGATGTCGGGTGAAATGCTTTATCATGAGGATCCGAGGTATTCGAACTGGAAGGTGACTTGTATAAGATACAATACAATACATCATCATCATATTATTTTCATGATCTAGTTGAGGTGGGCATTCCCATGCTCAGCTTTATAAATTCATTTTCATGTACATAGGACAGATAATCGTCTGCAGTTGCAGACTGGTGATTCTTCATATGAAGAGTCATCTTCCCTGGCTTAGATGACTATCTGTGCAGCTTCTGTGTACATTTGATGTCTTTATATCCCTGAATATATTGCAGCCCGGATGGATGAAACTAGATCCAGGGTCTTCAAACTCGTTCAATCTTCGCCTGATGTACAAGTCGATCCATGTGAAAAGATGTCCTGAAGTCGAACATGGAAAGACATCGCCTGATTACCAGCCAATAATGTAAGCTGTTAATAGGCGCGAGAGGAATCACCGATAATGATAATGACCCTCAAGGTACTACAGTACAATTCACGTGGTGTGAATATATGATCCGATGTCGAACACCACGCAAAATCTTTCGATCGAAGGCCATTGATGTCAACCTGTCGTCGGAAGTGAGAAACTTGCCATTAAGGAATGCAAGCTTCAAAGTACTGAAAGGGTTGTTTCTAAATCAACTTCTTGGATAATGAGCTGATGTTGACAAGAAGTGACCCGTCGTAGGAGGGCCTTAATGTATCCCACATCTACGACGCGAAACGAAGCAAATGATTTTCTCGAGGTGAAAACGATCGACGACACAAGGTTCAGGAATGGCGGTCATGAAAAATGGAGGGTGAAGGTATTGCAGTGGATGAGGTATTAACTGGATGGTGAATTCTCTGAATGACTTCTCTTGAACATATCGGCGACACTGAGATGGATTGGTAGCGTTAACTCCAAAAGATGGATGGTATGGAGGACCAATGGTGATATGACCGGTGAACGGAATAACCCAACTCGACTCAATCATGGTGATGGAGTGAAAGTGTCATGTTCAAGAGCGACCTGCTACCATAAAATTCTTCAAGTTTTATTCCCTTTTTCCCCAATCATTGTTGACCAGTACCTCTTTATTTTTGTCAAGCTTGAGGAGGATAACATATGCTTTTTCTATAATTTGCCCTTTGGGCAAACCTGTCGCTATGTTTTAGAGAGTCTAGCGACAGTGAAACTCTTTCTTGCCTGGGTGGACAAGTTTGTTGCTATTGTTTTAACGAGTTTAACGACAAAGACAACTCAGGGCTTTTCATGTTTAGAGAGTTTGAAAATGGACGAAAAGAAAACTCTAGTAGTTTTTTTCGTAGCATAATCCCTTAAGTCCGAAAATGATTAAAATAATACAAAATGGATGACTTTTCCGATCACTTTAGCGAGCCGAAAAAGACAAGCGCTCGAACTTTTTCATGAGATAATCCCTCAAGTCTGAAAAGTTTAAAATATACAGGAGGGATGGCACTTCCAATCACTTTAGCGAGCTGGAAAGGCCAATAGCTCGACAATCTTTTCATATTTAGCGAGTTTGAAAAGAGTTTAAAGGAGACTCGTTTTTTGAGGAACGAGTGGCATTTAGGGTAGCGACTGGTTCCGGGTAATCTTGGAACTTCTCAAAACATGGTGATGTGAAGAGGGTGGCTAACAGGACCACTCATTGCAACTGTTCCTCAAAAAGGTAAACAATCAAGTGGAAGCATATGATTGGCCAAAAGAATGGAGGTGATGGCAAGAACACAACCAAGGCTCAAAGGCTGATGTAATGGCAATCACGAAGGTTATTTACCGAAGGTGGGTTCATTTTTTAAAGAGCTTGAACTCTGGGGGAACATATGCTTAGTTGGCAGGTTCATTTTTTAACGAGCTTGAACCTTGCGGAAACATTGCTCATTTGGCAGGTTCATTTTTTAACGAGCTTGAACCTTGCGGAAACATTGCTCATAGCCTTTTTATGTAGGCTAGAAACGACCAAACTACAAAGCTAAAAAAGCTAGAAAAACTAGAACTACTGAGGTTAGGTAGGATGGTTTTGTCAGTAGTTTAGACAAGACACTTCCTTTGCTTCGTCCGCAACATAGACAAAGGTGAATGGTGGATCAAACCAATCACCTAACCTAAGAAGTTGAAATACTAGAAAACTAAAAAGCTAAAAAGCTAAAAAGATAAAAAATGAAATTGGTCGTTTTTCGCTTGCATAAAAAAGTTTGCATGCCCCCAGGCATTGAGAAAAGGAGAGTCTCCAGTAACCATATGGAAACTTACTGTGGTTAAGCAGGATGGTTTTCTGTCAGCGGTTAGACAAAACACTTCCTGCACTTCGTCAGCAGAATAGACGAAGGTGAAAGGTGTCAGAGACCAATCACATAACTCACAGGGAAACTTATTTTTTCCGCTGGGTTCGTCCACCAAATAGACAAGGGTGCATGCCCCCAAGCTTCGTTACATTCACCAGACTACTCGCTGTAATTAGGTGGATGGAATGAAGGTTGAAGAGACATTCTTAATGCAAAAAGACCATTTAGGGATGATGGTTGACTTGGAGCTGTGTTTGAACCGGGAAATGAAAGCTGGTCAATAGTGACAATTTTGCCTTCATGCGGGAAACACATCACTCGAAAGAGTGTTGAAACAATAGCTTCCATGTTGTAAACATAGTCACGTCCGAGGAGTAGATTGTAATCTAACGGTCCTTGGACTACCATCACGTTCAAGTGAACGGTTTTCCTTCTCAAAGTTATCGGCAACTTAGGAAGGATCCCTAACGGTCGAGTGGTTCCTTTGTTAAAGCCTGACAAATTTTGTGTAACAGGCATAAGCGATGGCGAACCAAGCGCTTTCCAAGCAGTTGAGGAAAGGATACTCACTGAAGCCCCTTCATCTATGATAGTGCCAGACACGATCATTTTGTAAACTTGTACTATGATCCAGAATGGTACATTAGAAGGAAGGCGAGATCTTGCTAGTCGATTCCAATCAAAGGAAGCGATTAGACTGCTTGGAGGGGGTACCGAATAAACAGGTGAAATAACCCCTTGAGTAGCGGGAACTGGGAGATTCTCTTCCTGTTGTGAAGGAATGGGCGGATTGCCCCCAAGTTCATCGGACTCTGAAGTAACAAAAAGAATTTGAACAGTATCGTTCTTACTCTCTTTGGGAGTGGTATCATCTGAAGGTGGACCTTCTGAAGGCAAAACTGGGTCGACTGCCATTTCGACCTGTTGACTTTGGTTCGATATGGACTTAGAAGATTCACTTTCAACAATAGGTGTTTCGACCGACGGTTCAGTTAAGTCAGTCGGATTTTCAACTAGTAAAGGACTAGGGGAGAGTTTCTTGTATCCAGGTGGAAGTCGCTGCGGTGAAGCAGGATGGTTATGCAAGACTCTTTTGGCCTCTCCCAAAAAAGGACAACGGCGAATTATATGGTTCCCTTCACATAACGCACATGGAACTGTGACTTTTCTTTTTTGTCCGTGGACTTCACTATCACTAGTTGATGGTGTATTATCAACATGATCAACAGAGGTTGATGACACTGGTTGGTGCGAACGGGGGGACCATTCTCTCAAGATCTGAGGAATGCATGGACAATCTCGATGATAATGGTCTCCTCTACAGATTATGCAAGGATATCTGGGTTTAGAAAGCTTAGTGTGCGGATTTTCACCAGATGCTGCATGGTTGCCCCCTTGCTTAATTGATTTCTTCTTCTTCTCCTTCCCTTTCTTCTTCTTCTCAGTCACTTGGTTACTAGCATCACTATTTTCACCAAGCGAAGATGAAGAAGGGGAGGGAGAAACAAACGAAGAGGAAGGTGAAGGGTCAACTTGAGTATCAACTGGATGCTGATTCGATTGCTGAGGAATCACGTTATTTTGAACCATGGAGGTTGAGAATAGCCATAATGGCAGGCCAATAGTAAGTCCCGGAAGGGACAAAGTGGCCATATGAGGTGCACCAATATTTCCCCAATATGTAAAAGGACTAGGAATCCCTTTGGAAGGGATTCCTTGATTGGTGGACTTCATTATCTCAACCTAAGACCAACGAAGGAACAGGGATGTTATTCCAAATTTAATAAATTTTAATGACGCTTTGACACAATTTTTGCTTGTTCAATTTTTAAGAGTCGAGAAAAAGCTGAAGATGACTCTAGTCCCTTTCGATTTTTAATGAGCCTGAAGTGACAAGTGTTCAGATGGACTTTTTCTTTTAAGGAGTCGAAAAGGAACGAAAGTGACTACTCTGGAGATCTAGATAGAGGGATTACCAAACCAATCACAAAACTGCAAAATACACCTTGGTGATAAATTAAAGAGAAATTACCAAGGACTTATGTACGACAGTCAATCTTCTCGAATGCTGTGTTTAGTGCATTGCGATTGATAGGGTGGCAGACACGGCTTCCTATGGATAAAGGATATAAGCCTATTGTGGTCTCCCAATATATACTTGACGGTACGGGGAGCACAAGTCTGTGCTAGCACTTGTCATATCAAAGAGGAGGAATCACCCAACCTTCGATGAAAACGATAGTTACTAGATTTTACGATGCCAGAACACATCTCTAGCCTAGACCTCTAGATGTGTTGCGTTAGGTTCCAAAGCGTTGTTAAGTTCATTGAAATTTATTTTAGAGTTGATCTTGTTTAGAAGTTTGCCTTTCAAGGTTCACTGCGTGATGTAGATGCAAAATTCCTAAATATGCAATCTAAAATGATAAACAATCGTTGTTTATTTTTAGCAATGAAAATCCTAGCTACTAAGGAAAGAAGATTACGATTTTTTCAAACAAAGAGCAAAGAGCACACACTAAACGCACTTTTCCTAAATCATTTTTCACACACAGTCTAAATGCAAATGCATGTATTTGTTTTTCGTTTCATTTAATGTAAAAAATGCCAAAAAGGAAAACTAAGTATAGATCTGAAATATTTTCTTCAAAGCGACATTTCGACAATTTCTTTTCAAAATGAAAGGAAGACTTAAACGACACTTTTCAGTTTCGAATAGAAGATGCTTTCGACACTTCAAAATATCAACAAATCAAATCGAATACATGACAAAAAGTTCAATCGACTATCCAAGGAAGGAAGACTCAACGACACTTCTTCTTTTGACAGTTACGACACTTTTACACCAAAACGACAGTTCGATTTAAGCAACTTTTCGACAAAGGATTGCAAATGATGGACAAATACATAAAAACATTTACTAATCCTAATCAATGGAGGCTGAACTATGTAAAGCAAGGAGGCTTCAACAATGAGATACTGTTCATAAGCAGCAAAACAATTGAACAAAGCTGAAAACAAGGACAAAAACCCCAAATTTCAAGGAGAGAAATAGTATTACTCAGTCATCGCACCTGTGCTTCACAGAAACAGGGATGCATCTCACCTGCTACATTCGGGGAGTGCAATGCATACTGGCTTCCAGTGACAGACAGTGCGATGGGCTAGGGAGTGCAACTGAGGTGGGTTTTGGCTCAAATTTGCAGCTGAATTCAGTGAGTTAAGCTGAGCTATTATGGACAGTAAAGAACAAAGTATAGGGGTATGATCTTGGAAGGTTATTGAGCTACCAAAAGGGCATCTAGAATGTTTGTAAGTCAGATGTTCAGTTCATAAACTAAACTGGAGATTGACTGAAGCAACATTCATCTACTTTGCAATTGCAGAGCAAGAGCAGTTCGAAGGCTATCTGGCTAACTTCAGGCTCCGTCTATAGTTTATAAAACAAACAATCAACAACAAAGAAACAAACTATTCGTTCCCCAGTTGAGTCGCCATTTTGTTTCCGGGAAAACTAGTATCTTTTCGATCTGCTAGTCCCACTAGGATTGGCAGCTATCTTAGAAACAAATAATCAAAGCAATTTGCGATTTCCTTTATGTATGATAGATAAGAGAGAGGCAATGGGACCAACCTGGATCTTCCGCTTGACTCCTTGCTTGGTTTTTCTCCCCCTTGATAGAGCTTGCAACTCCTCTCCTACTTGTCCCGCTTAGAGAACACCTGTAGAAACAAAGTAACAAAACACCGTCAAAGCATCTCGATCTATTATATCATAAACAATGCAGAATCAGAAATACATTGAACATGCAATGGCATTCACAAATAACAAGATTCACAAGTACACAATTGTATGGAGGAAAACTCAAAGAACTTTATTAAAATAGAAGGGAGAATTACAACCCAGCTATTTTGATCCAGCATCATCCTCCCAGCATTAAAGCCCTCTTCACCTCATGAGAAGCAAGATCACCCAACAATACAATGCTCATTCTCAAAGACAAACTAACAACACTTCCTTACAAATTACAAAATTCCAGCCTCTAGATCTCTCAGATGAGGGATCCATTTATAGATGTCTGCAAGGGTGTGAGTCATCTCTGGGTTTTGATTAGTGTCATTCCACTTGTTGTTCTTGGTTCCATTTGCAGATTTTTTGGATCTCTTACTCATCCCTGGGCGAATTCAGAGAGGCAAGTGTCATAGGAGAAGTTTCTGGAAGATTCCATGAGCATCCACTTAGCAAACTGTCTCGGACATTTGTCCATCCTCGCTCATCGCACCCCACAGAAGGCCTCTTCAGTATGCATTGCACCTGGCTAGTGTAGAAGTCAGTATGCATCGCACCCTGACAGTGGAGCAGTCAGTATGGTCCAGTTTTGGCCAGTTTTGAGTGGTTTTTAGGTGGAACTTTTGGGGAATGATGTAATCAGTTGACCATGGTCCTTTAGGGTATGAGACAACACTGTTAGGGGTTAAAGAGCCCTTGGTTTATCGACATATAAGATTGGGGTTGCAGTGCCCAAATATGTCTATAATAGTACCTTATTGATGGAGTATCATTTTTAGTCTGGAGCATAGTACTACAAGAGCCCTTAGATGTGATGGATATTACATGCTCCAGTTGGCAGCAGGATGTAGGCTGGCCACTCATCAACATTTCAGCACAACATCAACATGGTGGGATTGACCTTGGGTTGGATTGGAGAGAGGTGATGAGTTGATATTCTATTGGTGGAGCAATATTTGTGGCTAGAGATAGAGCCATGGGGTATGGGTGATGGCAATTGGTCATGGTGGCTTTGGGATCCAGGTGGGTCCATGGACGACGAATTGAGTCAGCGGCTTGTTTGGGATCCAGGTATTGACGGATCTATCCATGTTTAGTTAGTGTGGAGGCATGACGTGGCACAATGATTCACATTGGATCTTGGTACCAGTTTGCAGATGCCTCTACAGTGGACAGATATGGATTTCTTGAGAGCAAACAATATTGGGTGTTGGCTTGTATGGGCCTGACCCAGGTTTGGAGGTGATTTAGCCAAACAAATCCCGAAACTACCGGCCCTTTTGGCAACAGTCCGTGGTGCGCGGACTGAGGTCTCACCCGAGGTAGTATGGGAGGGTGCTAGAACCAGGTTTCTGCACCCTAGGGATGTCTTGATGATTTTTGGGAGGTCCGCGGTTCGACCCTTCGCACACGCTGCTTCGCGCAGCTATCTATCCCTTGCAACCGTGAAGCTGCCTTCACGTAGCTCTGTTTGTAACGCGAAGAAAGTATTACCCTGATTCCTTATACTTACTGCATTATTATTATAGTACTTAACTTATCTGGGTGAGCCCAGTATTCTTATTTATCATTCAACATTCATATAAGTGCACACAATCATCAAACAATATAAATGCATAAAAGTAAGAGGAAACCCAAATACACAATATTTAGAATCATCCTTATCTTTATTAATTCTTCCTTCAATTACAATCTCAATTCTGCCCTGCGCACTCAGCTGCAGGGGTCCGCGCACTCAGTTGCGGACTCTACTAGACCTCTGCGCACTCAGTTGCAGAGCCTCTTCCTACTACTACAACCCAATACACTTCGAATTATACTCTAAGTTGGAACCATTCATTTTCTTCTCTCTGATTCCCTCTCTTTACACAGTTTCGCTCTATTCCATCATACTATTTTACATAACTTAGGGCGGACTACCCTATGACTCAATCATATGTTTCGTGCTCCGCACCCTTACTTCGCAGAGTCTTTACAATATACTTGACCAAAACTTGGGCTTTGAGCCCCAAAAGCATGTTGTGGGGGATCCGATGCCTAACAGGCCCTCAACACAAACATCGTGACTCGTCCTCGAGTCACTTAGTTGGTGCGGCGATCTTGGCGCGGAGTCCGTCTAGCAGGTCCTGTGCTGCTCGGAGGTCCGCGGCACACTGTTCTGCTGTTTGCCGTATCCGCTGCACATGTTGCTCCGAAGCTTCCTTAGCAGGTTCACATACCTGCCTAAGCGCGTACATTCCTTGCATCTGTGCAAGCTTTCCTTCAATATTCGCTGTGATTGTGAAAGCTTCGTCAATCCATGGTTGGATGCGCGCTTTAAGTACTGCTTCCTTTTGTCGCGTGGCGTCCACCTGCTCCTTCAGTGTCCTTGCTTGCTGCATTTTTGCAAGTCGTTGAGTGAGGACGACTGTCTGTGCAGTCCCTCGGACACTGTCATACTGCTCCTGCAGCTCACGCGCCTCTATTTCCAGGCGCTGTATGTTGGGATCCTCCTGCAATGATGTAAGAGTGGAAAGCGCTTGATCCAACATACCGGTACAGTCTTGTACCGCTCGTCCTATTTCTTCTAGCCCCGTTTGATAGCGTGGGCGCGCTGCTCTCTGACTTCTGGGGGCGTGGATGGTTGTGCCTTCAACCGTAGCTCGACGATCTATAGATTTAGCTCCAACTGAACCTTCGTCGTTTCGGCCTTGGCCTCACGGACTCCAGTCGCTAATCGGTGGATCCGCTCCGCTACTGGTAGATCTGCTGGGACGGCCAATTCCGGGACGTTTCTACAAGCATTGTCTACTGCCTGCTCCAGTCCTTGAGTCTGTGCAACTAGTTCATCACGCTGCTAGCTGAGCTATTCCATATTGATCTTTTGTTCGCTCAATACCTGTAGCGCGCGGCCTTCTCTGGCGCAGAGCTCGACTGTGACCCCATCTTGTAACTGGTACAGGGTTTCTCGCGGAAGGGCAACCAAGTTTAAGCCCAGTCCCTTAATCTTGCCCACCGCAGCTTGGTCAACTTCGTTCGCTGCTGCTAATGCGCCCTCAGGGAACATGAAAGTGTTGGTCATTCGGGCGCGCAACATCTGTTCCGCCTCTGATGTACCTGCTGTGACATATGGGGCCATCGTTCCTGTTTGTGGGGGTTGCACCTGTAGTTCCTGTAACTGCGCTCTTAGCGCCCCCAACACAGTGTTCTGCTCCATCATCACCTCTTGGAGCGCGTCCTTAGTGACATTGCGAACCGTTTCGCCAATGTCAAAAAGATCACCTTCTGTAAGCGTGATCAGGTCGATGGACGTCTTCGATGCCTTAACCTTCTTTCTGGGGACCGGTCTCTCAGGGACACGCGGCCGTTTCAACTGTTGCGAGGTGGTTTCTGGGTCCGCACGCTCTTCGGCTAGGTCTATGTCCTCAGCCCCTTGCCCTGTGGACATCTCATGGCCCTCCTCGGCCTCTTCTGTTGGCGCTGTTGTTGTTTCTGTTGTCTGCGCTGCTGCTGTTGCATCGACCGTCTTTTGCTATGCGGCTGCCTCTGCTGCTGCTTTTTCCTGCGCCTCTTTTCGGCCAGCTGCGCGATGCGCAACTTGGCATCCTTCTTCCTTTATTGAGTTGCAGCCCTTTCCATTCCTGCCAAGTCCGGGGTGCGCCACTCCGGAGGCCATGTTTCCAACACTGTGAAGATGGCGTCGTCAGTAGCAATGAACGGGAGCTTCGTCCATTCCTTTGCTGGATCTTTCCGCGCCCGGACATAAATGTTGTGCATGTCCACTTTAAACTTTGCAAAGTGGTGTACACTATGGGAGACAACCGTGGTCTTCTATTGATCCACATCCGGATGCTCGCCTCCATCAGCACCCAAAAAACCTTGGTTTCACGAATCCGCTTCACATCCTTAGTGGCCCAGAGCGAAGCGTACTTCGCGGCCTCAGGTAGGTCTCGATCGATATTTGGGAACTGGCTATCTTTTGGTAGTTCGCCCGCTACCAACAAGATGGATAAGAGCAACCACGCGTAGTGGAAGGTCTTACCCTGCTCTTGGGCCTCCTTGCAGTTTGTCAAAAATTCCTCACAGAGGAACTCAGCCTAGTTGAACTAGACCCCCTCCACGCACTGTTCGACCAATGCAACCACAGGCGCTGGTACTTCATCGGTGCGACACTTTCGCATTAATTTGCCAGCTAGGAGTTGGGTGGCTATGCGCACCCCTTTGTCCTTGATACTCGTGATTGCATAGCCTCGCTTCTTCTTTTCCAGCTTGTATTTAGTTTTCATGGCTTCTGCGAGAGCCAAATCGCTGCTTTTGCCCGCCATCATCGCGGGGTCCTTTCCCTTACAGGGAAGTCGAGAAATCCGGTGAATGAGGGCGGCCGTGATGGGAATAGGCTCCTCCAGCCATAGATACCCATCATGCACTAGGCACAACAACTGCCTGATGACGAAAATGGTGATGGGCACGCGATGAAAGTGGGGTATCTATCGTAGATGAAGTAACCCGGTCTTCTCCACACCCCGCAGCCATTTTCGCTGCTCCAGCGTGATCACTGGCCCCTCCAGATTTTGTTTCATCAAGCTCTTCGTCGCTAGGTGTGGGAACTTCTCGCTATCCGCGAGGTCCCAATCTTCGAATTTCAGGGTAGGCACCCAGCCTAGGAGCAGACCTTCAAAAGTAATTCCGTCGGGGAGGAGCGGGGTCTGGAGCGTACTTATCATGGACTTCAGGTCTTTGGGCACCCTAGCTTTCCCTTTCCACAGAGGGACGTACCCGAGTAACTTCGTTGCGGAAGGCATTGGTAGGGCGTCCTCCTCCACGTCTTCTTGCTCCTTTATTTGATCAATTAGAGCCTATAAGTCCTCCTCCTCTTTGTCCGATTCAATGGCGACAGCCTTGCCTTTTTTTTCCATTGATATCTTGCGGAACTGTGGGTTTCTTGGGGACACACGAACCGGTCCCATGGTTTGTTTATCTTTCTTCGGCCGCAGCGTCCGTGGTGATTTTGGAACTTCTGGCGCAACCGTCGCATCTTTGGGCTCTTCATGGACCATATGGGGCGGCGCAGCCTTGTCAGCGGTATCTTCGGCAAATCTCACACCTGGCTTGGTAGCAGTCATCGTGTTTGCATGGGATATGTTCTGTCGCGTACTCAAAGATGGTAAGATTGCTCGGCGCTCAATACTTTGCAATTGCTCAAATCTCAAACAACCAAGTGTTGTCGCGTGGCTAGCACTTGGAGTTTTATAGCATCTTTTGAGTTTGAATTCGACCGTTTCCCCCACTTCTGAGTCATTAATGCATTCTTGGCGGCAGATCGTCCCAAATCTAGCTCTTAATTCGTGTCTTAATTGCCTGCTGCCCGCTCCCTTTTGCCTTAAATTGGACATCTCGTCATGAATAGTGACACTGACGGTCACTTCCCAGCTTACCCGCGCAACCCCCTATGCGTGGGCGCGACCCTTGTGACATGCTGATCCTGCACGCAACCCCCTTATCGCGTAGCTCCCACACAAACTCTTTTATAGTCCAGCGCTCTCTTCCAACTGCCTGGAGCGCTGAGACTGTGCTCCCTACGACCAGTCAGGTAGTCGCACCACCTGTGCGAGACTTCAATTCTCCGTCTAGTCTAGTCCGTGGGTACTCCTCAATTACCCTCGCGACAATCAGCGCTGCGCGTTCTACCTTATGCAGTGCACTCCCCTGGTTACTACGGTTGGTAAGGTGCGGTTGCAACCATGGTAGTAGAGTCATAAATTCTCGGCGACAATCTTCTACAGCAGTGGTATGGCTATCCGTATCTTGCTTTCTCGTCCTTGGTTTATCAACGAGACATGCTTGCGCGATCTCGCTTTCTAGTTTTTTGATCTCAGTGTCCATCAACATGCTTTTCTTCCTTAATCGTACCCGATCTTCTTCGAGTTCGCGAAGTCTAAGGTTCCCTCACCGAATGGCTTCCTGAATCCTTATATGTTCGTCCTCGCGTAGCCGTGTGATTCCTTCATCCTGGTCTTCGCGTACTGTCCCCACTGTGGGCGCTATTACGTGTGGATTCCTTTCTTTCAAAATTACGTTTTCGACTTTGTTCCATATCTTTTGAATCATCTCCACGCTTAGGTTTTTGCACATGGTCCTATAGGCCCATCGAACCGCTGGCACGCGCAGGTCCCAATCAGTTCGTCTCACCCGGTGAACCTTGTTCAGGACTCCGCACACCCTATTGAATGCTTCCACGTGGAAAATTTGTAGTGCACGTCGCCTTTCCTGCTGCTGCGATTTGCTCCGACTTTCTATTCTGGGGTTGGGGTGCGCTTGTGCAGGCTGTACAACATATGTCTGTACCCATTGAGAAAGGTGGGTGCGCAAGTTGTTCCGCCCTTGCTGACCGAATTTCATTCGAAGTTGGGGTTTCCCAAAATGTAGGCACATCATCCTTCTGCATCCGTACCAGTCCTCAAAATTTCCTTGATGCGTACCCCACCATCGTGCGGGTGTTGCGTGTAATGCCCACTTCAACGCATCAAACCGCTGCTGTTCGGGTATTGCGCTTTCAAATTTGCTCAGAAATTCATCCATCGTTGACAATCCATCATATGTCGGTAGCTCCCTTGCCTCTGTTGTCATGCAACGCAGTGATCTAACCATCATGTTGCAATTAAGCATTGTTACGTTGTGCAGCCAATTCTGCCATCGCTCTATTTCTTCGTCTGAATCCGAAGTGTAGGAGCTTTTGCGCTCCCATGAGATTCTCCCATCTGCAGTCGGATTCACCCAATCCTGGTCTCGCGCAATTATCTTGTAAATACAATCAAGATCATCATCACTATCATCGTCGCGCACTAGTTCAGTGTAGCGCGCTCCTTTGGCTGGATCTAGTGGTACTACTACGCGTAGTGACTTTTTCTCGAAGATCATTTTGCGCTTCTTCAGATTTATGACTCCGTTCATATCGGTGGCCCAGTCTATTCCTAGCAGCGTGGGATAGGGGTTACTGTCATCGACAATCTCTATTACTTCAAAATCCGCCTGTGCGCTCGCGCCTTCAATATCGACTGTCACCCCTTGCAATCTTCCCATGGGAAAAATCTTCTGTTGGTTCGCCATTTGTAACTGAATAGGGACCATTGTAACGCGGGTCTGCCCATGCGTTCCCATGTTTGCTTTGGTAGTACATTCGCGTCCGAACCCAAATCCAGGATTACCTGATCCATTTTGTACTCGCCTATTTGCGCAGTCAACGTCATCTCCCTTCCTGTGCGCAATGCATGCTTTCCAAGTTTTCGGACCACGCGTGGTTCTCTTAACCCCGCGCATTTAGTGATCAGTGCCTGTAGTCCCTTAACTGCTTTGCTGTCGCGCAACAGTTTCATGTATGTCTCCAGAAAGGTAGTGAGCATTGAAGGATCCATTCCTGGTTCTAGTTGATCCTTACTACTTGAAGTGGAGGCCTCCGTGAAGCTCTTCTTAGTTTCCATGAATGTCTCCTTTGCACGTTCTAAGTCAAACTCGGGTTCCTTTGTAGGAGTCTTGCGAACCCACATACTTTCTTTTAGCTGCTTCCCCTTATCATCTCCCGTGGTCATACCGCTTCTGAGCATCATGTTTACATTCGGGTTTTCTTCGCGCGGCTCAGACCTCATCATTTGTATATTCTGAGTCAGAGGGGGTTGGAATACCCCTTTTTCGCGCATCCTTGTGATCAACGAAGGACAGTCTTCTGTCTCATGATCAAACTGAGCACAATACAAACATGATATCCTTGTCGGGTCGGTACAATCGCGGTCGCGGGCATAGTGCTCTGGTCCTCCGCAATTGTAACAATTTAGTTGTTCGCAACCCCTTCCTGGTCCCGACAATGGAACCATTTGTTGGTTTGTATGGGCCTGACCCAGGTTCGGAGGTGATTTAGCCAAACAAATCTCGAAACTACCGGCCCTTTCGGCAACAGTCCGCGGTGCCCGGACTGAGGTCTCAACCGAGATAGTATGGGAGGGTGCTGGAACCAGGTTTCCGCACCCTAGGGATGTCTTGATGATTTTTGGGAGGTCTGTAGTTTGACCCTTCGCACACACTGCTTTGCGCAGCTATCTATCCCTTGCAACCGTGAAGCTGCCTTTGTGTAGCTCTGTTTGCAACGCGAAGAAAGTATTACCCTGATTCTTTATACTTACTACATTATTATTATAGTACTTAACTTATCTGTGTGAGCCCAGTATTCTTATTTATCATTCAACATTCATATAAGTGCGCGCAATCATCAAACAGTATAAATGCATAAAAGTAAGAGGAAACCCAGATACACAGTGTTTAGAATCAACCTTATCTTTATTAATTCTTCCTTCAATTACAATCTCAACTCCGCCTTGCGCACTCAGTTGCAGACTTTACTAAGCCTCCGCGCATTTAGTTGCAGAGCCTCTTCCTACTACTATGACCCAATACATTTCGAATCCTACTCTAAGCTCGAACCATTCATTTTCTTCTCTTTGATTCCCTCTCTTTACATTTAGAGCTTCGCTCTATTTATACACTCCTATGGTCCACGGACCATGGGTAGGTCGACATTCCATCATACTATTTTACATAACTTAGGGCGGATTACCCTATGACTCAATCATATGTTTCACGCTCCGCGCCCTTACTTCGCGGAGTCTTTACAATATACTTTATCAAAACTTGGGCGTTGAGCCCCAAAAACATGCTACGAGGGATCCGATGCCCAACATTGGGGCGGGAGGATTTGCCATGTCCCTTTTTCTGGTTTCCCTTACGGCGTGGTCAAAATGGACTTCTAGGGTTGGAAGCAACTAGGTCACAGGAGCTAGTTTACTCTATCAATGGGCCCAGGGGTTTCTGGAAGGGTTTTAAGGAGTTTTGATGAGGTCTGATGGCATTTGCTTGATATATCTCATCATCTGCATAATTTGCTTTTTGTTCCGTTACATTCTGACAACTTAAAAAAAATAGAGTTATTAATGGGCTTGACTCAATTAATTACGCTTAAGGTGGCATTCTTAGAGGAATACTTGACCAATCACCTTAGTGTAATAGCTCGTTGGAACTAGAACGAAAAGAGCTATAGGATGGGATGGTTAATAGGGATTTTTAGTGGCCTAAGGAGGCACAGTGGCCAATTGACCATTTTCCCACGTTAAAAAATATTTTAATTGAAGGAAATGTGCTCAATGATTAGAATAATAATAAAATAGGAGCTTCTAGAGGGGTCTATCAGATCTATAAAAAGAGGAGGAGAATGCCATTAGAGGACATCTTGAATTTGATCTTCTTCTTGCATGAGAGGTTTGTGAACTCGATTCTTTACTTCATGTGTAGCCCCAATCCCTCGGGTGATACAATGAAATTGAGCGAGTACCCATCTCCCCTTGTTGAATTCATCCAGAATTCATAAGAGAACTTAGCAGTGCAGTTTATATCAGTTTGTTGGAGTCAGTGCAGTGCAGGAAATTATCTTGGAGGCCAACTTTTCATCTCAGTTATTTTGGTTGTATTTGCATGTACTCTAATTTATCTATTATAATAAAAGTTGAGATTGTTTCTCTTCATCTTCTTGTTATTTTGCCGTATTCTAATGGTTATATTTCTACATGGCAATGTTTTGTGAAAAGAATGATAACTTTTTTAGAGAAATTCCGGTTGAGTTATATTTTTGCAAAACTTGGTCAAATATACCATTTGGGATATTTGTAATAGTAGTGGGAAGTAATTCTTGGTGAATATATTTATTTACATCTTATTCCTATCCATTTTTTATGTAAATACATGCTTAAATTATGGTGAAAAGTAACTAATGGTAAATATGTTATTCTTATTTATTTTTTTATGTAAAGACATGCTTAAGTTATGGTGAGATGTAACTGAGGGTAAATGGACAATTTAACTTATAGATGAAATAACATTTTTCATCAAAATTTGATCATTCAATTTTAAGCAAGATTGTGATTTTTTGTTGTTTAAAAAATATTTTTGAATGCATAAAAAGACTTGAGGTCTTGAAACACTAGTACATTTCAAGTTTGAAACCATTTCATAAATTCATTAAAACTAAGTTTTTTATTCAGTTTTGAAACTCTTGTTTGTTGTCTTTGATTAATAATATGAAGTGGAGGTGGGATTTTTCAACTTATCTTTCCCATTTATACCTTTCCTTCGCTCGTAATTATTTGGTTTTCTTTTTGCTAAAATGAGATTGATCCTACTCGTGCGGGGAATGGAGAGCATAAAACTTTGGAGACATTCAGAAATTCTGCAAAGCAACTTCCTACCAATTGATGTTTCTTGTGGACTTTACTTTTCTTCTGGGCAACAAGCTATATGTTTATGCGCATTGTTAAGTATTTCTAATTACTACCACTGTACTATTGAATGCCTGTGATGTTGATTTTAGTTTAGCAGGTGCTTTTGGTTTGTAAGTGGCCCAATTTGATATTAATTGAAGCATTCTATCAAAGATGGTATTCTTAAAGTCATTATATTGTGTTGGTGGGTTATAGACTATTTTGGTGTCAGTGACAAAAACAAATTAGTGTTTCTTTCTGCATGTGCATATCAAGAGAGTTACCACGATTATGAGAAAATTATGTGGGAGACCATTCCCACAAATGGCATAACTTTGAGTTTGACAACTGTTAGCGTTGGTTTCGACAATCTTGACAGCCTGCGTTGGACTATAAATCCCACTTCCGATTTACTAGACGGTTTTTAGAGCGCAACACATATATCCTTGCTGAACCCTTCGAGAATAATAAAGAACTTCAGTTTTTGGGCTTGGATTAATTATCCATAGACTTTACCACTATGCAAGGGCAATGGTTCAGGTATTGACTTCCATCCATGAATGGTATCTTGATTATTAGCACTGAACATTTTGGCTGAGAATTCTTGTTCCTGGTTATTTTCTTAATTGTGAGAAGAGAGTATTTGAAGTGAGTTGATTATATTTAAAATAATATTTTTTATTAGATCAATTAGTGTAGAGGTTTGGGGTTGTAGTGCATGGGGAAGATCTAGTTAATTCAAAAACAATTTATAAAACTTCAAGATTAAAGGAAATATTCTTGACCTATTCTCTTGATTGAAGCAGCCTTATATACTTACCAAGATTCACAGTCCACCATTATTATGTGTTATTCAATACTTTAACAAGTAGGATAAATGTAAATGTGCAGATTTACTAATAGTTACTATCCACCCAAATTTATTCAACTCTTTGTCCCTTGGCAATTAATTTATTCATTTCATATATCAATTTGCAATATTTTTAAAGCATAATTTTTATTTGAATGGCAGAGACTATGTTGCCCAGTAGCACTTGTTTTGTATGATTTTTCTGCAAAGCTTGATAATAAAAAACCACTATACAAATATCTAAAAATCATGTATGAATATTGCAACCATATCCATAAATTATGGTATAAAATATGTTAGGCAATTATCCATATGGCATTATATTGTGCAAAGATTGCAATAATACCTTCAAGTTATGGTCTAATAAAATGTAATAGTGTTGAAAAATAAATAAATTTTTCAATGTGAAACATTATAAGTTGCATTAGTCAGTGGTAAACTACTAGTGATCAACACTAGTAATGATCAACAAGAAAATCAATTACTAGAGTCCTACTTAACAAAAACTGATAACTACACTTTTTTAAACAATTTAAATATTTATTTAATTTTTTTTTTAATCCAACTTTTAAATTTAAAAAACATATAATAATAATTTCAAAACAATCAACCAAATTCAAATTTAATTTATAGTAGGTTAACCAATTAAATAACATTAATTAATTTTTTTTTTTTTTTATTTTTATTTTTTAATTTTTGTATTATTATTTTTTTAATATATAATTAATATAAATATAAATGTTACATAACATTAAAATTTTATATGTATTTATGTATAATTAATATAAATATAAATGTTGAAAAAAAGACATTTTTTACTCGAGGAAAAATCATAATTTGCATTAATATAAAGATGTGAATTACGTGATGTAAGTGATCTGAAAGCAGATAAAAAGCAGATAAAGAAACGGCTAACTATGTAGCCATCATTTAGATGATCATTGTATAAAAAGTATTCACGAAATAAATACATAAAAATGGTTACATAAGCCTATTAAATAGAAATATATCAAAACATCACTTAAGATTATTTTATATTATTATTAATTTTTTTAATTTATTATTTTGTAATATAAATATGTTTTTCTTTTATAATAATCTAAATAAAAATTGATTTTATAATATTTTAGAATAAAATATTTAATTTGGAATGAAGGTAATAATTTATTATTACTAGACTTTATTGTTAGAATTGTAACTAATTGAACTCTTTTCTAAGTAATGATTCTAGCCATAATTCTATATGGCTAGATGAGACCCACTTTTTTTAATTAGTAATAAAAAACAAAATTGTTACCAACAATTTATTGGGTACCGAGGTAGTCAAGCTTTGTTGTTTTAAATACCTTATAATTTGCAACTACATAATCAAGTAACCAATCTACAACTAGATGGTTTGTATTCTTTGGCTTCATAATAGTTTAGTGGATTATGTGATATCTGATATCCCTTATGTGATATCCAATATCTGTGTTTTCAACCAAATAGTAAATTTTGACCTCTTAAATGACCATGAACTTAATTTTGATAATAGACCTCTAACCTTAACCCTAACCTTTGCCATGCACAAAAGCCTCGTGCAAGAAAATAATGGGAAGCAAAGGCACTTAATTTTTGACAAAGGTAAAATTGATCTCTTTTTAAGGAATTTAAATAAGGATTTATTCCTCCACTTGTAATGACAATATTCAAAACAACTATCATAATTTTACTACAACCCTCTTCGTTTTTATTAACAAGTTCGCCATCTAGGTGTCTTATAAAAAATATAATATAACTATTAATTGTTGGTATGATAAAGATTGTAAAATTGCTGGAAAAATAATTAGGGATGCTCTTCACAAATCTTTAAATATTTATAAGATAAATATGTACAAAGCTCTTATTAAAAGGAAGAAATGCTACTACATAAATAAAAAACAAGAATAGTTGTTGCACATATATAAATCAGACCTTAGGAAGTTTGGCAGAAAATTTGAATTCATAAAACTAAAAAGAATATTCGGGTTCCCTTGAAGAATTGTAATTCCTACATTAAAAATATTTATGAATCCTCCAACACCATGGAAACCATTTGAATGCCCCTATAAAGGATGAAATCTTTTCTTTGGAAGATATTGAATTTGTGGTTAAGCAACACGCATCTGGAAAAATATAAGGACATTGAAGGCTACCAAGAAAAAATTTAAAAATAAGAGGGCCTACTCTCAACCCTCACATACACAAGCTCTTCAATTTCATTGTGAAGCAAGGTTTGCCAAGCTTTGGATGTAGAGCTTGATTGTGCCTAAAAAGTGGGGATAAAAGAAATCCCTCTAATTACAGGACCCTTACGATTAGCCACATTTTAGTCAAGTTGTACGAAGTTATTTAGGAAAAGAAGCTTAGCTTATGGATGGAAAATTATAATAAAAGAGCTAAAGGCCATGCTGGGGTAAGGTTATAACATTCAATGGTGGACTCCCTTATTACTCTTAGGATCATTGTGGAGGAGTGCTACAATAATAAAAATGATCTCTTCTATTATTTTGTTGACTTAGAAAATATTTTAACACCATACCCTAAACAAACTTATGGAAGAGGTTGGAAGAGATAATGGTTCCTCTTGAGTTGAGTGTTTTCATGAAAAGGCTGTATGAAAATGCTATTGCCAAGTTTAGGACTAGTGAGGGTTTGTGGGAAGAAATTAACTGCAATGTTGGAGTCAAGCAAGTGTGCCCCTTATTGACTACCCTTTTTGGCGTATATATTGATAAGCTAGAAAGTGCTTCGAAGACGTAAGTTGTGTTGGCCCCACACTTACTAGTATAGTCATATCTCTTCTCCTTTACGTTGAAAATAACGTTCTTTTTGTAAGGAGTCATTATTAACTTGAAAAACAATTAAGAATCCTCCAATATTTTTATCCTACTATGGGTATGTATGATCGTTAATACTAACAAAACAAAAGTCATGATTATTAAGTATAGAAAGATCACATATGATACTTTCATATATGATAATAACTAAGAGGAAGTTCTTTCATACAAATATCTTGGAATTGATATCCATCCCAAACTAAAATGGAATTATAGCATTGGAAAATGGATGATTAGAAAATGGAAAATTTATTATATAATGTAACCCTACTAGTTGCCCAAAAACATTTTCACCTCTCGAATCTTCATGTCGTGGCCAGGTTCACTCCCCTCAATCCTCTGAAGGTTGTTCTCCACCAGTTCTCTATACAATGTCCTCGTCATGAGCTTCCTTCCTGGTTTTGTGGTCTCACTAGGTGCACTGAATAGTCCCCTTGGTAAAAAATGCTCTATCCCATCGAAGCTTCCTTTATATCATTACAACCCCTTTGGATTTTAGTATTAAACCCCACAGGGGTCGTTCTCTCTCTGTTTATGGTTAAGCACACAATCCGTTCTCATCCCAAATTGTTGTAGACTCAGCTAACGCACTGACTTTGCTCGGTCGTGCCCAAATGACCTTGATGATGACCATAGGTCTTCGCTTTCCAATGAATAGCCACAAGTGACGTGATTCTCTGCCAGCGTGACCCCCCTCCCCTAATCGTAGTCAATATATAGTGGTGAGGGGTCCCACTACGCTTATGCTGCCAGATTGATCTATCTGAGTCTGGAAGTTCAGCTCGATCTAGATTTCTTGCAATAAGAGTTGAGGTCCACAAGATATTTGGTCCAGTGGTCAAGAGGTTTTTACACATGACTGATTTTCAAAGGGGCTAGATGAATCAAATATCCGACTAAATCCAGGTATAAGTTAGGTCCAGGAGTCAGGTTGCCACCAACAAAGTATTAAAACATATAAATACCATATTTTCAATAGCCTTGAATTGGCCTGGATCTGCTTGAGGTCTGACTATAATTTCTTTGGTTAACCTCTGTTGGATACGACCTGTTCAGTCGCGTCTTCACTGGATGGATATGTCAGATGAGTTTGCTCGAGTTTGCTCCGATTGCAAATGCTTCCTGTAAATTCTATTGGACTATGTGACCACCAACCATACTTCTTTGTTCACTATATCTTCTTGTTGATCCCTTTAACTTGTGCACCCTCAACCCCAACTTCTAGACTTAGCTTACCAGGTCAAGACTCTGCTACATCTTGTAGTCTTACACATCCGATTGCAAATGCTTCCTGAAAATTCTATTGGACTATGTGACCACTAACAATACTTCTTTGTTCACTATATCTTGTTGTTGATCCCTTTAGCTTGTGCACCCTCAACCCCAACTTCTAGACTTAGCTTACCGGTCGAGACTCTGCTACATCTTGTAGTCTTACACATATATGTTCTACCAACTCTTGATCGCTCACTTAAAGGAAAAATGAACTTAGAGGCAACGTGTAATGTTAGCTAGCCTAACACAGAGGCTCTTGCTCATAACACAGAAGCATTTGCTCGTTCAAACAGGACATTAATTCCCACTCAGAAAGAATTGAACATATAGAAACCTCAGAGTCTAATATAACTCACGAAGAAAATATTTACAAAGACCCTTATGTGGGTTCTCTCTCCATCGCATATGCACCTCTGCCTTTAATATGCGCTTAACATCGACAGCTTGACAGTCGTAATAAAAAATACTTATTATCCCTGTATGATTGGAGTTTCACCTTCCCTATGCCAACCGTTTAGACATGCTCATTAGAAAATCAAGACACACCCACATCATATACAAATGCATTTGTAATCACACATGCATAAAGGAAAATGCGCTCTGTTCCTCCTAAAACTATGATATTTTATAGAGGTTATAAGGCTCTATGACCGAGCTCCAGACTGGCGGAGTCACATAAGTAATCTAATTACATGAAGGAGATTAAGAACTATATTCATTACTTAACAAGAAATATTGACAATGAGTTACATGGACACTCTCTTTGGTCCTTCTAACTTTATGAGCTTTTATCTTCAACTTTGACTACCAGATTGGCTTTTCTTCACACACATATATTTTGGCTTTTCTTCACACACATATATTTTTTGATTACCTAGAATATCTCCTAACAGAATCAGATTGGTTTGAACATTTATCTCTTATTCCCATAACTATCTCACAACTCAGCTTGACACTTGTTGCTATTACACACGCCCACTTGAGCAAAATACCAACTGACCAAAATATCCTAATAACCTAATAATCCATATTCTTTCTAGAACCAGGACATATGGAACTACATTAAAATCTTACTATTCCTAATTTATACAAAACGCAGTTTGAGGGAATTTTCTTTCCCCTTGTAAATTTACATGACCCCCTTTTGGCTCTAGGAAATTGATTTCCTAGGGTTGTTGCTCCTGCATCAAATTCCCCATGTTGAAAATTTTCATGACCTCATGGTCATGTGCTTCAATTTTATTGTATCCCTCCTAGATACCATACTTCATATTGTTGTTGGTTACAAGCTTGTTCTAGTTGTTTTTTTACCATCTTCAATATGTCAAGGTACCATACCTTACTTTGTTGCTACCTTGTTGCTATATTGATGCAGTCCTCCACAACCAACAAAATTTCCTTGAATACTACCTTCTTTCTTTGGTGGTTTCCATACCTATAAATTTGCAAAAATTGTAATGACATGCTCTTTGGTCATTTCTGCTCCCATTTTGTCTTGGGTGTATCCTAGATGCACATGTATTTCCTTATCAAATTTGGAGTTGCATAGATTTCTCCAAATTTCCCCTTTCTACTCATATTCTTCTGACAACACTAGCTATCCCTTTTCTGCATACTCAACTATACTCCCAACAACCTTTTCATCATAGAATTTATCAAAATATTTAGATGCTTTGAGAAACTCATCATTTTTCCAATTTCTTAGCTACATTCTCCACACTGTCTTCCTCAACCCTGGGACTGTCCAACTAGTCCTCTAGAAATTGCAAATCCCTTCCATATTGTGACAACATGATATTTATATGTTGTCATTTATCCTTGTTGTGAGTGTCTCCACAAATTATCCTTTTATCTTTGCTTCTTTTCATAACAACCTTCAAGAGTTTTCATTTATCCTTTACATGGTTATCTTCATAAACTAACTTAGTTCTGGGTGTTGTCATGATTTCTTTTTTCAATTGGTGGTAGGACTCCCTTTGATTATCTTCAAGAGACAGTGTACTTTATTCCTTCTTTGGGACAATTTTTCTATGCTCTTTACTTGTCAATGCACCTTTACAACCATTTAGCAAAATTTCATTTTTTAAAGGTAGATACATTACCTTAGCATCTACAACTTCATTCTTTGCATGTTCACTAGGATTTACTCTCCCTTTCACCATTATAAGTGTGTTTCCTTTCATTTCATTTGTTGAATCTTCCTTGCCTCTATCTCTTAGAGAAAATTCCACCTTATCTTCTTCTTGTATGACAAATTTTAAGTGTTTCCAACCTTCACTACCTGCAAAACTTGCATCCACACATAATTTGTCATTTTCGAAAATACAAGGTCATCTAGCCTCATTCTCTACCATCAACTTCTCCAGTTATTTTGGAATTTTTACACAATCCATGAGACTTTTTGTTGGTCTCATGGCCTCCTCTTCACTGTCGTCTTCACCAAAGATTAGTCCTCGTTTGGGATCACAAAAGTGAACATCCTCTCCTTCATACTCAATCTTCCCAAGTTCTCTTTTCTTTAGTGAAGCACTTAGGTTGTGCCTTAGCCTCTTGTGCAACAAAGGCCAATTCACATTTTTCTCCCTAATACCCAACCATCTCTCTAGTCTTCTTCCTTCTCCTGTAGCATCTGCAACATTACGTTGACTCTTTCCTTTAATTAAGTCATTTATCAATCAAATTCTTCTTGACTAATCCTTCCTCTCATGCCATTTACATTGAAATATTATTTTCCTTTGTTTTGGCTTGCACCTGAACCTTTTCTAGTCACCTTCTCCTTCCTTCTGTGAGATTCTTCTTGTTGGCATTGATGTCAACATTAATCCACAATGGCATGGCATGAATCTTGATGACAGTGGCGTAGATATCGCTTGATGATTGGACAACAACACAAAAAAAAAAATGAGCTAAGCAATGGACATTGATTAAAAACAACTATCCCATGTTCACAGCCCAGATTGCACATGGAAAACCCACTTCTACGTTCCCGAACATGGAAAACAATACAGGGAATCAAAACCATGACCTTCTCCCTTGGTTTTTCCCATGGAAGTCTCATGTCGACATTCCAGGTAATTCTACCATGGTAAATACCCAAGGTATTCTTAGTCAGCTTGGTCGATCAAAATTTATATATTCAAATGCCACTTGAGGTGAAGGTCCGAGGTAAAGCAATCAAGTGTGCTATGGTCTATTGTGCACGAGAATTTGACTTAGTTTTGTTTTGGCATAAATATGATGCATGGTTATTTCTAATGATCCAAGAAGTTTATCTTTTATTTTCATTTTTTTATAGCACAAGACCGGTTATAATTTGTTGAAGGCATTTTGACATGGGGATCGATCTAGTGTCAATATGAGGGTTCTTTATTTCTGTGGTGCCTCAATGTTCTGGTATGAAAGTGAGCCTAATTATTATGCCTTGTATTCGATATGAGGTGGTGGCATATCTAGTGAATGATTAATTCATTATGTGTCAAAATAAGGTATGATTATTCATTGGTTGAATGTGTGCTTCCATCTCTATGAATAATCAATATGGTGTGTGGAAGTCTTAGTCCTGGTGCGATACCATTTCTTGTGTGTGGTTTGATGCATCATCAATCTAGAGTTTGATTGGAGTAAATCAATCTCATTTTTATCAATCTGGAAATGTTTAAGTTGTTAAAAATATGCAATTAGTGTCAAATTCCACTTTGGATAGCTCACCTGATAGAGATAATGATTTCATTGAATTCCTCTTTTGGAGAGGACCAAAATCGACCTAAAGATCACTCAAATCGGATAAGGGAAAGTGTACTTATGAGGAAAAGCCCAAATGTGCACATTTGTCAAGGTCGACCTTAACAAAGTGGACAACCTTGAAATGCTATGAATACAAGTGCCATCTACCTCATTTGGACACAATGACGAGACACTCTTCTATCTTGTTTCTAGCTCGCAAAGGTCTGAGGCTTGTTCACGAAGGATCAGGTTCACTTTGAGGTGGAATTGCAGGGTTTGAGGCTTGCATATCTGATTTAGGGTTTTGTGCCCCAGTCACAAGCACAAAACAAGAAGGATTCGACTAAAGTCACACGCATAGAAACTCATCCATGTGACTGGAGCCTTCTAGTTGCACGGACAACTCTCCATCCATGCAATTGGGGGTTTAGGGTTTCCGCAGTCCAGATCTGACCCCAGTTGCTCGCATGTCAGGCTTAAGGGCACCACTGGGACAACTATAGTTGCTTGCATGACACCTCCTCCGTGCGACCGGGATCTAAAAGATGAAATCTCAGTCTTCCGAAGATTTTGCTCAGTGACCACAGAGTTTGGCAGTTGACTGCAGACAATGACAGTTCATTAGTCTTCAGAATCAGAGTTTTGAGTATATACATTATTGGGTTCATTTCATGGATGATGTAGTTGTTTTGCTAGTTAGTTGCATAGATGAAGATATGGATCATTGTATTCCCTTTTGCTGAATTATTTGATGAAAATCTAAGACGAAGAATTTGCAAGGGTTTTCCCCATAGTGGTTTTTTCCCTAGTCTCCGACCAATCTTGGTGCCTCTATGTGTGAATGCTTTTCTTCTATTGTTCCTTTATGTTTCGTTGCATTAATGATGATGATATTGTTCTTTCTACATAGTTTCATATGATGATGAATAATGATGTAAATCTTAATAATGTTATGATGTTATGGGGTGAACTTAATGTGTTAATGAAGAAATGCAATTATCAAAGCAAAGAACAATATATCCCTATGAAAAATCGACATAAATGATGTGTAAATATTGAGCTCGTGGCATGATGCATCGATCAGTATGGAGTCCTAGCATGATTGAGTTAAGCGCTATGGTGCAATTAGACCTTGTATTGTGTATATAGGAGTGAAGTTATGCTAGGAGTAACCATGATATATTGATGTCAATTTTGAATATGTTGTAGATCGATTGAAGATTGGCAAATCCTGTAAACTGCTTTTGAGGACTGTGGTTTTTGGTATCTTGTGCACAACAAAGTTATTGATGTATATGGTCATATATGTCTTCTTTGAAACTTGTTGTTTCAAGGGTTGATCTGTAAGATGTTTCCTAACATTGCTCTTTGAATCAATGTAATCAATTTTGATTTTGGAAGTAACTATGTATTGCCATAGTCGATAAGGCAATCGGTTGTCCAAGAAACAAAACCAATTGAAGCTCCATGGATGACACATGAACCTGATGTACATGAATTTGTTGCATTGATGTAGTGTTCACTAGCGTGATTGAGAGTGTGGATCATTGAAACTTCCCTTGAGGTGTATATGAAAGTTAAATGTTCAGAATGTGTACCAACCTTTTATCAAATTTTTCATGTGTAGCACCAATGTGATTAGTTTCTTTGGCTCAATCGCTTGGAAACCTTTTGTTCTGGTGCCTATTGAAACAGGTGTGAGCAAGTTCATTTCCAGTGTGCCCCGTTTGGTGAATCTGCATCAAAGAGTGGTAAGTAAAAGAGGTTTTTTCACATTGATTTGTGATGTAGTGGTTAGTGAGATTCGATGTAATCAATCTGGTATAACCCCTGCAACAAATACCTCTTGATCCTTTCCATAGAAACTATGTTCTAAAAGTTGGTAGATGAATTTGTTAAATATTTTCTGGATTAAGCCCTTTGTGACAAGGATATTGTACAAGATTTGTTGTAGATAGCATAAGAAAATATACATATAATTACTTTTCATACCTGTTGTCTGGTGTCTATGGCCACAACCAACACAAATAGTATGACATCATACAACTAAGCTTCCTTAATCAAAATTCACTATTTCCAAGGGTAATTGTGGTTACTTGTCCAACTCAGAAATTGGAGTTTTAGAAACAATATCTATGCTCAGAACAATACTTGGGTTTGAAGCCTATGTTTGATACTAAAATTGATTTAATAAGGGTTGTTGAAGAGTGTGTGTAGTCTAACCTGATGTGTGGAACCTCTGAGGTCAGAATTGTAATCTGCTACTACCAACTATCTTGTCATAATGTTTTAGAGGCTATAATATTGATTTAATGTTGCAATATATTGTTGCTACACATAAGTTATGAAGGTAACATTGAATATGAGATGTTGATATGCTGATGAAAAGGATTAAAAATCTAACCTGGAGACAAAGCTACTTGTTGAGAATATTGTTGTCAGTCATTGTACTAAGGTTGACTTTTTGATAGGGAAAGGTATTATTTAGGTTGTTGATGAGAATGAATAGATTGTTAATGATATGCTTCTTAGAATTGATATAGCTAGGTACATTGCTCACATACATGAAGCTTGTTGAGCTTATTATATCATTATGTTTTTGTAGGAGTTTATGATCTTTGATGCAATGATGATCTGATGATGACTATGGGTTGTTGCTTTAGTGAGGAGAAGACTGCTATTGTGTACGAGATATATGAAAGGGTTGTTTGAAAATATTTGTATCCATGCTTAAAGATAATTATTCACTATGATCAACTTTTGAGTCAAAGATTTGATGCATTGCTAGTTACATATATGCTAAGGCTGCTAACTATTTGCTACTGTTGTTCGAAGTTCTTATTGATGAGACTAGATTAGGGTTTGAATATTATTGTTTTTGTTGGTGGCATTTTTGCAATATGATTGTATGTTCATTAGAACTTATGTTGCAGGTATGTGTGCTTGAACATGATGATGTATTGCATAAATTGACCGCCCTTGAGTCTGGATTATGCGAGAAAAGAAAACCCTCTTCCAGATTTGGTAATGTTGTAAAAACCCCAAATACGATGAGCCAGGTGTCGATAGCTGCTCCATTTCGAGATCCTGATATGGAGACTCCATCTAGATAGATACAAATTTGTATGGGTCTGATGTGTAGTCAACAACATCCTCATCCATATCAACAAATATCCACCCTATTGGTCAATTTCACCATAGATAAACTCAAAAGAAACTTCAGTTTCCCAAAGAAAGAGACAAGTTGTCTTGCTAATCTCTTAGAGAAGTAGTGATAACTCAATCACGAGAACTTTATCGCTGACATTTTCGTTGAAACCCTATCTCTTTTGCACCAAGAGACTTGTTGAAAACCATTAATATCTCCCTTGAATAAGCCTCTTCCACTGTCTGCTCTGGTAGCCAAACTAGAAAATTTAGAGACCATTGGTAATAACCCTAACCCATTCCCTATGGTAGCTTCAGATGTGAACCCTTGAACTATAGAGCCATTTTTCTCCCCCGAAATAGGAATTTGTAATTATTTGTGTTTTTAAAAAGTTTTTTTTAACTACATTGTTGATTTTCAACTTTAATACTTGAATTCTTATTTTCAAAATGCTATTAAATAAATATAATAAAAACTAAAATAATATTTATCAACACTCTGAAATATAAAATAGAGGTTGTGTATCTTGTATTTTGATCAATAAATTAATCTATATATATATATATATATATATATATATATATATATATATATATATATATATATATATATATATATTTAATTTATCAATAAATTAATATAACTATTTTAATTTGTTATGCTTATAAATACGTTTATTTTCAAATAGCCCGAGAGTTAGTTCATTTGGTCGACCCTATTGTTAAAACACCTTTATTATTGAGGATCACAGGTTCAATTCTCTCTCTTAGGGTTAGTCTCTGTGGTTGAGTCGGCAGGAAGTGAGCCCTTCAGGTGGATCTGTCTGTACAAATATTCAGTGGACGTAGCCAATGGGGTCTATGAACCACATAGAAAAAAAGAAATTTTATTATGAAATAGAACTGCAAATTTAATTTATTTTTTAATAATTAATAGGTGGATGGTAGGGATTTATTTTTATTTTTTTTTCCAGAGAAAAATCAAACTTTTTATTAAGTTAATAAAAATTTACATCTGCAGATGCAAAAGCATTATTATTTCTGTGTGTCCTCGGGAGACATATAAAACTTAGATAGTCTATGACAAAGTCCACAAAGTATTGTAGAAAAACTAAAGATGATACCCAAGCCTCTCAACATAGAGAAAACAACCCTCATAATAGCCATATTCATGTACATATATTTCACGATGCCAAAAACTAATACAATCTTTTGCCACAAAAGAAAATCTATATAACCTATCTTCAAAAAGAAAAATAAATATAGAGTGTTGTTATCAGTAAAAAAACACTTCTACAGGTGCTGTTGTAGATAAAAACGAACAAATGGCTGCTTTTGTAGAGATTAAAAAAAACCTATCAAGTGATGAAAGGAAGGTGTTCATATTCTTGAATCTTCCCATCTATGGTCTCTTGAATATGTCATCTGCCCAAAGCTTGTTGAGTACCATCTTTAGATAGGAGATTTTCCTCTGTATTTCGTTCCCTGTATATGTGGTAAACAAAGATAAAATAAAAAACCTATTTGATAGAAAAAATTTCTTCAATGAGAGGGATCAAAGTATGATTTTGACATCTCTGCACTGCATTAAACTAATTTATAACATTTAATGAATCTCCAAATACTTGCAATGAATCTAAACCTAGTTATCGTGCCCAACATAATAATAATTTCAATGATAATTGCTTTGCATAGTTGTTCGTTCTTGTTCCAAGTCCAATTTTTATTTTTAAATGTTTGCGACAGTTGATGTGAATAATCAATCTAGCCCCACATCTATTCTAAGCATCAGATGCTCCATCGAAATATGCCCACGAAATTTGTGGGTTGATTTGCTCTTCTCTAATAATTCCCGAAGCCGAAGTCAACAGGGGAGTTGGGAGTAATGAATATATTGCTGCAATTTCAATAGCTATGAGAGAGGGAGCCAAAGGAGTGTCTCTAAAAATGCCTTTGTTTCTTCCTAGCCATATGCCCCAAAATATTATTGGTGGGACATTTCTTAATTTTTCATCTGGCATAACAGTCCACCTTTTTTTCCAAACTTCCCTTACATTTAATCCTCTCCAGTCCATGTTGAGACCTAGGTGATTCAGTGATGCTTCCTGAACTTTTAAGGTAAATGGGCATCTTAAAAAGAGATGATTTACTAATTCTTCAACATTTTTGCATAGCACGCACCAACCTGGTCCATGTTTGTTTATTTTCTGAATATTGTCCCAAGTAAGAACTTTGTTTCTGAGGAGGCACTAGAGGAAAAGCCTTGACTTTGTAGGGCACTCTAGTTTCCAAAGCGATTTCCACTACCATACCTGAAAATTGGGGACTCTCCTATCGATTTGATAGTTGTAACCAAATTTAGGTGCATAAAAATCAGGTGGGGCATGGACCCATCCGAGTTCATCAATCCGATCCGTGATCCCAACATGTGTTCTTTGTAGTTCTCAGATGTATTCCTGCCAAGCGGCTTCTAGGTTTGGGACTAACTGAAGTTGTTTAGCCGATTTCCAACCTTGATGCCAGATCGAGGAACCCTCTTCGTTTACTACCTGCTTTAAATAGATCGTTTAAGGTTTTTATTAATTCCCTTGGAAATTCGTAGCCTTCTCTGTATCCTACCCAAGGGTCAATGCCAATTCTGACTTTTTATCCATTCCCTATATGCCACGCTAGACCATCTTCAATGACCCTAAAATATTCCACTATAGCTTTCCATATTATTGAAGCATTTGGAGTTCTCTTGTACAAACCTTCACACCAAATCCTCAATGGATAGAGCATCGATGTACTTCCTTTTGACTACTGCAGTCCATAGGTTGTTTGATGATAATATGCGCCATCCAGATTTTGCCACAAGAGATTTTGCAAAAGTAGGTAGGTCCTTAATTCCCCAGCCTCCCTAAGCCTTTGGGAGGGCTACCTTTTCCCATGCAACCTGTTAGCGCTTGAAATTTCACCTCAGGATGAGAAAGGCAAACCTCAAGGCTACATCAAACCATTTAGCCTCGTAGCTAGCCCTACGGGGCAGGAGAAGGCTCTCTCCGGTCAATCTTGGCAGATCTTCAATGGGATGAGATGACCAACAAGGTAACACTGATATTAGGCTAGTAAACTGATTAAAAAGGTTGATTTGGGGTCTTTTGGGTTTTTGGTGGCAAAATCACAGCTTGAAACAGAGAAATATAATGAACAACACAGGTTATCGACCGAGGCAAGGTAGGCAAGAAATTTAGCATCAAATCTAGATTTTAAATGGGATGGCAAGACTGGTGAGGAGCTGACAAGGGCATAGGAGATGAGTCCTTGTCAAACAGAGGAAAACATTAAACATGAACAAACTTATAGGCAGAGCATGGCAGGCATGAATTCTTACCTAAACACTTCATTTGTTCAGTTAGAAATGATCATGTAGTGAAATGAAACATAACAGATTACATATGAAACAAGGGAAAACTTATGCTAAATTATCATACCATAGGAATCTCAGAAGTCAGAGCTGTGTAATTTCATTAAATTCTCTGCCAAAAACTGTACATGGTAAGCTCTGTTCTCCACCAGCTCTCAGCACTCAGAACTCTCCCCTCTCTCTCTCTAACTCAATTTTTCCTTTTAATATATGAAACAAAACACAGCTGGGGGAAAACAAATCGACCCCAAGACCAGGAATTTGTTTTTATCATTATTAATAAATAAACTAACAGAAAACAATCAGCTCTTCTGAAAATAAAAATGCGCTCCTTCTTCTACTCGAACTGTTGAAAACTGATGAAGCGGTGGCATTACAGGTGTCAATCCCATTGCTGAAGACAAATATAGGCAATCGAATCTTGTTCCCTGCCACTTGCAACTGCAGTCACAAAATAGATCATCGGTTCCTGTTTCTCTGCTATGACAGGTGTCTTTGTTTAAATGTAAAACTGATCCTTTAAAAAACGTTCCCATCTGAACAATCACAGCTGCAGTTTACCGACCTCTGCACGTGTCTTCAGTTTGACATGTGCAACACCATTAGCGATAACATTGCTACGGTGGAACGTTATGAAACGCTGTTTCAAACCGCCATTCACTCTCTGAATTACATGAACATATAATTGATAATCAATGCAGAAGAGCCTGTCCTAATATCCTAATAAAAATGGACGCTGTTACCAATAAAATCACAAGTATAGCCAAGCTTATATCCTGAAAGTATTAAATTAACTATGTAGCTGTCCATGTCAATGATTTGTTCAATTCGAGACCTCCATACTACAAACTGGGCATATCTTATTTATTTGAAACCAAATTTTGATGCAATCTGAATGATTATATCCTTCCTTCGTGATTGAAGTTTCTAAGACCTGTAGACGACCATCCTCCTCAAGTGTATGTGTATGTGACTGTGACTGCATTATCGTCTCGCTGCTGGCACGGAAAGGAAGCACCACCACTCTTTCAGAAATGTTTCGAACTGAATAATCATCTTTTGACGAAACTTAAGTTTCCGTGTGAACACATCCAGCAGAATGAAAGCAGACACATATCTGAATGGGAATATTATCAGCACTGCCGCCATTCCCAAAGGTGACAATACAACTTCATTGGTAACCTGGGTTTGACCAGATATAAAAATTGTCCGAAGTTTCAACAATGCAACATTTAACTTTTGAAGGTGATCTTCCATCTCATTCATCGCCTCCTTTAATACAATAATCTTTTGAATGGTGTTTGCAGGTGGTTTTGAATGGTGTCCCTATGCTTTAAGTGCTTTCATTACAAGCATAGTCACTGCCACTTTCGTATATGCTGGGTGAGATCTTGACAGGTCGCGTGCAGAACTGGACGGGTCGCGCATACCCAACGGGTCGCGCCCGTGTTATTTTGCAATGGTTGGGACCCCCTGGACGGGTCGCGCCCACCCAACGGGTCGCGCGCAGCTGTGGACGGGTCGCGCACCGATCCTCTTTGCAATTTATCTATTACTTTGTCTTGGATATCTCATCATTGATTTTGCGCGTTCCGAATGCAGGCCACCACGATCAGATGAGGGCAATCCTTCAAATACCAATCCTTGTCCCTCCAATTATGCATACGTGCAGAGAGGGCCTCAAAATATTCCTTGTTGGAACGCAATGTGGTATCGATGCAGCTCAAAAGAGCATTCAAATGCTCTCGAATGATTCCATCAAGTCCACCAGAGCTTCCTGCCGCCATCTCGCCAACTACTTGTATTATAATATCTCCTCTAACAACTGGATCTTCTACTTGTGCTGGAAAGATCTTTGTAGTTGGAAACTGATAATCGTCCTGACCGAATGTTTTACGAAGATAGCATATGTGAAGCAACTGCCAAGCACATTTTACAATTCTTGCACCCATAGTTTTCAAGCGTGGTTGCCCGAGAAACTCCATATTATTAGAAGCAGACTTTGAGGGCATTATCCGTTATCAAAGTAAAACCATTCTTTAATAATGGCAGCAGAAAATCATATATATTTGCCAAGACAGAAAGCAATTGAGCAAACTGAGATGGAGATGGAGCAAGTGAGCTTCATAAAATATTGCCTTAGAATCATGGTAATGTGCAATCCAAGTTACACAAGCCACAAAAAATGCGTCAAAATTATGGTGCGATCCATTTCTTTCGGCAATACGATCCACAAATTATGAATCTAACCACTGAATTATTTAGACAAAGCGATATGTAACCCACAGAGAAATGTATTCAGATTACTGTAATAGACTGCGAGAAGGGTATATGAGGCTATGAATATTTGATCAAGATCTGGATCTGCAACATCAATTTTCCAGCATCAATTTTCCAGAAGAATTCTCTTTCCCACGTGACCCCTCTCTAACTTCATCCAACACACTTGCAAGTTGAAGTCGTTGAGCTGCATTGATCTCATTCATTGCCTTCTGTACTGAAGGATCCAGAACTATATCAACCACAAGTATCTGTTGTATGTTATACCCATATGACCCCATTGCTTTTTCAAGCTCTTCTAACACAACTTTGGCAACATCGCCCTTTTGCTCAAATAATTCATCCAAATTCATCTTTGGAACATTTGCTCGAACCACATCAAACACATAAGCTTGAATTTATTCTTGAGGATTTTGCAGCTCATAAAATGCATTGTCAGCATTCTGTTTCACAACACGATACTGGATAGAGCAAAATAATTGCACAAAGACATTGTCCTGAAATTTATCTGAAACCATATGACGAAGTCGTTGATAGTAAACTGGACCAATGAATATTTCACAAGTAAGCTCTGTACCAAGGGTGCCACTGTAGGGAACCTCTGTGCCATGATAGTTGAAACCATATGAAGATAAAACTTGACCAAATTCATCAACAGTAGAATCTGATGTATGCTTTGTTTTCTTTGTGCTTTTACAGAGGTAGGAGCTTGAAGTCGCTGCCAGTTGAAGAGCTGAAGAACAAATTACATAATCTAAAAAGCAACATTTAAATGATTTCTTCTTCAAAACCCTGTTTTGAAGAAGAATCAATCTCTGACATGAGACGGAGTCTAACATCGGCTCCACTTGGGATGGCAGCTGCCGCTCCGTGGAGGTGCCAAGAACCGCAGAACTTTGGGAGAGCAGACAGTGCCTCCACCCATTGGGCAATGGAGTCATCATCGACCCAACTCTTGACTTAATTTTCAAACTGAAACTGAACTCAAACAATCTTCAAGCAAACTAAAACAAGATGCTGCCCTTATGGCTGCTTATTTATTTACAAAGCTACCCTACTTTGCTGTACAAACACTAGATCAGGTAACACTAAAATGCCAAATTAACCATTCAAGTAAACCTGAAAATGAAGCCGCTTGAGAATGCTGCCACGAAGTCACAGATGCAATTGCTGGCAGCCCTTCATGCACGTACTGAGCCTGGTCACGGAAAATACAGCCTGATCTATCAATCAAACTGAAAAATGTGTCCATGTATGCCGCAATAGGATCACGGAAGCCGGACTCTGTTGGCTGCCCCAACTCTGTGATGCATACTTCCAGCTGCACACTGTCAATGTAAACGACTGTAGGCAATTCTATGATATCTTGTTGCGAATGAGGAAGGATTTCCAAGAACGTTTTAGGGTCTTGGAAATCATATGACTGAATTTGCTCATCTAAACATTGAATCTCCTTTTCGATTCTTTCAACAATTAACTCACACAATTTAGTTTTGAATCCAGGGAACCGTGTAGATTTCATCCATTGAAGCAAGGCATTGAAAACATTTTCATCAAATTCATTATCTGCTAACAGCTCTCTTATTTCTTCTACAGCTTCACACAGGGTAGGGTTTGCCACATACCCTTCCATTGCATGAATAGATCAGCAAGCGTTAGACTGTCTGGATCGAGTTGGAGTCGCCAGGTGAATGGTTCAGCCTGCATAAGTGTCTGACTGCTGTCCACCATCAGCATCAGATCTGCACCTTGATTTCATGTACTGGGACAAGACAATCAACAAGTCGAATGTTCTCCCCAGTATGGTCGCCAGTATGTTAGCGCTTGAAATTTCACCTCAGGCTGAGAAAGGCAAACCTCAAGGCTACATCAAACCATTTAGCCTCGTAGCTAGCCCTACGGGGCAGGAGAAGGCTCTCTCCGGTCAATCTCGACAGATCTTCAATGGGATGAGATGACCAACAAGGTAACACTGATATTAGGCTAGTAAACTGATTAAAAAGGTTGATTTGGGGTTTTTTGGGTTTTTGGTGGCAAAATCACAGCTTGAAACAGAGAAATATAATGAACAACACAGGTTATCGACCGAGGCAAGGTAGGCAAGAAATTTAGCATCAAATCTAGATTTTAAATGGGATGGCAAGACTTGTGAGGAGCTGACAAGGGCATAGGAGATGAATCCTTGTCAAACAGAGGAAAACATTAAACATGAACAAACTTATAGGCAGAGCATGGCAGGCATGAATTCTTACCTAAACACTTCATTTGTTCAGTTAGAAATGATCATGTAGTGAAATGAAACATAACAGATTACATATGAAACAAGGGAAAACTTATGCTAAATTATCATACCACAGGAATCTCAGAAGTCAGAGCTGTGTAATTTCATTAAATTCTCTGCCAAAAAATGTACATGGTAAGCTCTGTTCTCCACCAGCTCTCAGCACTCAGAACTCTCCCCTCTCTCTCTCTAACTCAATTTTTCCTTTTAATATATGAAACAAAACACAGCTGGGGGAAAACAAATCGACCCCAAGACCAGGAATTTGTTTTTATCATTATTAATAAATAAACTAACAGAAAACAATCAACTCTTCTGAAAATAAAAATGCGCTCCTTCTTCTACTCGAACTGTTTAAAACTGATGAAGCGGTGGCATTACATGTGTCAATCCCATTGCTGAAGACAAATATAGGCAATCGAATCTTGTTCCCTGCCACTTGCAACTGCAGTCACAAAATATATCATCGGTTCCTGTTTCTCTGCTATGACAGGTGTCTTTGTTTAAATGTAAAACTGATCCTTTAAAAAACGTTCCCATCTGAACAATCGCAGCTGCGGTTTACCGACCTCTGCACGTGTCTTCAGTTTGACATGTGCAACACCATTAGCGATAACATTGCTACGGTGGAACGTTATGAAACGCTGTTTCAAACCGCCATTCACTCTCTGAATTACATGAACATATAATTGATAATCAATGCAGAAGAGCCTGTCCTAATATCCTAATAAAAATGGACGCTGTTACCAATAAAATCACAAGTATAGCCAAGCTTATATCCTGAAAGTATTAAATTAACTATGTAGCTGTCCATGTCAATGATTTGTTCAATTCGAGAACTCCATACTACAAACTGGGCATATCTTATTTATTTGAAACCAAATTTTGATGCAATCTGAATGATTATATCGTTCCTTCGTGATTGAAGTTTCTAAGACCTGTAGACGACTATCCTCCTCAAGTGTATGTGTATGTGACTGTGACTGCATTATCGTCTCACTGCTGGCACGGAAAGGAAGCACCACCACTCTTTCAGAAATGTTTCGAACTGAATAATCATCTTTTGACGAAACTTAAGTTTCCGTGTGAACACATCCAGCAGAATGAAAGCAGACACATATCTGAATGGGAATATTATCAGCACTGCCGCCATTCCCAAAGGTGACAATACAACTTCATTGGTAACCTGGGTTTGACCAGATATAAAAATTGTCCGAAGTTTCAACAATGCAACATTTAACTTTTGAAGGTGATCTTCCATCTCATTCATCGCCTCCTTTAATACAATAATCTTTTGAATGGTGTTTGCAGGTGGTTTTGAATGGTGTCCCTGTGCTTTAAGTGCTTTCATTACAAGCATAGTCACTACCACTTTCGTATATGCTGGGTGAGCTCTTGACAGGTCGCGTGCAGAACTGGACGGGTCGCGCATACCCAACGGGTCGCGCCCGTGTTATTTTGCAATGGTTGGGACCCCCTGGACGGGTCGCGCCCACCCAACGGGTCGCGCGCAGCTGTGGACGGGTCGCGCACCGATCCTCTCTGCAATTTATCTATTACTTTGTCTTGGATATCTCATCATTGATTTTGCGCGTTCCGAACGCAGGCCACCACGATCAGATGAGGGCAATCCTTCAAATAACAATCCTTGTCCCTCCAATTATGCATACGTGCAGAGAGGGCCTCAAAATATTCCTTGTTGGAACGCAATGTGGTATCGATGCAGCTCAAAAGAGCATTCAAATGCTCTCGAATGATTCCATCAAGTCCACCAGAGCTTCCTGCCGCCATCTCGCCAACTACTTGTATTATAATATCTCCTCTAACAACTGGATCTTCTACTTGTGCTGGAAAGATCTTTGTAGTTGGAAACTGATAATCGTCCTGACCGAATGTTTTATGAAGATAGCATATGTGAAGCAACTGCCAAGCACATTTTACAATTCTTGCACCCATAGTTTTCAAGCGTGGTTGCCCGAGAAACTCCATATTATTAGAAGCAGACTTTGAGGGCATTATCCGTTATCAAAGTAAAACCATTCTTTAATAATGGCAGCAGAAAATCATATATATTTACCAAGACAGAAAGCAATTGAGCAAACTGAGATGGAGATGGAGCAAGTGAGCTTCATAAAATATTGCCTCAGAATCATGGTAATGTGCAATCCAAGTTACACAAGCCACAAAAAATGCGTCAAAATTATGGTGCGATCCATTTCTTTCGGCAATACGATCCACAAATTATGAATCTAACCACTGAATTATTTAGACAAAGCGATATGTAACCCACAGAGAAATGTATTCGTATTACTGTAATAGACTGCGAGAAGGGTATATGAGGCTATGAATATTTGATCAAGATCTGGATCTGCAACATCAATTTTCCAGCATCAATTTTCCAGAAGAATTCTCTTTCCCACGCGACCCCTCTCTAACTTCATCCAACACACTTGCAAGTTGAAGTCGTTGAGCTGCATTGATCTCATTCATTGCCTTCTGTACTGAAGGATCCAGAACTATATCAACCACAAGTATCTGTTGTATGTTATACCCATATGACCCCATTGCTTTTTCAAGCTCTTCTAACACAACTTTGGCAACATCGCCCTTTTTCTCAAATAATTCATCCAAATTCATCTTTGGAACATTTGCTCGAACCACATCAAACACATAAGCTTGAATTTATTCTTGAGGATTTTGCAGCTCATAAAATGCATCGTCAGCATTCTGTTTCACAACACGATACTGGATAGAGCAAAATAATTGCACAAAGACATTGTCCTGAAATTTATCTGAAACCATATGACGAAGTCGTTGATAGTAAACTAGACCAATGAATATTTCACAAGTAAGCTCTGTACCAAGGGTGCCACTGTAGGGAACCTCTGTGCCATGATAGTTGAAACCATATGAAGATAAAACTTGACCAAATTCATCAACAGTAGAATCTGATGTATGCTTTGTTTTCTTTGTGCTTTTACAAAGGTAGGAGCTTGAAGTCGCTGCCAGTTGAAGAGCTGAGGAACAAATTACATAATCTAAAAAGCAACATTTAAATGATTTCTTCTTCAAAACCTTGTTTTGAAGAAGAATCAATCTCTGACATGAGACGGAGTCTAACACAACCCAAGGGAGAACTCCTTCCTCCTTTTCACCCACCCATAGGAAATGTCCACACAGTTTCATTATTGCAGAAAAAAATTCCTTTAGGGATGCATGTGAGGGCTATCCAATAAACAAAAATTATAATTAAAACTGATTTTATTAGTACCAGCGTCCCAACCCTCGAGAGACATTTGTAACTCCAATGCTTTATAAGTTTTTTCAATCTTGGCCAGAAGCCACTTCTAGTCTTGTTTTTTATAGGAGTCTGGTTCGAGGTGGAACCCCAAGTATTTGAGACTATCCTTCATATGATTTGCTTCAAAAGGAAGAAAAGATTAAGCCCTATGAATTTATGCCTATGATAATCCTTCATGTACCAAAGAGGATTTTTGCTCGTTTATACACATACCTATGTCTTTTAGGAACAAATTGAGTGATTCTTTCAGCTACTGAAGTTCCCTTCTGGACCCATCACTAAAAAGAAGAATGTCGTTAACAAACAAAAGGTGGGTTACGAACAAATTTATGTCTACCTCGACTCCTTTTACATCTCTTAGGAACAAAAGTGGAGACAAGGGGCAACCTTGTCTGAGGCCTCTTAGGGCATGGAAGAAAGGGGAGGCCACTCCGTTTATTAAAATTGCAAAGCTCACATTTGTAACACACCTCATAACCCAGTTGATAAAAGCAATATCAAATCCTAGATGTGTAAGCAATAAGCAAAGATAGATCCAACTAATTCTGTCATAAGACTTTGATAGGTCTATTTTTGTCATCAAACCTTTTCTTCTGCTCTTTTTAAGGTCGTGCATTGCTTCCTGGGTGACTCCTATTTCATCGTGAATTTGTCATCCATCTAGAAAGCCAAATTATTCCCTAGAGATGTTCTTTGATAACATGGGTTTGAGCTGAATGGCTATGATCTTGGATATTATCTTATAAATGCAATTGCAAAGATAGACTGGTCTATATTCCTCAAAATTCCTAGGGTCATCATTCTTTGGAATTAAGGCCAAGAAGGTGGAGTTGAAGGGTTCATATATTTGATCCTTAATCCTAGAATCCTCCACAAACCGAGTGAGGTCATCCCAAATAAGCTCAAAGAAACGTTGCAAGAATTCGACTGTCCATCTGTAAGGGTCTAGACGCTTATTTTTTTCATATATTTGATGACTCCTTCCACTTCCCCTTTTGTGATTGAGGCCATAAGATGATCATTTTCTTCCTCCTCTAGAAATCTAGGAAATAATTGGGAAACCTGAATTACTTTTGCAATAGTTGCTTGCTTTGAAGCTCTGGAGAGTATTTCCCCACTGAGGCTAGTTCATCAAAAGTTTTTGTTGTGCTTCCATATGCCTTCTACATTTCCCAATTATTATTTATATTCTTTCTTCCTTTCGCATAGTTTTGGAAAATCTTTGAGTTTTCGTCCCCACTAGATAACCATATGGCTCTGCTTTTCAATTTCCATTGCTCCTCTTTCCTTTAGGATCTTTCTTTTTGAACATTCCATTTGTTTTATTGTTTCCCTAGAATCTTTTGTCTCATATCCATCTCCCTCCGGGATTTCCAATCTTCCCAGTTCTTCTTCAATGTTTTTTAAATCTGCCTCTTCCCTTGTCATCTTTTGTTTCACCCACATGATAGTAGCCTATTTCATTCATTTGAGATTCTCCATAAATTGCTTAGTTATGGAAGGTACCAGATCTGGAATGAATGGGATCGAAGAAGCCTTGACTAGTTCATTGTAACTTTCCTCCTGGAGCCAAGGGAGATTAAATTTAAAAGGGTTTTCTGGCTTCCCACTGCTCCCTTTTAATTCAAGAAAAAGTGGGAAATGATCATAATCTCCTCTTGTCCCCACCCATTGTCAAAATAAAGAAATTCTTCTTATTAGGTATTCATTCAACAAAAACCTATCCAGCTTCTTGGCCTCCCTATCTAAGCCCGAGAACATGTTTCTCCAAGTTGGTTTGTATTTGATAAGATTGATATCTATTAGATTGTTGGCCATCAACTTGCTCACAAAGAAATCGGTCAAAGGATCAACTTGAGCCTGCAGACCCTAGGTCTAAGATATATCCAAAGAAAAGTTTAACTCCCCTCCCACCACCACGTTTGGACCATTCATGAAGGAGTTTGACAAAAGGGAGTTCCAAAAAGTGACCCTATATTGGCACGAACCGTAGATGTTGATGAGAGAAAGATCCATGCATAACTTCGAGGAATAAACCTCAAATCCGAGGACTAGTTCTGAACCCCATGAGTTTAAGAGCCCGAAGTTACTAGTTTTGAAACCCATGGTTAGACCCCTTGATCTTCCCTTCTCTTTAGAGGTCACAAAAGACTAGCCTGGCATTATTTTATTGAGGGATGTCGACACAATTTTTCCATTACCTAAGGTTTCTTGAAGAATTAGGGCATCTGGGCCAGTGCCCTTGATAAGGCTTTTTATGGCTAGATTCTTGTGGGTGCTAGAAAACCCTCTACAATTGAAAGACAAAACAGTCATTTGGAAACCTCCCCAGGGGTTTGCGCCGCTCTAAGCGCCCCTTCCAAAGAATTTTTTTTCCCATCCGCAATGTCCAGTTTGGCTTTAAGTTGGGCCTTGGAAATGTTTGTTTTCCTACCTTTGGATTTCCTGGTTCGAGATGGTGCTTGAAATTCTCTAAGTCCCCCTATGGAATTGCTGTAGAATTCCTTCTTGTCCCTCAGGTGGAAGTTATAGTGAGAGGCCAAAGAGGACAAAGGAGGGGAGCTAGTAAATTCTAGAATGGGAGAGGTGGAGACAAGATGTTTTAGATCAGGGATGGATGTTATGATACTATCTAGGGCATGTGACGAACTGTAGGATGGGGGAAACTCTGAATTTTCCAGCCTGGAGGGAACAAGCATTGTGTCAACATTAAGCCAAGAGTTCATAATAGAGGATAAAGAGCAGGATGAGTGTAAGATAATATTCACAGTCTAAGGAAGGGTGCCGATGACTTCTTGAGAAGTCTGTGCTTCCACTCGTCGATCGTTCCCCGGAGCATCTTGGCGCAAGAAAACCTATTGAGGATCCGCTTCTACCTCCATTGGGATAGGGCTGACTACCCTTTGATCCCATGCCTCCTGATCCTGATTTCCTCCTTCTGTTTCAACTTCTTCAGGCCCTTCCTCTCTTGGGATACCTCGTTACCTTCTCCTTCTACGAAAACCCAGTGGCCAGTCTCAAGCTAGATGGCCATGTTTGTGGTAGCAGTGGCACCATATAATAATTTCCTCATAATCAATTAATTGTGTGTGCGTATACCCTTGAAGATGTAGATCATTTTTTTGTTGCTAGTCCTTCTCTTAGTTCCAACTTTACCAGAATTCGGGCCACTATCTTGGCTTTGGTTTCCTTAAAGGACATGTATGCTTTGAGAAAGAGGCCCAATTTGTTTCCTATCGCCTTAAGCACATGTTCCGTCCAGAGCTGAAGAGGCAGAGATGGAAGGCGAACCCAAACTGGGACCTCCTCAAGTTTTTCTGTTTTGCGTCAAATAGAGGAGTCCATTTTTTTAACAGAATCAGTGAGAAGCTGAAGCACTAGTTCCACTCTAAAACCCATTCAAGCACTTCAGGTTTACTAAATCTTATCATGAACTGTCCCCAGGATAAAATGATTACCTATGACTCATGTTCTGGTGCCCCCTTCCAAGCCTTTGTTATCCAGTTGACAATATAGCTTACTGTAAAAAATCTTCCCTTTGCTCTCCCAACAATGATGAGTTTTAATGCTTCCATAGCACTGTCGATTTGAATGTCAACCTTGAGAACTAGATTAGGGTTTTCCTATTTTTTCTTGATAGATTTACCTTTCTTCCTCTTCAACTCAGAGATTTTGGAATTTTCCTTGTCTAGACCTTTTGTCTAGGTTTGCTGACCTTGCAATTATACGTGAGCATCGGTGAGTTCTTCTTACCATTGACCTTATGTCCATGTAATTGTTCTTGATACCTCCTAATTTTTTACAATTAACTATTTTTTCCTACGTCGATGTCCAGAGACCACCGTCGGGGCCCCCAAGAGGCCAACTTCCTGTGATTTTCCATTATCCTTGCTCGGGATCTCGTGGATGGTGTCTCCTCCTTGATAGGCTCCTGCCACACCGAGGGGGTCTTGTAAGTTTCCAACCTTTGGCATGGGAAAATAACCCAAGCTCTCTTCCCCTCCAAAAAAAATTTGATTGTCTTGCCGCCAGTTATCTCTTATCTTTGGCACCTCCGTTCTCTAAGTAGGTTTTAAGAGAGGGTTCTAATGTCTCTCTAGGTTGTGCCCTTCTCCTTTGTAGTCAGATTCCCACCCCCCCCACAAAAATAAAAAATAAAAAAATTTGAACCCTCGTTCCCCCAAAGATCACAACTCTTCACAATGTCCTCTAATCCTCCTGTAAACCCAACATCTTCAGAAATTTCTAGGGGGTTTGTAGGTCTTACTGGGATTCCCATTGCCCAAAGAGGTTGTTCCGAGTATTTTTCTGTAGAAACATGTACTTTGTTAGTTTCTGTAGCATGGGATGTGTTCTAGCCATAAAATTTGGTGGAGAGGCTACAATACAAGAGATGTCCAAAACCCATAATTGTTTCTCTAAATTCCACCTAGAAGTGACTTAATTAGATTATTAACTAGTTTTTAAATATTTCCTAAGTCTAAACTTAGGGAATATGGTTAGTTAATCAGAATTAATTAAGTCAAGGTGTGAATCGTCTAGAAACTCACATGGATCGACTCCAAGATGATCCTATCCATTAGTTAAGTTTTAATCTTGATTATTGGTTCTCCAACTGTGGATTATAAGAGGAAGTCGATGAGAACTTGGAGAATGAACTAGAGAAGACACTTAGTGATCTAGGCAAATTGATTTTCCAGTAGCAAAGTAATTCAGCAGGAAGACTCAAGTAGGCTCTTAAGGAGTGGTATGGTCGGATTGACAACTACTTGCAGCAAATGGGATTCATCAAGAGTGATGCAAATCCCAACCTTTACTATTTAATGGTAGAGGGTGAGCCACTCATCCTAGTATTTTGTTTTTTAAATATTTTTATGGTGAAAATTGCAGTTGTAGTTTTATTCATTGTTTTCCGTAACAAATAAATTGCATAATTAAATGTACAGTTAGAAGAATAATTTCCAGTTACTACAATAGATGAAATTTTCACATGGTATCAGAGCGTGATTGATCATCCAGGAAACTCAGAAGTAGAGAAAGAATTTCCCTGCTCAGAGGGAACAGCATGTCAGAATTCTTGAGGCGGCGTAGTGCTCAGACAGGCAGGTCGAATTGCTGGGCCAACAATTTGATTTTTAGTTGCAGGGATGCAGAAAATTTGATTTGCTCAGGATAATGATTCCAGTGGTCAGAGGGAGTAACTGTAGCTCAGTTTTCCACTGAGCAGGTTTTTGGTTAGTGCAGAGGGTTTGTGCAGTGACATAACCAACATCGAGTGGAAGAGAAAAGCACACACAACAGAGGAAAAATTTCTCTCAAGGAACTTCAAGTATCAGAAGTTTGATTTGTCCTTGCATATTGGTAGTAGTTGTGAGTAGATCTTCTCACTCCAAAAGGGAGTGTGAGTAGCAAACAACAACCAAGTAGAAGTAAGGAGGGGATTTTTGACATTTTTTTAGATGGCCATTGTATTAGAGATCAGGATAGGTTGGATGGGTCATCCAAATATGTCTTCTGGAAGGCTAGGATGTCCTTCCTTCTAGATGAATATGGCCTGAAAGCCTACATTAAAAATGTGGTGGCAGTTACTTAGGATGCAGACCAATTTAAGGAATATAGGAAGTAGATGGCATGGGCGAAGTGTTTGAACTTGGATGGAGTTTGGGATCATATTGCCGTACATATAGCGGCCAAGGGAACAACCAAAAGAAATGTGCGATGCTCTCTCCACACTATACCAGGTCACTTCCAAGCAACGAAAGATGTTCCTGGAGGAGACACTGAGATGTAGAAGGGGGAAGGCATAGATCCCTTTCGCACCAGTTTTCTGAAAGTTCGAGACCAATTTTCAGCTGTTGGGGAAGCGCCTTAACCTTCAAAGCTAGTATGATTGGCACTCAACAATGTCTCAGAGGATTGGTAGGTCTTCGTCCAAAGTATATTGAGAAGATACATGCTACCAAGATGGGACAAAATGTGGGACGATTTGCAGCAAGAGGAATTGAGACGAGCTATGTTGAAGAGCTCCATCAGTGGCAGTAGTAGCAACGAACAAAAGGTGGTGAAGGAGGAGGAGAATGTGGCCCTAGCATCTAAGGGTCCCATTCAGGGGCAGTGGGAGCAGAGAAAGAAGAAGAAGGACCTTTCAAAGTTCAAGTGCTTCAGATGTGGTGAGCTTGGTCATTACAACACGTAGTGTCCTCTCAAGAAGAAGGAAAATTCAGAGAAGCAGGACCAACAAGCAGCGTTAGTTGAGATCGACAAGTTGTCCTCTAGGTTGGAGGAATACTTCGCGATGTTGGCAGCCATACCTCTAGGAATGAGGTGGGGTGACTTGTAGTTGTAGTCCCAGAGAGCTACAGATTTGGGCAGGGTCCTTGAGCCGTCCACCTCATGGATCATTACTTGGCTAAGGGGCCCATAATATTTAGTAGTAGGATGGGTCAATGGCTATTGATGCAGTCAGTACTAGAGTCACAATTGCAGACTAGTAGTAGTCAGGTGCTGGGGAGCGCAGTGCAGAGTGGCACAATGCAAAGTTAGCAGCAACGCAAATTCCTTGGTGGACAGTGCAGTAGCTAGTAACAGTGATGACTCGGGAGACAGATGCATCATACTGAACACCAATGATTCAATATTTTTTATGCTTTTCAGTTGCAGTAGCAACAGAGGGGAGGTAGTCGCAGTTGCAGTAGCAACAGATGAGAGGTAGTTGCAATGTAGATGTAGTGTGGGTAGTAGTATGGTAATGTTAGCAGCAACACATATGCAACATCAGATTTGTGCAGTAGTTGGTGGGCAGCAACAACCAAACATAAGCAGCGTGACACTGGTGATACAAAGACAGGGTGTTGTGGAAAGATGTGCAACACTAGAGAGAAAACACAATCCTCGCTAAGAGGGAGTGTTAGTTTCTGTAGCATCAGGCATGTTATGGCCATGAAATTTGGTGGAGAGGCTAGAATACATGAGATCTCCAAAACACAAACACACACACACACACACACATATATTTTTTAAATTTAAATTTTAAATTTTATTATTATTATTATTATTTTTTGGAAATTCCACCTAGAAGTGACTTAATTAGATTATTAACCAGTTTTTAAATATTTCCTAAGTCTAAACTTAGGGAATATGGTTAATTAATCATAATTAATTAAATCAAGGTGTGAATTATCTAGAAACTCACACGGATCGACTCCAAGATGATCCTAGCCATTGGTTAAGTTTTAATCTTGGTCATTGGTGCTACAACAATGGATTATAAGAGGAAGTCAATGAGAACTTGGAGAATGAACTAGAGAAGACACTCAGTGATCTAGGCAGATCGATTTTCCAGTAGTTGAGTAATTCAATAGGAAGACTCAAGCATGCTCCCAAGGTGTGGTATGGTCGGATTGTCGACTACTTGCAGCAGACGGGGTTCGTCAAGAGTGATGCAAATCCCAACCTTTACTATTTAATGGTAGAGGGTGAGCCACTCATCCTAGTATTTTGTTTTCCACAATATATTTATGGTGAAAATTGCAGTTGTGAATTTATTCATTATTTTTCATAGAAAATAAATTGCATAATTAAATTTACAGTTAGGGGAACAATTTCCAGTCACTGCAATAGATGAAATTTTCACATGGTATCAGAGCGTGATTGATCATCTAGGAAGCTCAAAATCAGAGAAAGAATTTCGTTGCTTAGAGGGAGCAACAGGTTGAAATTCTTGAGGCACCGTAGTGCTCAGACAGGAAGCCAAATTGTTGGGCCAACCGTTTGATTTTCAATTGCAGGGATGCAAAAAATTCAATTTGTTCAGGATAGTGATTCCAACAGTTAGAGGGAGCAATTGCAACTCAGATTTTCGTTGAGCAGATTTCTAGTTGGATGCAGAGGGTTTGTGCAGCAACGGAACCATCGTCAAGTGGAAGAGAAAATCATACACAATAGAGGGAAAATTTCTCTCAAGGAACTTCAAGTCTTAGAAGTTCGATTTTTCTTTGCAAATTGGCAGTAGTTGTGAGTAGATCTTCTCACTCCAAAAGGGAGTGTGAGTAGCAGAACAACAACCAAGTAGAAGGAAAGAGGGGATTTTCGACATTTTTTGAGATGGCCACTACAGGGCTTAGAGATCAGGACAGGTTGGATGGGTCATCCAACTATGTCATTTGGAAGGTTAGAATGTCCTTGCTTCTAGATGAATATGGCCTGAAAGCCTACATTGACAATGTAGTGGCTACTCAGTATGTAGACCAACTAAAGGAATATAGGAAATAGATGGCGTGGGTGAAGCATTTGAACTTGGATGGAGTCCGGGACCATATTGTTTCACATATAGCGGCCAATGGAACGACCAAAGAAATGTGGGACGCTCTCTCCACGCTATACTAGGGTACTTCCGAGTAGCGGAAGATGTTCCTCGAGGATAATATGAGATACATTAGGATGTAGAAGGGGGAAGGCATAGATCCCTTCCTCACAAGGATTTAGGAAGTTTGAGACCAACTTTAAACTGTTTAGGCAACACCTCAAACTTTAAAGCTAGTACGACTGGCACTCAAAAGTGTCTTAGAGGATTGGCAGGTTTCATCCAAATTATATTGAGAAGAGACATGCTACCAGGATGGGACAAAATGTGAGCTGATTTGCAGCAGGAGGAATTGAGACAAGCTATGTTGAAGAGCTCCATCAGTGGCAACATTGGCAACGAACAAAAGCATGTGGTGCAAAAGGAGGAGAATGTGGCCCTAGCATCTAAAGGTCCCAGTCAGGAGCAGGGGGAGCAAAGAAAGAAGAAGGACCTGTCAAAGGTCAAGTGCTTCAGATGTGGTGAGCTCGGTCACTACAGCACGTAGTGTCCTCTTAGTAAGAAGGAAAATTTAGAGAAGCAAGACCAACAGGAAGCGTCAGCTGAGATCAACAAGTTTTCCTCCTGGTTGGAGGAATACTTCGTGATGTTGGCATCCATACCTCCAGGAATGAGGTGGGGTGACTTGGAGTTGTAATTCGAGAGAGCTACGGATCTGGGTAGGGTCCTTGAGGAGTCCACTTCATGGATCATTACTTGGTTAAGGGGCCCAAAATATTTAGTAGCAGGATGGCTCAGTGGCCGTTGATGCAGTCAGTACCTTAGTGACAGGTGCATACTAATAGCAGTCAGGTGTTGGGGAGCGCAGTGCAGAGTTGGCAACAATTCATAGTCAACAACAATGCATAGTCAGCAAAATCGTAGATTCCTTGGTGGACAATGCAGTAGCTAGTAACAGTGAGGAATCGAGAGACAAATGCATCGTACTGAACAAAGATGATTCAATATTTGTGATTCTTTTCAGTTGCAATAGTTGTAGTTATAATAGCAACATATGAGAGGTAGTTGCAGTGCAATTGTAGTGTTGGAAGCAGTATGGCAGTGTCAGTAGCAACAAAAATGCAACATCAGAGTTGTGTAGTAGTTGGTGGGCAGAAACAACCAAACATAAGTAGCGTGACAAAGGTGATACAAATACAGGGTGTTGTGGCGAGATGTGCAACACTAAATAGAGAACACAATCCTCGCTAAGAGGGAGTGTTAGTTTATGTAGCATCGAATGTCTTCTAGCCACGAAATTTGGTGGAGGGGCTAGAATACATGAGATCTTCAAAACCCATAAATCGTCTCCGGAAATTCCACCTAGAAGTGACTTAATTAGATTATTAACCAGTTTTTAAATATTTCCTAAGTTTAAACTCAGGGAATATGGTTAATTAATCAGAATTAATTAAGTCAAAGTGCGAATCATCTAGAAACTCATACGGATCGACTCCACAATGATCTTAGCCATTGGTTAAATTTTAATCTTGTTCGATGGTGCTCCAATAGTGGATTATAAGAGGAAGTTGATGGGAACTCGGAGAATGAACAAGAGCAGACACTCAATGATCTAGGCAAATCGATTTTCCAGTAGCAGAGTAGTTCAACAGGAAGACTCAAGCAAGCTCTCAGGGCGTGGTATGGTTGGATTGACAACTACTTACAGGAGATGGGATTCGTTAAGAGTGACACAAATTCCAACCTTTACTATTTAATGGTAGAGGGTGAGCCACTCATCCTAGTATTTTGTTTTCCACAGTGTTTTTATGGTGAAAATTGTAGTTGTGATTTTATTCATTGTTTGTTGTAGCAAATGAATTGCATAATTAAATTTACAGTTAGGAGAATAATTTCTAGTTACTGTAATAGATGAAATTTTCACATCCTTCTGGATGAAATTTGACAGTTTCACAGAAAGATGCTCTTTCGAGATTAGAATTTCCTTCTGCTAGAAAACCTGATCTACCTTCCGCCAAACGCTCCTGCCCAAGGAAAAACATTTTTCCAGCTAGGTATCTAGTTGGAAACCTAACCTTACCTAGGTTTCGCTGAGTCGACTCAATTCCCAAACCGTTAAGATGTCTTCTGGCTCAAGTTCCAGATCGACCCTCTCTTGTGTAAAAACAAATATTACTCCGTTGACTTGCCCCTGTCGTCTGATACCTTCCTTGTGTTGTTGAACCGATCCAAACTGTGGTAACAACAATGCGGTTACCGCTCCTTACCACTGCGCTAACCCACTTTGTGTTGCAACCGGTGTGAAAAGAACCCTATTACTGCCTGCCTACCTTCTGTCATCCAGATGTTGACAGGGCTCTGACACCATCGACTCGTCGTATGGTTAGCCAGGCCATTATGCAGTGAACTGTAGGAGCTTGCTACTTGTAACCCTAAGCTCCATTGCCCCTTGAATGGATTTCTTCATGGCTTTATATTAATTCAAATAGATTGTGGATTATCCAAGTAAATGATTAGTTAATAAAATAAGAAATTATGAATTGTAAATATATTAACTCATGTTCTCCAAGATGGTAGGGATTTATTCACAAAATATTTTTAGTAATACGATTGAGATTTATTTTAAAAGTAGTTATAGCTTGATTTCTTTTCAATTTAATTTAAAAAATCTATAAAATTAAATTAAATTAAAAAATATATAAAATATTTTGACCATGAAATTAAATATGGTTTCAAACGCTTGGTATTAATAAGCCATATTATTGACCCATGGTTTGTAACAAAACCTATTTACATATTAATTTACATATTAAGAATCTTTGTGATAATTTAATTAAATTTTATGGATTTTTTATTTTTTATTTTTTTATTTTTTTAAGTTTGGCAATCTGAGATGTATAATGAAGTAAATGATTGGATGTCTATCCTGGAGTGATGCTTATGAATATTTACCAACCATTTCATTTAAACAAGTGTTACAGGGCAACTTAGTCCCCACCACTTAAATTAGAAATTATGCTTTGGGAAAGATTGTATAAAAAATTATAACCTACATTGGTCAATGCTAAATTAATAGTGGTCAATAGGAAAATTGAATCATATAGTTTTGTTTTGGCATGAAGCACAAGGACTTGCATAAATTTTAATGGGTAGTAACCAGTGGTAATTCTACACAGTTACATTTTTACTCCTACATAAGCCCCCATGAAAACATAAATAGTAGTGGGAAGTATCTCTTGGTGAGTATATTTATTTACATCTTATTCCTAAGTAACTAATGGTAAATATGTTATTCTTATTCATTTTTTATGTAAATACATGCTTAAGTTATAGTGACATGTAATTGATGGTAAAGGGGCAATTTAACTTATAAATGAAATAACATTTTTCATCAAAATCTGACCATACAATTTCAAGCAAGATTGTGATTTTTGTTGTTTAAAAAACATTTTTGAATGCATAAATAATTTAACGCCTTGAAAAAGCATACAATTTCAAGCAAGATTATGATTTTTGTTATTTAAAATATATTTTTGAATGTATAAATAATTTAAGGCTTGAAAAACCCCTAGGCATTTTCCAAATACCACTGGTACATTTCAAATTTGAAACCATTTCATAAATTCATTAAAACTAATTTTTTAATTGAATTTTGAAACTCTTGTTTGTTCTTTGATTAATAGTATGAAGTTTAGGTGAGATTTTTGAAGTTATCTTTGCCATTTATACTTTTCTTTAGTCATAATTATTTGATTTTCTTTTTGCTAAAATAAGATTGATCTTAGTAGTGCAGAAAACTTTAGAGACATTCAGAAATTCTGCAAAGCAACTTCCTCCCAACTGATGTTTCTTGTGGACTTTACTTTTCTTCTGGGCAACAGACTATATGGTTATGCCCATTGTTAAGTATTTCTAGTTACTACCGCTGTACTATTGAATGCCCATGATGTTGATTTTAGTTTAGCAGGTGCTTTTGGTTTGTAAGTGGCCCAATTTGATAGTAATTGAAGCATTATATCAAAGATGGCATTCTTAAAATCATTATATTGTGTTGGTGGATTATATACTATTATTTTGATGTGACAAAAACAAATTTGTGTTTCTTTCTACATGTGCATATCAAGAGAGTTACTGCGATTATGAGAAAATTATGTGGGAGACCATTCCCACAAATGGCATAACTTTTTACTCTACACAATGCTTCTCTGAGTTTGACAACAGTTAGCGTTGGTGTCAACAATCTTGACAGCCTGCTTTGGACTATCAATCCCACTTCTGATTTACTTGACAATTTTAAGATCGCAACACATATATCCTTAAGATCGCTAAACCCTTCGAGAATAATTAAGAACTTCAGTTTGTGGGTTTGGATTAATTATCCATAGACTTCACCACTATGCAAGGGCAATGGTTCAGGTATTGATTTCCATCCATGAATGTTGTATCTTGATTATTAGCACTGAACATTTTGGCTGAGAATCCTTGTTCATGGTTATTTTTTTAAGTGTGAGAAGAGAGTATATGAACGGGAGTTAGTTATATTTAAAATAATAATTTTTATTAGGTCAATTAGTGTAAAAATTTGGGGTTGTAGTGTATGGAGGAAGATCGAGTAAATCCAAAAACAATTTATAACTTATAATTTCAAGATTAAAAGAAATATTCTTGACTTATTCTCTTGATCGAAGCAGCCTTATATATTTACCAAGATTTACAGTCCACCATTATTACTTATTCTCCTGATTGACATAGGGTTATATACTTACCAAGATTTATAGTCCACCATTATTATGTGTTATTCAATACTTTAACAAGTGGGATAAATGTAAATGTGCAGATTTACTAGTGGTTACTATCCACCCAAATTTATTCAATGCTTTGTCCCTTGAGCAATTAAATTTTCCATTTCATATATAGATTTGCAATTTTTATTTGAATGCCAGAGACTATGTTGCGCAGCAGCACTTGCTTTGTATGGTTTTTCGGCAAAGCTTGATAATAAAAACTCACTATACAAATATCTAAAAATCATGTATGAATATTGCAACTATATCCATAAATTATGGTATAAAATATGCTAGATAATCATCTCTATGGCATTATATTGTACAAAGATTGCAATAAGACCTTCAAGTTATGGTCTAATCAAATGTTTGGAAAATGTTTTTTTGATCGTGTTGAAAAATAAATAATTTTTTCAATGTTAAACATTATAAGTTGCATTGGTCAATGGTAAACTACTAGTGATCAACACTAGTAATATCCAACAAGAAAATCAATTACTAAAGTCCTACTTGACAAAAACTAATAAGTACACTCTTTTTTAAACAATTTAAATATTTATTTAAAAAAAAATTGTATTTTTTAATCCAATTTTTAAATTTAAAAAACCTATAATAATAATTTCACAACATCAACCAAATTTAAAGTTAATTTATATTAGCTTAACCAATTAAATAACATTAAAATTATATATATATTTATGTATAATTAATATAAATACAAATGTTAAAAAAAAACATTTTTTTACTTGAAGAAAAATTGTAATTTGTATTAATATAAAAATGAAAATTACATGATGTAGGTCGTCTAAAAGCACATCAAAAAACTACTATGTAGCCATCATCTAGATGATGAGTTTATAAAACAAGTGTTTACAAAATCAATACACAAAAATTGTTACATAAAACCCATTAAACACAAATATATCAAAACATCACTTAAGATTAATTTATATTATTATTATTATTTTTAATTTATTATTTTGTAATATAAATATGTTTTTTTTATAAATAATCTAAATAAAAATTGATTTTATAATATTTTGGAACAAAATATTCACAGTTTGGAACAAAATATTCACAGTTTGGAATGAAGGTAATAATTTATTATTAAGAGACTTTAATGTTAGAATTGTAACTATTTTCTAAGTAACCTGTAATTTTATATGGCTAGATGAGGCCCATTTTTCTAACTAGTAGATAGAAACAAAATTTTAAATAGTTACCAACAATTTATTTGGTACCGAGGTAGTCAAGTTTTGTTGTTTTAATTACTTATAATTTGGAAAGGCATAATCTAGTGACTAGTTTTGTTGTTTTAAATACCTTATAATTTGCAAAGGCATAATCTAGTGACCAAGCTACAACTAGATGGTTTGTATTCTTTGGCTTCATAATAGGGTCATGGATTATGTGATATCTGATATATATCCCTGTTTCCAACCAAATAGTAAATTTTGACCTCTTAAATGACCATGACCTTGAATTTGATAATAGACCTCTAACTTTAACTCCAAACTTTTCCCATGCACAAAAGCCTCATGATGAAAATTATGCAAAGCAAAGGTACCTATTTTTTGACAAAGGTAAAATTGATCTCTTCTTAAGGAATTTAAATAGGGATTTATTCCTCTTCACTTGTAATGAAAATATTGAAAACATCTATTATAAATTTACTACAAGCCTCTTTGCTTCTATTAACAAGTTCGTTATCTAGGTGTCTAATAAAAACTATAATATAACTATGAACTGTTGGTATGCTAAGGATTGTAAAATTGCTAGAAAAGAAATTAGGGAGGATCCTAACAGATCTTTAAATCTTAATAAGATAAATATGTACAAAGATCTTATTAAAAGGAAAAAATGCTACTACATAAATAAATAGCAAGAATGGTCGTTGCACCTATATAAATTAGACCCTAGGAAATTTGCAACAAATTTTAATTCATAAAACTAAAAAAAATATTTGGATTCCCTTGAAGAATTGTATTCCTACATTAAAAATATTTATGAATCCTCTAACACCATGGAAACTATTTTGAATGCCCTTATAAAGGATGAAATATTTTCTTTTTAAGATATTGAATTTGTGGTTAAGAGGCACATAACTGGAAAAATATAAGGACATTGAAGGCTACCAAGTTGAAATTTTTAAATAGGAGGGCCTACTCTCAACACTCACATATAGAAGCTCTTCAATTTCGTTGTGAAGCAAGGCTTTCTTGAGCCTTGGATGTAGAGCCTCATTGTGCCTATCCTTAAAAGTGGGGATAAAAGAAATCCCTCCAATTATATGACCCTTATGATTAGCCGCATTTTAGACAAGCTGCACAAAATTATTTAGGAAAAGAAGCTTAGCTTATGGCTGGAAAGTTATGATAAAAGAGATAAAGGCCACGTTGGGCTTAGGTTATAACATTCAATGGTGGACCGCCTTATTACTCTTAGGATCATTGCGGAGGAGTGTTACAATAATAAAAACATATCTCTTCTATTATTTTGTTGACTTAGAAAATATTTTGACACCATATCCTAGACAAACTTATGGAAGAGGTTGGAAGAGATAATGGTTCCCCTTGAGTTGAGGGTTGTCATGAAAAGGCTGTATGAAAATGCTATTGCCAAGTTTATGACTAGTGAGGGTTTGTGGGAAGAAATTAACTGCAATGTCGGAGTCAAGCAAGTGTGCCCCTTATCGCCTACCCTTTTTGGCATATACATTGATAAGCTAGAAAAGTGTTTCGAAAATGCAAGTTGTGTTGGCCCCACACTTATTAGTATAGTCATATCTCTTCTCCTTTACATTGAAAATAGTGTTCTTTTGGCAAGGAGTCATTATGAACTTTCCAAACAATTAAGAATCCTCCAATATTTCTATTCTAAGATGGGTATTACTTTTAATACTAACAAAACAAAAGTCATTATTATTAAATATAGAAAGATCACATAGGATACTTTCATATGTGACAACAACTTGGAGGAAGTTCTTTCATACAAATATCTTGGAATTGATATCCATCACAAGCTAAATTGGAATTATAACATTGAAAAATGGATAATTGGAGTATAGCAAACTTATTATTTGATGTAGCTCTACTAGCTGCCCAAAAAAAATTTCACCTCTGGAATCTTCCTGTTGTAGCCTCGGCTAAGGCATCGACTTTGCTCAGTCGTGCCCAAATGACCTTGATGATGACCATAAGTCTCTGCTTTCCAATGAATAGCCACAAGTGATGTGATTCTCTTCCAGCATGCACCCCTCCCGATCTTAGTCAATATATAGTGGTGAGAGGTCCCACTACGCTTTCGCTACCAAATTTATCTATATGAGTTTGGAAGTCTGGCTCGATCCATATTTCTTGCAATAAGAGATGAGGTCCACAAGATATTTGGTCTAGTCTGAGGAGATTCAATGGTCCAGAGGTTTTACACATGATCGATTCATAAAGGGGCCAGATGAACCATATATCCGGCTAAATCTGGGTACAAGTTAGGTCTAGGAGTCAGGTTGCCACCAACAAAGTATTAAAGCATATCAATACCATATTTGTAATAGTCCTAAATTAGCCCGGATCTGCCTGAGGCCTGGATATAATTCCATTGGTTAACCTTTTTTGGATATGACTTTTTCAATCATGTCTTCACTGGGTATGTCAGATGAGTTTGCTCTACTTTGCTCTGATTGAAAATACTTCCTGTAAATTCTATTGGACTATGAGACCACCAACAATACTTCTTTGTTAATTATATCTTTTTGCTGATCACTTTAACTTGTGCGCCCTCAACCCCAACTTCCAGACTTCGCTTACTAGGTCGAGACTCTACTCATCTTGCAGTCTTACACATAGATTTTCTACCAAATCTCAATCACTTACTTAAGGATGAATGAACTTAGAGGTGACATGTAATGCTAGCTAGCCAAACACAAAGGCACTTTCTCATAACACAAAAGAATTTGCTCTTCAAACGGGACATTAATTCCCACTCAAACAAAGAATTGAACATATAGAAAACTGATAGTCTAATATAAATCATGAAGGAAATGTTTACAAACACTCGTATGTGGGTTCTCTCTCCATTGTTTTGGTCCCTCTTCCTCTAAGCTTTAGAAATCGATTACTTGTCAGTCGTAATAAAAAAATTATATGATTGGAGTTCTTGCTTCCCTACGCCAACTATTTAGACATGCTAATTAGAAAATCAAGACACACCCACATCATATTCAAATGCATCTGCAATCACACATGCATAAAGGAAAATGTACTCTATTCCTCCCAAAACTAGTGATATTTTACAAAGCTTATAAGGCTTTATGACCGAGCTCCAGAATGGCAGAGACACATTAGTAATCTAATTACATGAAAGAGATTCAGAACTATATTCATTACTTAACAAGAAATATTTACAATGATTTACATGGACCCTCTGTTTGGTCACTCTAACTTTAGGAGCTTTGCTCCTCAAATTTGACTACTTGAATGGCTTTTCTTCACACACATATCTTTTTTGATTAGCCAGATTATATTCTAACAAAATAAGATTGGTTTGAACATATATCTTGAAGCAACAAAACTTATATATTTAAAACTTAGTGTAAAAATACCTTGAAGGTATTTGTAATAATAATTTCTTATATATAAAATGTACAGGTGATGTTGAATGTTACAATGAGGACCCACTTATATACTAGGCAAGTGTCCTTTCATGATTGGGCATGTCTTTTTAGACATGCCTTTTCACTTAACTAATGACTATTTAACATAATCATTACTTGATTATTTATTTTTACATTTATTTACATTTATTATTATTTTATATAATTTATATTCGTAACATTGCCCCTTCCTTCAAAAGCTTTGTTCTCAAAGCTTATCATTGACAATTTTCTTGAGCTTAATCGCCAACAATTTTCTTCATTTAGTCTCGTCATTTTTTAAAGTGTAACGGGTCACAATTTTCTTCATGTTTGTCATCTTGGCATGTATAATTTGTCAGTGATACTCCCTTGGAATTAGGGTTTTTCCATTTTTATTTCCTTTTCAAATTATTATTTTTAATAATTAAATAATAATATTCTTTTGAATTGAATAATATATATATATATATATATATATATATATATATATATATATATATATATATATATATATATATATATATATATATATATATATATATATATATATATATATATATATATATTATTTAATTTAATTTAATTTAATTTAATTTAATTAATTAAATTTGGTTTTGTTTATGTTATGACTATAATTGGGACCAACAATGTATCGTGAATGTAGGAACGAAGGTAGATTGACTTTGGAATATATCACCGAACCACGATACCACGATTTGTAAGTACCGAGCCTGATGCCGTTAACCCATTGACCAGGGTACGTCGTTTGACAACAAAGGACACAATTGTTCCTTTGACGGGTGCCAATTTTTGTTAGAATGATGGCTAACAATGGAGACGCTAATAAGGGTGAGCAGAACGACATGCACAAACGACGGGGATTGGAGCACACGTTGTAGTGGACATTGACGGGGTTTTCGGATCGAGTAGTCGATGGGCTTTTGAACGGTGTGTAGCTGGCTTAGATATGGATGGTTTCCAATATTCCAGGCTGCAGGGCCTAGATCTATAGAGAAACGTGCAAGAATCCTTGCATAGACATACTCTGACTGAATCCCAGTATGAACTAACTGCTTCAGATTCTCACCAAAAATAGCAAATCTTGACTCATTCCCACTCATTAACATATTCCAAGGTTTGTAAGTGCCACGACAATTTTCATCTATCAGTAGATCTCTTTTCCCATCTCTCAAAGTTGTTCCCTTGATAATAGAACCTAGGAGTTCCTATGATAGCTTAGCTAGACTGTTAACATCTGTAACATCGAAATATCCACTAGGCCTTTCGGTGGTAGTTCCCTTCCTTATTTTCATTGGATCATACAAAGATGCACTAGACCAGTCTGCATGGTCTCCACTGCTGGTTAGAGTTGCACCAGAGACAAAGACTGATCTTCTAGACTCAAACCGAGATCTTCCCCAAGAAGCCCTTCTTGACGATCTCTTAAAGGGATGATTAGACTTTATTTTTACCACAGGTTTTCATTCACGCTCCACTTCAACCCCTTCAGGATCACATCTTAAAGCTTGAAAAGTTTTCCTTGCTAGTTCTTGTATAGAGCAAACACGTCTGTAGTAAACAAAACTAGATGCATTGTAGGACATTGCATTGCTACACACCAACAAAACATCCTTCTCAAGCTAGTCTAAGCTCACATAATCTCCTCTTTCAAGTTTCTTCCTTATGGTTCCAAAGTCCATGGGATTTTCAATAACATCAAAATAGTATGGGAGCTCCTATAGATTCACTCGTTCAGAAAAGACTCCATATGTGTTCTTTTTTAAAAATTTATCAATAGCAACAAAGAAAATTTTCTTATCTGGCATAGACAATACTGACTGCAGCTCCGACGGTGCACTTGGAATAGACCTGGTAAGTTCTGAGCTTTGATTTTGCTTGTCCTTCTCATGGGATCTAGGAGGCACAGAACGATCGTCCGTGACAAGCGTTCCATTAGCCCCTCCTCCTATTTGGCATACGTCAGTGAGTTTTCGCTTCTTGCAATGTTTTGAATTGAAGCAATTGGGATTGGAGGCAGGTGAGGAGTTGGAGAGCGGATTGAGGGAGGCGAAATTTGTGGTAGTGGTGACGGTGCGACCGTGGGTTAAATAAGAAGACAAAGTCAAGGGGGCCACCTCATCCTCTTCCTCATCTCCTATTCCTACTCCTCTTATTCCTCCCACTCTTGCATTTCTTGGGTTTAGGTTCGGAGAAAGGGAGAATGAGGAATAACCCCATGGCAGTGTGAGCAATGCCTTCATTTTCGTCGTAGTCTGATGCTGCCTCCTCTGCCTCTACCTGTCCTTGTTGTCTGCTAATTTAACTGTAAATTCTTCCTCATCTGTTGGTGGATAAAATTACCAAATTCATTTAAGGGAACATGTTTACAAATTCAATTGTTTCAAGGTAATCTTCATCATTATCATCATCATCTTCATAGTCATCTTTGTTTTTAAGATCATCTTCCTTATTATCGATTTTATTTAGATGTGCTTTAACTTCAGCATATGATTTTTCCCATTGCTGAAGCTTTTCTTGAATTTTACTAAACTACTAAATGCATTTAGGATGTAAACGTAATGGCATATTGTGCGGAAAACAACGTTCAAAGACTCGCATGGTTATATTGTGCGGTGGATAACTTTCAAGGTCTCACATGGCTCTGATACCACTAAAACAATGAATTTGTTCACTGGTGTTCTCAAATCTCAAATACATTTAAACATGTATGCAAGAATATGATTGTGTGTAGACTTGTATTTGTAGTAGTAATAATTGTATTATAAAAATATGAATGGTGCTTACAAATCTTCGTGGCGGTGTGCCTATATAGGCATTGACTGGCCACGAAGATAGAATGACACAACTTTTGACCCATGTCTCTTCACAACTAATGAGACATTAACTAATTTAACTAATTTATTATTATTGACATTTGCTTATTTTAATATTTATTATTTAATTGATGTTTTATGAATATTTTTATTCATAACATATCCCTTATTCCCATAACTATCTCACAACTCAACTTGACACTTGTTGTTGTTACATAGACCCACTTGAGAAAAATACCAACTCACTAAAATATCCTACCAACCTAATAATCTAAATTATTTCTAGAATCAAGACATATGGAACTACATTAAAATCGTATTGTTCCTAACTTATACAAAATGTATTTTGAGGGGATTTCCTTTCCCCTTGGAAATTTACATGACCCCCTTTTGGGTCTAGGCAATTGATTTCGTAGGGGTTGTTGCTCCTGCATCAAATTCCCCATGCTGAAAATTTTCATGACCTCATGGTCATATGCTTCAATTTTGTTGTGTCCCTGTTGGATCCCATACTTCATATTATTGTTGGTTACGGGCTTGTTCTAGTTGTTTTGCTACCATCTTCAATATGCCAAGGTCCCATACCTTACTTTGTTGCTACCTTTTTGCTATATTGATGCAGTCCTCCACAACCAACCAAATTTTTCTTTCTTTGGTGGTTTCCATACCTATAAATTTTCAAAAATGTAATGATTTTCTCTTTGGTCATTTCTGCTCCCATTTAGTCTTGGGTGTATCCTGACTGCACATGTTTTTCCTTATCAAATTTGTAGTTGCCCAGATTTCTCCAAATTTCCCCTTTCTACTCACATTCTTTTGACAACACTAGCTATCCCTTTTCTACATACTCAACTATACTCCCATAAACCTTTTCATCATAGAATTTATCAAAATATTTAGATGCTTTGAGCACTACATCCTTTTTCCAATTCCTTGGATACATTCTCTACACTGTCTTCCTTAACCCTCACACTGTCCAACTAGTCCTCTAGAAACACAAATCCCTTTCATATTGTGACAACATGATATTTGTATGTTGTCATTTCTCCTCATTGTGAGTGTCTCCACAAATTAGCCTTTTATCTCTGATTATTTTCATAACAACCTTCAAGAGTTTTCCTTTATTCTTTGCATGGTTATCTTCATAAACTAACTTAGTTCTGGGTGTTGTCATGATTTCTTTTGTCAATTGGTATTTGGACTCCCTTTGATTATCGCCAAGAGACAATGTACTTTCTTCCTTGTTTGGGACAATTTGTCTATGCTCTTTACATTCCAACACACCTTTACAACGATTTAGCAAAAATTCATTTTCTAAAGGTAAATACATTACATTAGCATCTACAACTTCATTTTTTGCATGTTCACTAGGATTTACTCTCCCTTTTGTAGTGCCCACTCTAATTTCCTAACCCTAATATGCCATTATCTTGGATACTTTATTCTTTGAGGACCTCAGGTTGAGGAATCCGGACACATAACTCTATTATTAGTGATTGTGATGTTTATGTATGTTCTCCATTGACATTATGGTGATGATAGTATTAATGGTTAGGTATGTTCTAACATTAATGGTTATGCACGTTCTCTATTGATATTATGATGATTGTGGCATAAATGGTTATGTTTGTTCTCTATTGAATTTATGATGATGATAGCACTAAAGGATATGTATGCTCTCTATTGATATCATGATGATGATAGCTTTGATGGATAGGTATGTTGTCTATTGATGTTACGATGTTGATAGCTTTGATGGATATGTATGTTTCCATTGATGTTATGATGATGATAGCCATGATGGATGTGTCCCCTATGTTACCTACTTGCATTAGTTCTGGTTCACAATGAACAATGATGCGAATGACTTGGTGATGTTAATGATGCTATTATGACAATGACTAACACTGAGGAACCTTGTTACTGATGATTATTGAGTATGGCAGGAAACCATCAGAGGCATTCACATATGACGAGTTGATGACACCTGGTTTGATGAAAATTTATATTATTTTATCTTTGAAATTCTAAGTCGATTTTGAAACTTGCCATATATGTTTAACTATATTCTGATGATATGTTAATGGTTGCAGGCACATATTAGTTGCTTGACCGAATGACTCACATATGGGTGATGGGGTTGTACAGGTGGATGGAACTACATGGGAGGGGTGGGACAGTGTCCCTGATCTCACCCACTAGCACTCTTTCCGTGACTTGGGCTAGAAGGGTTGAAACACCTTCGCCTTGAAGATCACGATGCCATGAGGGCAGTTCCCAAAGTTGGGTCGCTCATGAGGATTTTTCCCGGGGGGCGCACATCAAGGCGGATTCATTGATCCCCGACACCATTAGTCTCACTATAGCAAACAACATAAGAGATGATAGTGGTCTATGATGTTGCACCTATATTTTCCCCTCGTAGTCACTGAATTCTTGAAGGGCAAGTGGTGTGGCACCCTTGGAACTTCAAGGGAATTTCTCTAAGGGCACGACCAACTTGGCACCCTTGGCATCACAAATAAACTATTAGGTGTGGCACCCTTGGAACTTCAAGGGAAGTTCTTGAAGGGCACAACCAAACTTGACACCCTTGGAATCATTAAAAATAAATTAAATAATAGATATAATCAAGGAATGAAAGCTAGATAAATTCACATCAAGGATAAATGATGTTAGAAACCGAGGTAATTAAATCAAAAATAAAACTTGGGTTAAGAGGATCATAGGAAGAAATAAAATAGATTACCTTAAAAACTCCACCTTTCCCATGTTAGAAAATACTAGGAAGATTATGTAGTTTAATTAGGGAAAAAGGGGAAAGAGGGACATAATTGTAAGGATAAAGATTAATCCTAAACTAATTATACCTACTTAAGAAAAGAGGAAGGTGAATTAAAATAAGAATAATAAATTAAATTTAGAGAAATGTAAAGAACCTCCATGTGGAAATAAACAACATAAGAATATCCATCTAAGAGATAATTTGAGTCAAATCAGGGAGTAGATAGGGGATCAAATCTTGACTCATTAATTGACTTTAAGTGATGAACACAAATTAAGGAATAAAAAGGGGGGATAAAGAGACAACTAGGAGAAGAAATAGGAATCTTGTTGAGGTGAGGAAAATATTAGTTTTAAATAAAAATTTAAATAAATAATTTTGGGAGACCCTTGATGAGAGAGTGACACATGGGTGGGTGAATAATCAAGCTATTGAATTATAAAAAAATAATTAATTATGCATGACATGACAAGTGTCACCTATGAGGACTCCTATAAAAGAAAGGGCAAGCCAATGGAGAAGGGACTTTTGAGAACCCTATTGTTGGAGGGATGAGATGATGTCAGAGCAGTGATTACGAAGCTATAGTGAGTTTGGTGAGGTAGAGGATTTTAGAGAGGGGACTCTTGAGCCAAGGTGTGCTCTCCTCTAACAGCTAGTGCTTTCCTCCATTGTACAACCCCATTGCAGCTCGGGGGTCTGAGGGGAAGAAGAGTACCCAAGGAGTAGGCTGGGAGGTTAACCGGTGGGTCTTCGCATTAGGATCAAGTATGTCATCATTCACTCGCGGAGGTGATCGGCAACAAGGGAATACCAGTAACATCAAAGCAAGTGGAGCCTTGCCTTCTGGTGAACGGTACACATGTATTTCATTACTATTTGATCTTAGTTAAAAGTATGTAAATGTTATGATATGTTTCCTGAATTGAGTGTCAGGAATGTGTTAGACAGTGCTGAATAAATTTGAAATTTCAATGCGTTTCTCTTCTGGTTGTATTTGCTATGATTTATTTAAAAAAAATAAATAAAATTATATATCTCTATTTAGTATGGAAGTGGACCTTACACCTTTCACCATTGTAAGTATATTTCCTTTCATTTAATTGGTCGAATCTTCCTTACCTATGTCTCTTAAAGACAATTCCACCTTATCTTCTCCCTTTATGACAAATTTTAAGTGTTTCCCACCTTGTGACTACCTGCAAAACTTGCATCCACACAAAATTTGTCAGTTTCGAAAATACAAGGTCGTCTAGCTTCATTCTCTACCATCAGCTTCTCCAACTATTTTGGACTTTTTACACAATCCATGAGAATTTTTGTTAGTCTCCTTTCCTCCTCTTCAATAACATTTTCACGCAGGATTAATCCTCATTGGAACCACAAAAATGAACATCCTCTTCTTCATACTCAATTTTCCCAAGTTCTCTTCTCTTTAGTGAAGCATTTAGGTTGTGCCTTAGCCTGTCTTGCAACAAAGACTATTTCACTTTTTTTCACCCTAATACCCAACCATCTCTCTAGTCTTCTTCCCTATCTTTTGTTCTCCCTAATACCTAACTATCTCTCTAGTATTCTTCCCTCTCTTGTACATATGCAACATTACGTTGACTCTTTCCTTTAATTAAAGCCATTTATCAGTCAAATTATTCTTGACTCATCGTTCCTCTCATGTCATTTACTTTGAAACCTTATTTTCCTTTGTTTTGGCTTGCACTTGAACCCTTTCTAGTCATCTTCTCCTCCCTTTTGTGAAATTCTTCTTGTTGGCATTGATGTCAACATTAATCGACTGTGGCGATCTATAAATTGACAGTGGCGATCTATAGTGGCATGAAATTAATCTTGATGACAGTGGCATAGATCTTGCTTGATGATTGGACAAGCATTGTACAAACACTAAAGAAAAATTATGAGCTAAGCAATGGACGTTGATTAAAAACAACTATCCCATGTTCGCAACCCAGATTGCATATGAAAAACCCGTGTCTACATTCCCTAGCATGGAAAACAATATGGGGCATCAAAACCATGGCCGTCTCCCTTGTTTTTTCTCATGGTAATCTCCTGTCGGCGTTCCAGGTAATTCTACCATGGTAATACCCAAGGTATTCTTATCCAACTTGGTCGATTGAAATTTATATATTCAAATGACACTCGAGGTGAAAGTGTGAGGTAGAGCGATCAAGTGTGTTATGGTTTGTTGTGCACAGAGATCTGGCTTAGTTTTCTTTTGGCATAAATATGATGTAGGGATATTTCTAATGATCCAAGATGTTTATCTTTTATTTTGCTTACGATTCTAGCACAGGACCGATTATAATTTGTTGAAATCATTCTGGCATGGGGACCGATCTAGTGTTAATATGATGAATCTTTATTTGTTGTGGTGCGTCAATGTTCTGAGATGAAAGTGAGCCTAATTATTATTCCCTGTATTTGATATGAGGTGGTGGCATATATAGTGAATGATTAATTCAGCATGTGTTAAAACAAGGTATGATTATTCATTATTTGAATGTGTGCTTCCATCTCTATGAATAATCGATCTGGTGTGTGGCAGTCTTAGCCTTGGTGCGATACCATTTTCTGTGTGTGGTTTGATGCATCATCAATATAGAGTGCGATTGGAGTAAATCGGTCTCATTTTTATCAATCCATAAATGTTTAAGTGATGTGTAAATATTGAGCTCATGGCATGATGCATCGATAAATATGGAGTCCTAGCATGATTGAGTTAAGCACTATGGTGAAATTAGACCCTTTATTATGTCTGTAGGAGTGAAGTTATGCTAGGAGTAACCATGATATATTGATATCAGTTTTGAATATGTTGTAGATCGACTGAAGATTGATAAATCTTGTAAACTGCTTTTAAGGATTGTGGTTTTAACTTTTGGTATCTTGTGCACAACAACGTTATTGATGTATATGGTCGGATATGTCTTCTTTGAAACCTGTTGTTCAAGGGTTGACTTGCAGATGGTTCCTCACATTGTTATCAAAATCAATGTAATCAATATAGATTTTGGAAGTAACTATGTATTGCCATAGTCGACAGGGAAATCAATTATCCAAGAAACTAAACCAATTGAAGCTCCATGGGTGTCACATGAACCTGATGTACATGAATTTGTTGCATTGATATGGTGTTTACCAGTGCGATTGAGAGTGTGGATCATTGAAACTTCACTAGAGGTGTATATGAAAGTTAAACGTGCAGAATGCGTACCAACCTTTTATCAAATTGCTTATGTGCAACACCAGTGTGATTAGTTGATTTGGCTCGATCGCTTGGAAACCTTTTGTTCTGGTGCGTATTGAAATAGGTGTTAGCAAGTTCATTTCAAGTGAGCCCCGTTTGGTGAATTTGCGTCAAAAAATGGTAAGTAAAGGAGGTGATCTTGGAGCACTTCTATTAATGATTTTTGAGCATAGAAATAAAATCCTAAAGAATCCCTTCCCATACGGGGTGTCAATTCCACCAGTTAATGACTACTATAATGGGAAGTTCTGGCCAACATACAAAATATTTTAAGGTAGCTCGCTCCTGGCACTTGGAGATGATCAAGTTACATGTGGGTAGTTTCATTATGGCTTGCATGTCGAATCTTGTTTAGTGTGGTTGTTCGACAACATCCCCCATGCTTAGTAATCATAACGTATGCTTTGCTAGTGGTTGCTTGACACTTATAGTAGAGAAGGTGAACATTTCATGAGAAGGTGATATTCATGATAAAACATGGGTAAGGAAGGATTGGAATTATTACCCATTTCTTCTCTAGCTTTTCTAGTTTGTCTATTTCTTAATCTATGTAGAAGGCAAGGAAGAAATGATTTCCCTGAATTTTTATAAGACTAGGCTCCAAAAAGGTCTTGTTTTTATACATATGGTTATCATTTGACATGTTGTTCTTTGGAGAGTATTCATTGTCTTTGTTATCATATGAGATCTGGCTCCACATTTGTCTTCCCTTGGGTTTGTAATCGCAGAGTTATCCACTAGGGGTAGGTATTCATTTTTTCCTTGTTTTATACAACTTTGAAGAGTTTTGAAGTCACCGTGTTCTCTTCCATTTGTATTAAGGTAGAACATAGTTGTTTTTTTTTCTTTGGATTAGAATTTTGTATGGTGTTCTCTAAGGGGTATATTCATTCCTAGATCTTGGGCAAGTTATCATGCTAATTACAACACCCCTGAGGTTAGAGTCAATAGACATAGACACTAGAGAGTAGCTCTTCTATTAAATTAGTTTTTGGTAGCTCAGAGGTACTTCTGCATTGGTGGTGCCTAACATATAGATGTGATCGAGCACATTTCACTCCCTAGACACTTTACTTTATAAAGTTGAGAAGTGTACCCTTTTAATTAATGAGTAAAAAGTGGCTTTTGATAAAGTGAGTGACTTTATAAAGTTGGGTCACTTAAGTGATTTAAGTGTGCCTAATGTGAAATTAAGTCATGATTATTGATCTTGAGATGCCTAGATTGAATCTCAGCCATTGTGAGCTTGGGTTAAGTATTTTAGTCATTAATGAGAAATAAAAAAAGGAGAAAAGGGAGAGGAAGGGCACACATTTTCTTCATTTTTTAATGAAGAATGGCAGAGAAAGGGAGAGTTGAAGAAAGTTTTGGAAGGAGGAGCAACAAGCAAAGGAGAGTTGGGCATGCATATCTAGGAGAGATTGGCATAGTTCCCAAGGCACTTTTAGCAAAAATTTAGCAGTTCATACTGTTATCACCCCAAGAAACTCTCCTAGGTTGTATATCAGAAATGCTCGGGAACATTACAAACTCAACAAAAATGTTGGAAAAATGATGGATGAATGAAAGAAATGCTACATATTCAAGCCAGATAACCACTTCTACTATGCTTGATCCCAGACATGGGTGAACACCCCCAGGCTACAAGGCTTTAGACCACCAATTACTCACAGTTTAAGGAAAATGTGATAATGGAGAAGACTGACCACATCAGCAGATGCACAGGACCCTGTGATGGCCAGCTGCAACTAGTTAAAAGGTCTGTAAATCTGTTTCCTAATACACAGACATGATGACATCTCTCTGGCATTAAAACAACAGAAACCTGCATGCAAATTCAATGATACATGCTAAATCCTAACATAGAGGTGGGATGACAGCCCCTCTAATGCTAAACATTAACAACACGTGAATAAATGAAAAACATGCATAGCCTGGAACAAGAAGAAGAAGTGGACAGTGAGCAATTAACAACAAAAGAAGCTTGCATTAGCTGAGAATGAAGACCAGACGCTGCAGCTATCACAGCAGTTGCAATCTCCATAAGTTGAACCTTGCAACAAAATAATACTCATCAACCTATTACATTTTTTCTTCTGGATATATATATAGAGGCTGATTACAAAATTTCTCTGCTAACCCATGCGTGGAGGGGTCATAACTGACCACCAACCGCATTTACAATTAGATATGGTCTCTGAAACAATCTGCTGATTTTAATGGACAAAATCGGCCTTTTTAGATAGTCTGATGTCCTTCTTTGGCAGTTGGAGTGAATTATGGATTAAATTCCATGCCTGATAAATGCTCTTCACTACTCCAGGTCGTCCTGTTTGTCCTTTACCGTGCTGTCAATTGAATGCAGGTAGTTGTAGCTTTAACGCGCAGAGTATTGAATTGCGGTCTCCTTCCTCCTTTGGGCGCACAAAACAGGTTAAAGGAATGAAGATTTCATGGCGGAGGCGGGCACAGGAGGAGAACAATCAACCGTCGGATCGCGTGGATTGACGACGGGAAACGCTTTGCAGAAGCTATCGGAGAAGAAGCAAGAATCAAATATGGGCTGTCGGATCGCGAGGATGAACGACAGAGATTAGATCCTGGAGGCTATCGGGAGGTGGACGATCGGGGTGAATGAGGGCCGTCGGATCACCGTTGGGCAGATTCGATGGTCATTGCACGCGAAATTTGCGGGGATGATAACGGCCGGGGGGACAGTGGTATAGCGGGCGGGCGGTTTCCCCACACCGCCTTTGGGCCCAAGGCTGTTTCCATAGAATGGGCAGCGATCCAACCAAATAACAACACGTGGCAGCCCAAACCACTGCCCCCGTAGGTTAACGGGCGGGCAGATCGCGTGAAGAGGGGAAGCAATTGCTGTCGATCTAGCGATGGATGGTCAGACGGAGGGGAAGATGCACGATAGTTAATGTGCGGGCGGAGAACGTGGAGATCGTTAGATCAGATGCGATCAAAGGTGGAGAACCAAGTGGGGGGGTTATATGAGAGCGCCAGGTTATATGCTCAGGTCATGTGTTAAGCGCCCAGGAACCAAAGAAAAGGGTTATGGAGAGTTTATAAAGATAGAACAGAGGTCGTGGGGTAAAAAGGAATTAAGCAAGGGAATAGGGAAATGCGAGGAATAGAGAAACAAAGGGCTAAGAGTTTATGAGAAAATTGAAGGAAGAGACAGTGAAAAGACTGTTGTGCGCTCCTTACCCACATAAACCCACACGACCATGGTACCTTTGAGCTTGCAAACACTGAATTGTATAACAGGGCTAACACTGGCTCCTTCTGGGTTTGAGATCCTCCCTACGAGGTCTCAATAACCTACAGACCAATGCCTTCATGCAAAACCAGCTTAAAAATAGTTGCCTAGTATCCATTTGGCATGGAGTCAAACCAAGTATATGCTTAAAAGAACACAATTATAACATTAAGGCTAAAAACTTAAAATTTCAAAAACTGCCCATCTGCTGGGCCATCAAAATTATTGCCTGTCATTCGGTTCATCATAGATCAGCAAGATAGGATTTATTTTATCCTCCACCTCAAAGAGTTTAGGACATTTGAGCTTAATAGGTAGATATGGATCAAATTTCATCTCCCTTCTGTGTATTTTCTTGCTTGGATGTTCTTTATGTGAGCTTCTGTACACCTGTTGAATAACCACTACTACTGTGTACATGTCTGTGTCTTCTTTAGCCTGCACAATAAATATAAATGGTGCACCAGTATGTTCATGTGTAGGGGACACAGAAACCTTATCTGCTCCTGAATCTTTCTTTGAATGATCTTCATCCAAGGAGGAGTCCCAAAACTATGCATCCTCTTCCTCTGTCATCTGATAAGCTGCCCTTTCATTATGTGTGGAGGCCATCCGAGCAGGTTTCAGAAAATCGAAACTGAGCTGATCAGTCTCAGCCTTGAGAATAGAGCTATTTCCTGCCTCAATGTTCAAGGGGCAACTTAGAGGGATTGATTTTTGAGCAGACAGAGGGACAAAAGATGATGGGGAGTTTTCTTCTCCCTTTTTAATCACTGGAGTGGGGATCAAAATAGGCTGGAAAATTTGCAGATCTTGATAGCCATGTGAAGATGAGTTGGCTTTGAGCACAGGTTCTTGGAAGATGAAGGTGCCTTCTACTGATTGCTGCTGCTGATAAGCTTGTTGTTCTGCAGGCACAACAAACTGACAAGTAGTGCCACTTGATAATGCTTTTTCATATGCAGCTCTGGTTAGGAAAGGAGCACCTTCCAAACCATGGACCTCCTCCTCATGCTGCACTTCTTCCATGACTATATTCTGTAAAATGGGCCTTACCCCTTCATCTTCATTTGTAACTTTATTTCTTTGCAAAATCTGCAAATGCTCATTTGCTCCTTTGTATGGATTTGGAGTTGGAAAAGAAAAGGAACAATGAGCTCCTGCTTCCTCAGAATTCTGCTCAGCTTTTAGTTTGGAAACTTCAGAGGTCAAAAATTCAATCATCCTAGCCAATTCATCAATTTCAGAATCATAGGATGATGAGGATTCAACTTCCTGTCTTCTTCTCTCATCCTCACCTTCAAGTCTGTCTGCAGCAATTATGTTTGCTTCTACTTCAAAGGCTGCAGTTTGGATATCAGCCAAAGAATTACATCTTCTTTCTCTTAACCGTAGGCAGAACTGAGAATCGAAGGCATTAGCATAAATAAGCATGGCAGAAACAGGGATGGGTTTCACTTCAGCTGGCATTCTGCTGTACATATGATTGAATCTGATGTTAAATTCAGACAACAGCTCACCATCTTCTCTCTGCAAATTCCCAAATTCATCATGATAAAAGAGCAGATCTTTATTATTCCACCAGTGCTTTAGGAACATGCCATCTAAAGACTCAATGTCTGCAATAGACCTAGGGGGTAAATTTCTGAACCATTTTCTAGCCTCCCTATCTAGGCTTTGCACAAAAACCCTCATCCAGACATCCTCTTCATCGATATCCAGGTTATCAGCATAGCTGTAAAAGGACTCTAAATGCTCTTCAACTGTTACTCCTTTTGCACCAGTAAACTTTGGCATAAATTCTTGATAATCTCTTGCAGGCATGACATGTAAAGGGGTAGGCAAGACTAAGGGTCCATACCTAGCAGCAACTATTTGTTCTATCTTTGTAAGAGCTTGATGGCCTGCCATGACTGAGGTATACGAAAGGGATACTGGTGGACTGAATGGAATGAATCAATGAAAAGGATAACAAAAACAGAGGAATGTAATGGACAACATGGTGCTTCTTTCAATTGAGGTCTGAAAGGGAAATGAATGACTAAGGAACTGTATGAATCTCTGAAGGTATTTCTACACTGGCAGAGATACATAAAAATTCTTTAAGGCTTACCTAACCCTGATGCTCCTTTCTACAAAGTATTTCTTCTGCTTAACGGTCTTCTCAGGATTAGGCACTGGTCAGCTACTGATTTCTGCATATATCTCCGAACATGCCTCACCAACAGCGCCAGAACTGCAATGTGGAGTCACCAGATAGATGATTACAACCAAAATATGTGTCCAAACCTTGTCTATCATCGAGGAACTGTGTCGTTCTCCCAGGGAAGCTGAGCTTCAATCTCCTCTCCCCGGCAACGGCGCCAATTAATGTTATCACCCCAAGAAACTCTCCTAGGTTGTATATCAGAGATGCTCAGGAACATTACAAACTCAAAAAAAATGTTGGAAAAATGATGGATGAATGAAAGAAATGCTGCATATTCAAGCCAGATAACCACTTCTACTATGCTTGACCCCAGACATGGGTGAACACCCCCAGACTACAAGGCTTTAGACCACCAATTACTCACATTTTAAGGAAAATGTGATAATGGAGAAGACTAACCACATCAGCAGATGCATAGGACCCTGTGATGGCCGGCTGAAACCAGTTAAAAGGTATGTAAATTTGTTTCCTAATACACAGACATGATGACAGCTCTCTGGCATTAAAACAATAGAAACCTGCATGAAAATTCAATGATACATGCTAAATCCTAACACAGAGGTGGGATGACAGCCCCTCTAATGCTAAACATTAACATCACATGAATAAATGCAAAACAGGCACAGCCTGGAACAAGAAGAAGAAGTGGACAGTGAGCAATTAACAACAAAAGAAGCTTGCATTAGCTGAGAATGAATCCTAGACGTTGTAGGTATCACAGCAGTTACAATCTCCAGAAGTTGAACCTTGCAGCAAAATAACACTCACCAACATATTACATTTTTTCTTCTGGATATATATATATATATATATATATAGAGGCTGATTACAAAATTGCTCTGCTAACCTATGCGTGGAGGGGTCATAACTGACCACCAACCGCACTTACAATTAGATATGGTCTCTGATACAATCTGCTGATTTTAATGGACAAAATCAGCCTTTTTAGATAGTCTGATGTCCTTCTTTGGTAGTTGGAGTGAATTATGGATTAAATTCCATGCCTGATAAATGCTCTTCACTACTCAAGGTCGTCCTATTTGTCCTTTACCATGCTGTCAATTGAATGCAGGTAGTTGTAGCTTTAACATGCAGAGTACTGAATTGCGGTCTCCTACCTCCTTTCGGCGCACAAAACAGGTTAAAGGAATGAAGATTTCATGGCGGAGACGGGCATAAGAGGAGAACAATCAACCGCCGGATCACGTGGATCGACAGCAGGAAACGTTTTGCAGAAGCTATCGGAGAAGAAGAAAGAATCAAATATGGGCCATTGGATCGCGAGGATGAACGGTGGAGATTAGATCTTGGAGGCTATCGGGAGGTGGACGATCAAGGTGAATGAGGGCCGTCGGATCACAGTTGGGCAGATCCGACGGTCATCGCACGCGAAAGTTGCGCAGATGATAACGGCCGGGGGGACAGTGGTATAGCGGGCAGGCGGTTTCCCTGCACCGCCTTTGGGCCCAAGGCTGTTTCCGTATAACGGGCAGCGATCCAACCAAATAACGATGCGTGGCAGCCCAAACCACCGCCCCCGCGGGTTAACGGGCAGGCAGATCGCGCGAAGAGGGGAAGCGACTGCCGTCGATCTGGCGATGGACGGTCAGATGGAGGGGAAGATGCACGATAGTTAATGTGCGGGCGGAGAATGTGGAGACCGTTAGATCGGATGCGATGAACGGTGGAGAACCAAGCAGGGGGCTCATATGAGAGCACCAGGTTATATGCTCAGGTCATGTGTTAAGCGCCCGGGAACCAAAGAAAATGGTTATGGAGAGTTTATAAAGATAGAACAGAGGCCGCAGGGTAAAAAGGAATTAAGCAAGGGAATAGGGAAATGCGAGGAACAGAGAAACAGAGGGCTAAGAGTTTATGAGAAATATGAAGGAAGAGACGGTGAAAAGACTGTTGTGCGCTCCTTACCCGCATAAACCCACACGGCCATGGTACCTTTGAGCCTGCAAACGCTGAATTGTATAACAGGGCTAACACATACAACACATCTAATTTTGGTTGCACAATGAAATTTGGGCACATTTTTTAAGGAAAAGGGCACAAAAATTGAGGTAACAATTTTTTGTTCTACTGCTACAGTCCATACAAGATTGATACAACAATAGGGTGTAATTTTGTAGAAGGTCATACACTATCAAAACAGGACATATTTGGCACATAAATCTAGGAGGGATTTTTGGGATATTATCCTAGGTGTTTGGCACAAAAATCGAGGTAAACGTACTAAAATAAGTTAGCTAGAAATTGCTAGAAATTTTCCTATGTATATATCTATAAATTTTCTATGAGATTAATCAAAATTTCTCTCTTGTGGATTGGTTTTCCATTCGGGTTTTTTCTAGGGGCACTACCCAAAATATTTATGTCAAATGTGTGATTGTTTACGATTTTTTTCCATTGTAAATATTTTCCAGACTCAATCATTTGTGAAAATGCTCATAAATGACAGTTGAATGTGTGTGAAAAATATGCATTATTGTTGAATATTTATTGGAGTTAGAAACTAGAGTTTTCCTAAGTGTTTGACGAAATGTCTACAAGAGTTTAAATAGCTTGTAGGTGAAATTTCTACATGGTATTAGGGTTAGGACTTTGAGATTCAATAGACATTGTTTTTGGCACAAGGAATATTGCACGGATTGCAATGATTTTTCTTCAGCAAAAAATGGGAGTTCATTGTTGCTCAGTTTGATAGGGATGGCTATTGGGTTGCATTATGAGGATATATTAGATGTGCAAGAAACTTCATCCCATGGAAGGATATGATTGTTTTGTTGTTTGAGGAGCAAGAGTTGGGGGACATTGTTGAGAAGAGAATGTCACTTCCTATCGATCCAATACAGTTGGATCAGTTTAATAAAAGCAACGTGAAGGTTAAGAGAATAATCTCGGATTCCATTAAATACCATGTCATACCTCATGTGACAAGGAAGATGAATGCTTTTGAGATGTGGGAATCCTTAGCCAAGTTATACCATAGTATAAAACATAATAGAAAGATGGTTTTGAAAGAGAAATTGAGAAATACGAGGATGTTTGAAACAAACACATTTGCATCATACATAACTAAGGTTACTCAAATTATAGATAATTTTGCAGCATTGGGGGGGATTATTAATAATGAAGGGTAACTTGGTTAGATTAGTCTTGAGTGGGTTTCCTCCGAAATGGGATGCCTTTGTTGATAGGATTGTTGCATGGGAAAATCTTCCCAGTTGGGATAGATTGTGGGATGATTTCTTACATGAGGAGACAAGAAAACATTCCAAAAATGTAGGCCAACGTGATGGTAGGGATGATAAGTAGAATATTTCTCTTGTAATTAAGGGAAAAGGCAAAGGTAAGGTAAAGGGAAGTGGGGGATTTTATTATTTGAAGGACATGAGAAAAGTGAAATGCTTTGCATGTCACAAGATGAGTCATTATGCCAACCAATTTCCATACAAGAAGAAGAAGAAGAAAGAGGAACATGTAGCAATAGTAGTAGAATCAACTACGATTGATGACTTTGTTGAGAAATTTGAGAGAGTGTTTTCTCTCATTTCCTATATTTCATAAAATAGTATTACTAAGTACGAGGACAATGCGTTATGGCTAGTGAATAGCAGAGCATCCAATCACATGACAAGGATGAGGTCAATGTTCCACAATATTTCAGAGATGAGCTCAGACTGCCATGTGAGTTGTGGAGCTAACACCACACATGCAGTAAAGGGGGTTAGATGTATTAGATTCCAAGTAGAGTCAACAATATTTTTGGAGGTGATGGGGATGTTATTTGTTCTAGGGATGATGGTACACATGCTCTCAATATCAACCTTGGAGGATGAAAGATATAGAGTTTTTTTTTTTTTTTCTCTGGGATGCACAAGTACTTCTATATTCAGAGGGATCAACCTTTGATGCAACAATAATTCTTGGCATCAGACAAGGGTAGTCTTATAGGTTGTTGGGATAATTTGTGGGTGTATTTGAGGGGACCTTAGATATAAGATCAATGTCAGTTACTGAGAGGAGACATATGGCTAGGAAGAGTGATTCCTTGACTACTTCCAGGAGACTTAGTTGGTATGACATGGCATTGATATATGCTCAAGAATATGATGAGACTCCTTGGAGCATGGTTGGTTCTAGCAGAATCTCAACTCATGTTTTAGGGAAAGTAGTAGGATTGGATAGCTTTAGGTTCAGAGGGAGAAACTACAAATGATGGGATGGGCTTGGCAATAGATTTTGGTGGTGAAGTTTCCAGAAGTACCTCCCTCACTAATAGGGAGTGTTAATTTTTGGTAGCTCGAAGGTACTTCTACATTGGCAGTGCCTAGCCTATAGAAGTGATCGAGCACATTTGACTACCTAGACAGTTTACTTTATAAAGTTGAGAAGTTGTTGTAGCCAGCAACACCCCCCCCCCTTATTCAATTAAGTATCAACCATGATACTGAATGAATGGGGACCCTTAGTTAATTTTTAGGAAAAGCAAGAGTTTCTTTTTGAAGTCACAATCATACGCTTAGAAAAAGCCTCTTGGATATTTTTAAAGCCTAAGTCTATGATAAAAGAGAAAACCTTTAAGGTCCCGTTGCAAAAGGATAGGAAAAACCTTCATTTCCCTTTTTGTGTGCAACATCCTCGTGTTAATAATGACATCGCACCGCAAATTGGTAACGCTCATAAAGAAAAACTTAAAGATTCGCCGATCTACGATAACGCCGATCGCTAGATCGCATATCGCAGAAATGAGCCAGGCAAGATTTGGTGAACATCAAATTCCTGCAATCTGCGATATTGCGATCGCTGCGATGCCACATCCATGCGATTTGCGACGCTGCGATTTGCGATTGCACGACATGAGAGGGTACGTCAGCAAATCATAAACCACCTTAGTACGAATCCTTCGTGTTATCACAAAATCACTACTGAGGGCTGCAACCAAGCAAGATTTCATGTAACTATTTCAACCTATCTTTAGACCAAAGATTAGCCTCTTTGATCAGAGAGGGCTCTCTCACAACTCTTGATAAAATCCTTCAAACACTAGATGGCTAACTCTTTATTCACTTATGAAAGCATAACTGGTTGGAAACACATCAAACTGGCTCTCATTGGGCTATGGAGTCTATAATATTAAGTAAACAAGGAAAACACAGTGATCTCATGGAAATCAAGGCTCTTAGCATTACATGTCAAACATACTCCACCAAAACATAGCTTGCTGAATACACAGGAAGTCAGAGCATATAATTATGAATTCTGAGTGATTGCATTACAACAAGACTATAAAAGAACATAAAGTATAAAACACCATCACTACATTTGAACATGACAATCCTTCGAGAATCTTGAGAAGAGAATAACTCTGTTTTACTATTACTGTCAAAAAAGGTCTTACAATGGCCCAAAACAACACTGTTTTTCTATAAAGTATCCAACCCCTATTACATCCTACATTGATCCCTATATAGGCAAGCAAACTAAACCACCTCGAGCTTCCTCCTCCAGCATGAGGGGAGCCTCGAAGGTGGCTATTAACTATTCCTACATGCTATTTAATTAATGTATTTATTACAAAGTGCTGAAATGTAATTGCACACAATCCTAATCAAACTAAAACATTAATTCCTTTCTCCTCGCAGGCTTGATGCTTTCTTGAATGCTGTGACAGCTGTCCTCCTTTAGTTAAGTTGAGATGGTTGAGCTTACAGATGCGATGAATGCTGACTTGGGATGCTTGAAAGCGCTGATGGCTCATTTAATGACCAGAAGGTGTGCTCCTATTTATCGGTTTCTGTCTCCCAACATTCTCCTAAAATATAGCAGCCTGCTCCCAAATCTTTTAATAACCCCAAGTATGGAATGATGCCAGGTTTCTGATGTGCTGTAGGTGGTATTTGATAGACAGCTGTTCCTCTTCCTCAACTCCCGCTCACCGTGTCAAACTAGCTGCTCACAGTATCACACTAGCTGCCCTGCGCTTTAAATCATCACCTACAGCAGTTTCGTAGCGCGCTACGAAACTGCTGTGTGATTTAAAAAACACAGTCCTCCTTTAAACTTCTCACAAAATTGAATAGCTGATGTTGCCAATCTTCGGTTTCACCTTTGCTATGCTGAGATTCAGAATCACATTCCCTGTAACATGAACCTTCATCAGATGAACCAACTGCAATTGATGAGACCACCATGATTTTACCATCCCACTGACTCAACACAGCGTCATATAAGCCAAAACAGAGCAAGTTTGCTAGAGATATGCTATCTGCATAAGTGTGATGGGGAGGTATCTGAAACCCATTAAGCAAAGGATGTAATCCATTGTTTTCAGCCCGGGCTATTTGGATGGGTACAAGACAAATAAGTTGACAGATCCAATTTCCAGAAACATCAATGTTAAACAGATGGTACAAACCATGGTTGCCATGACGAGCAATGGCATTATCTTTCCCAAATTGCATGGTATCAAAATGTGGTTTATATATATTTGCATCATTGAATCGAACCTGAATATATGTTAATCAAGCCTTCTTTCATATAATCACCAAGAACACCCGGCACCCAACCATAGAAATTGTAGGTACCAGGGTAAACATTTTCTATAGAGAAAAGCCCATTCTCATCAGCTTGACTCCAAAATTGGTAGCTCTTACTCTCTAAATATCAATATTTTTCCGAGAGAACATAACTGTATTTTCAGTCCTTGGTTACAGAGCTTGATTTCAGAGCTGCATTCAGCCCAGAAAATGGCCGCAACACCAACAATGTGTAGACTCAGGGTCAGAGTGAAGACCATCTCCTCCGGGTAGCCACACAAAGATGATACCCCAGCCACTCAAATCTGTAATGAACTCGGCCCTTGATAGCTCAGAACTCAGTCTTCAGTCTAATCGCTCTTATCTATGTGCATAGACTCATTCCCTGCAGAGAAGATGCACCATATTACAGGTTTATGAGGGAGCTCCACTCGCTGCAATGCACAACATATATCGATCTCTGTTATCAAGTCACACTTTTTTTTAATGCATACTTTATCACTATGACTCAATTACTGGCACATCAGTACAAAATCTGAGAAACTTCAACATGCTCCATTAATCGCACTGTCAGTATGAGATTAGTTTACATTTGTTTTCATTGTTATTTGCTTGCCGTGATTGCACAAGTTCTGTGATACACTGCTCTAGATTGCGCTCCAAGATACCACTGATCAACCAACCCACGACTAGACTATCCACAATCTGACCATTGGGTTGGAGATGAAGGGTCGCTTCACTACAAAACATGATCCCCTCTGTTCGTTTCTTTGTTGAGAATTTCGAGCAAATTGTCAAGCCCTCCATAACGTATGCCTGTAATTATCCCCGCTGGTTTTGATATGGTGACTCGCACAATTCCATTATCTAATGCAATGTGAGCACCCTGATCCACAAAATACACATCGCCCTCCTAACACTTCCGCTACAGAGTGCAGAACTAATAGCATACTTATCAAAAGTGTGATGAATGTAATCTAATGTAGCGCAAATCTTCTGAGAGCCATGGTTCTTGAAATATTTACAATCTCCCTCTGAATTTAACTTGTGCTTTGGTAATTCTTTAAACTCCAAAACTTCTGTGGAGCTTGAGAAGTTTCTTGGTCGCCAGCTGGAGCATGTAACCGGCACGTTACCACGTTTGTAGAAGACAATATCTAAATAATACCATCCACCTTGACAAAGGAAATTCTTCTATTTCGAGCTCTGCCATGTGCTTCCTTGTCTTTACGACAACGATTTCTCCTCTCTTTCTAGGAATGGCATCATCCTTCTTTTGTTTTTGTTTAATGCGCACTTATCTTTTAACGGCACCAGTTAATCTAATACCAGCTCTTGTGCCACTAATAATGGCGGTCTTGTAGCAATCAAACTATTATAAAACTACTTGACACCTGGCATTGATCACCGCATTTCAAAAGAACACTTTCATGTCTTCAATATGTGCATTAATAATGAACCAACGTGCATTAAGGAGGTACTGTGTATCTCAGTTTAAAAAAAAACGTGATCCCCTGCAAAAATAAACACAACGCTGCCTATTTGTAACACTGGCTGTAATTTCGTATATTCTGCAAGCAGCATAGAATCTACAGGAGCAGAACGACCAATATGAAGAAGAACCCTTAATACAGCATTGGATGCGTTGGGTTTGTCATGCCTCAGCTTCCATAATAGCTTCGGAAACAAATTGACCATTTCTCTTAGAAACACTAGAAGAAGACTTATCTCGTACATCATGAAAAAACATGTTTTCAATTGACGAGAGGTATAAGAGCTTCATTGTCGAACTTGAGTTACACTCTGCAAATGCTCGTGTAAAAGCCTTCAATAGCCTTTCTTTCCAGTCTACGAATACATTCAGTATGAGATTTGGAATGAAAGGAACCAAAGAAACAACATGCTTTTCAAACAACCGCTTTGAGTCTGCTGGCAGCATCTGGCCCTCTAATGAATTCTCCATGAATTAAAGAACTCTTTCATTAGGAAGACAATTAATGACAACCCAATTTGTAATCTCCAAAGCGATCTCACAGATACCAGTATTTAAGGTGAAAAATCATTCTTCAACCATTATGTGAACATTGAAATGATAGACTAAGAGGAAACAGAATAAGCAACCGGTGTATTAGAAAAGGCAGCAAAGCCTTGAGCCACTTCTCCATTACCACCTTGATTTATATTGCTGATGTAGTTCCAGTTAATAATTCACTTTAATCATTCGATTCCATGCTTCTCATGCATTTGAATACAAGGTTTAACCCCTGAAGTCTGAGCCTTCAATGAAAACTCGAACAAATCCCCAGTTTCGTAGCACGCTACGAAACCACTCAAACAGGTAGCGCTGCGAAACTGCTGAAAAGAATTCAGGCGCTGCGAAAACACCCACTCTTTAAGCCAGGCTAAAAATTTTTAACTACAGCATTTTCAGTGATAACACTTCGGGCGCGCCATTCAAAGAAAAGCCACTTACTATAATCTTACCCGAAATCATGCTCTTTTAATGATAGTAAATGAATTAGTTGTCAGTTATTAAATGGATTAAAGACGCGTGCCTTGGTAGAGATTTACTTCACGTAAGGTGGCATATTTGTTTTATCTCTTGCATTTAAAACTCTCCCATCACCTTTCTGGATCAGTCATTTCCATTTCACTCGTAATTTGCAGGAACAAAACGCTAAGACGTCTCAGACAGAAACACAAAGAGAAATGGGAAAGAAAAATAGAGCTCAAAGCTCCGAAGTGAGGGAGAAGACCAAGGAGATGGCGCCCCTGTACACAGACACAGCCTGCAACAAAGACACAGGGATATCAACATGGGAAGGCATGTATAGGCTGCTAGAGGAAGAAAAACCTATAATAATGAAGGTGATTGCTGTCGCGGGCGCACCACGCTCTTATGAGGCGTCCTTGAAGGACCTAGCATGTTCATTCCTTCACAGAATAGCGGCAAGACCCAAAATTCTACCATACACAGATATGATCAAGTGGATATTGGATGATGCAGAATTGAAGGGCAGACAATTCAAAGTTCATGGACATGGGCTCGTGGGATCGTTTGCTGCCCAAGATCTGAAGCTTATGTATCATCTTCCTGAACCGCAAGCGACCTATAATGCACAATTTGTTAAGAAGTTCGCGGTAGAGAATCCAAATCTATCAGACACCACTAAAGAATGGTCTAGAAGAGACGAGCCGTTAAAAAAGGATAAAAACGGTATGTACAGCACTGGTTCCCTTACCTCTCCATATTGTTTTGCTGCAGCCATGCTCTGTAGGTTATTTGGTATGCCCGATATCAACAAGTTTTTAGCTAAATGGCTGCCATTAATTGATGCTGCCACTAACGCCGACATCCTAGATTGGGCCAAAATCCTTTCAGATACTCTATACACGGCTGTTCTCAATTACCGGTCTAAGAGATCCTTCTCTCAAAGGGTCTATCCTCCTTTTTATCTGTCTACCTATATTATGGATTCTGTTTGTCTTGTATCTAATTTTCCTACTATGGGTTGGAAATGGACTACCCAAGACCCATTGCCCATCCATGTTTATCATAAAATCTTATGGGATTCCCAGTTTGCCCCTCATTTTTACCAGATTTGCCATGGGGTTATTTTGCCCCTATATAGAATGATATACGATAAGGACCCCCCAAGGTGCTCCCCCGAGGCCCAAATTGACATCATCCACGTCGAAAGATGGTTTGGGGAAGAATGGTTTACTTACATTAGAGTTTTTGGAAGCACTGTACCTCCGCATGTCCTACCCCTATATATCCCTGATAAACTTTTGGCCCGGGAAATCACTTATCAAACCTGTTCTGAAGGCGGCTTGACCAAGGACCTAAAGGACAAGAAGAAGGCCATTTGGCCTCAATTTCCCGTCACTTGTGGGGCCTTCTCTTTGTTCGATGTAGGACACGCTTTTAGCGAGGTGGAGAATGTGACGTGTCTTCAATTATTTAAGTTCCCAGCGAGGCCATTCGACCCAAATGATGTGGCCCAAGAATTCACAACGAACGTCAAGATAAGAGTGTTCTCTGGAAAGAAAGATCTGTTTGATGATCTCTTTCAGAATAAGAGCTCGCTCAAAGAAATTTTGCACGAAGCTCAGTGGAGGCTGTCTTCAAGTGACCTCCAGAAATTCACATTATACAGAGAAAGAAGGCTGGCTAGTATTCCACTAGAGAGGCTGCAAATACCTACTAGAGAACCGACTCCGAGCATCAGCCTCAGTGAAAACTCCAGCACTTCCAGATCTAAGTCCAACACCGCCCAAGAAGTATCTGAGCATCCTGAAGAGTCTGGTCACGAACAAAGAAAAAACGAAGAAACAACCAAAGACACAGCTCAGTCGAGTACAATGTCTCAGCAGCAAGTTATTGCCTCACCACCAAGAGATGTCCCCCCTCCTGTCATCGAAGCACCACTTGTCACGACAGAGCTAGATAAAGAGTGGGAAACCTTCAATGAATTGATCAATCTTGAAGGGCAAGTCCCAAAAACACCTGTGAATAATACACAGGTGGTGCAAGAAGTCGTTTCGACCATGGTCAGTAGCGCCACAGAAGCTGAACACCTTCCTATCGCTCCAACCTCAGAACTTCTACTTAACGTAGAAGAAATTCCCCCACTGGATGTATTCTATAGTCCCCAACACAAAGCAGTTGTAAGGAGACAGAGAAAGAAGAGAAAGCTTGAGAATACACTGTCTCAAAATGCTGAACATTTGGACGTCTTGTGGAAAGACCCAAATAATAATCCGACCGAAAATCTCACGAAGCTGTCTCAGATTGCAGGAGCATATGCTTCTGCAACTATTGACAAGGCCTCTGAAGTTCAGCAACTTTTAAAGGAACAAGAAAATCATATACAACTGCTACAACAACAGTTGCAACAAGCCAACGCGAACACTGAAGCTTCCAGACAGCTCGAAAAGCTACAGGAAGACTTTCAACAGATGCAGATAGGCTATCAAAAAAGTTTTGAAGAAAAAGAAAAACAACTGCAGACGGTGCAAGAAATGCATAAAGATGAGCCTAAGCTGGCAGAGTTTATTTCAGAGTCCGTCGGCTTGAACGAGCAACTACTGCAGCAACAGGAAGAGTTGGGACGTAAAATATCACAGTGGAGGCACTTTTGTGAGATGAGCGACAAAATCACCAGTCAGGTGGTGGAATTGCGGAGAGACTATGATCAGAACGACAAGAGGGTGACAGAATATCTGACTTGGCAAGATGATGAGGAAGGGAAAAGAGCAAGGGCACCAAGGATTAATGAAAATCATAAGGAGCTGCTCTTTAATAAATGGGACGAACAAATCACGCAGGCAGAGCAAGCAGCAAAGACAGCGGCGACACAGGCAAGCATTCTTATCGACTGTGTAAATGAGAATTTACACAGGGCCAATTTAATTACAGAGACCACCCCGGGGTACCTACCAAACAAGTTGCAACTAGAGACAGAATGGAGGCAGAAAGCGCAGGAAAAAGGGAAAGCAATCCAAGCATTGGCTAGGCTGAATTGGGAAGGTTACTGGACGTACTTGGTTAAACCGCACAGCCAATGGATGACGGTGAAGTGCATTACGAACGCAGCCGAGAAGGTAGCGCCAGCTCTCATAGATGGCGTTTTCGCAGCCCAGGTCAGCGCAGAAATCAGCCAGTCGACTCTTCTCAAGCCTATGCTGGACACTTGCAACTTCAAAGACCAAGTTCATAAATGATTTCATTTAGAATGTTGTTTTTTCCTTTTAACTAAAATTAGAAAATGGACGGTCATTTGAAAACCGTATCCTAAAATTTTGTAATGAGACTATTATTAGAATTAGGAAGTAGTATTTTAACCCTTCTCATTGCATTGGAGAAGGGTCCAGAAATTTGTCAAAAACTTGTCCTCGGAACATGCACTTCTGCACCCTCAGAGGAGGTTTTGATGAATGGAAGGATCGAGATTTATTTATGTTTGCATTTTAACGTCTGCTACTGATGTTGCACTTCTGTACTCTTAGTAGATGTTAGAAGTAAGTAGAGATAAATCGCCATTGCTTGAAGTTTGTGAGTGAAATCAGTCATAAATGGTACTTTTATCTCTTGACCAATTTCTGCTTATATTCTTAGAGTGATATTCAGTTTTAGTTGTTTATATGTGGATGCATGAATGTCTGAGTTACCATTTGGCACTTTTGTACGGTGGAATCATTTGTTTATGCTTGACATATGAATGACTTATTATGCGATATGCTGTTCACAACTGTTTTGCCTAACTTCTTATGCAGAATGGTTTATCTTAAATGGTTCATATTCTTATGATAGCTGAATGATCTTTATTACCAGTTATTGTTCGAAATCTTTTTAGATCGCATGATAGAAGAGTTATATCCCGGGTTAGCGTAGATTAGATGTGTTGTTTTCATTAGATTATAGTAACATAGATTTAGTTTATAAGTTAGATTTGAGTTAGCTCTAAAGTACTTCCAGAATCAACATAATCAAACTCTACACACACACACCCTTTAGATTGGGAAGTTGGTCCCATTATCCCCAGTCGGACCCGCTACACCAAACGGGCAAGGAGCCGCCAACCAGGTTCCGGACCGGGTGGGTATCCCCCTTGTTGTTGACCTGATTTCGGGGCCCTCAACATATTTGGTGCTAGAAGGAGGGCCTGAGCATAGTGACTGTTGGAATGTTTTCCAAATTATAAATCTTGAAACAGGATGGCTGCTCACAGAATTCCTATTTGGAGTTGCATCCATGTTCCTACCTCTTCCAACACTCCACCAGATGTGGTAAGGCTCTTGTCTCAGGTAAAATTCAACGGTAAGGATAATTCTTTTGCATTTAATCATGCCCTTCAGTTCATTCAAAAAGTTTCAAGTTCTGATATTCAGAGAATTGATGAAGGAGTTTTGTGCAGGATTTTTACTCTTACATTCACAGCGGAAGCTAGAAAATGGTGCAGAACCCTCCCAGTTGCATCAATCCACAGCTGGGACGAATTCGTTAGGACTTTCATCTTGGAGTTTGATTGTTATGACTACGACCAGGTATATGATGAAATTGATTATCTACGGAAACAAGATGAACCCGTAAGGGATTTCAATATGCGATTTCATCTTAAATGTCTACAGTGTGATCTCAAGGATGAGCTCACAGATGAAGAATCTTCAGATTATGATGAGTATTTCCTACCTCCTATATCTGACCAAGCAGAAAGTAGCTCAACCTTTGTTTCGTTTCCTTCTAATATAGATGAGCATTTCAAGTCAAATACACAAATCATCCATAATGAAGAAAATCTGCAAAGCCTAGGAGTCATGCATGCTCTAATACCAGAAAATAAAGACGAAAATGCTGAAAGGGAAACTACCTTGGAACCAGAAGATGACTCTGACATAAATTCAGACAATATCATTTCAAATCAACGAATGCTGATCCCAAGGTTAGATCAACCAACTGTTTCTCTTTCAGAAAGTATCAGCGCACAAAGGGATGATCTAAAGCCCAATGTTTATGATGAATCTGATGAATTTTTTTTTTTTTCATGATGTTTTTAAATGCATTATTCCAGATTCACATTTTTCTCTTTATCCCGACGTTTTTAGTGATGACAATTTTTCCCCTCTCAATATCAAGCATATCTCAAAAAACACAGAGGGTTATTCAAACGACTCATCATTAGGTTTTCGAGATAAAGAGACCGCTTTAGCACAACCTTTGATCAATGTCAAACAAGAGCTTCCTGACCTCCCTTGTCTGAAAATATATAATGAAAAAGAGGAACCTAGGGAAATCTATAGAGTCTTTTGTGATAGTTACTTTGACAATGATGATGTTGTTGAGTTATCTCAAGTAACTCAACTAGGGTCAGATAATAAGGAACATCTTAAATCAGAAATCATATCAGCCGACCCTCATCTCAAAGTAAAAGCTCATTTGAATAATTTTACTATCCAAGACAATACCCCGATCTATGATTCATATCATGAGGAAAGCTTCATCCCTGTTCGCAATCATAACTTAGTTCCTGATTCACAAAACCTGGCCAGTTCTTGTGAGGAGCAAGATGTTACAAGTAAATCCCAGTTGTGTTGTAACACTATTTGTATAAATACCCAATCATTTCTTTCTCACTTGCACTCATTTTGTACAAAATCGGATTTCTTTTTAAATTTTCAAACTTTTGATAGATTATGTTTTAGCGATTTATATATGAGAACTTTCATTTCAAACGAAATCGCTAAAAACTCAGCGTTAACAAACAACAGGTTACAAGCCATTGAAACTAAAAAACCATTTTCACAATTTGACTTGTTATCCTTCCTATTGAGAGATCATCAATTCATAACAGAAATTCATCCTAATTTTTATGATCCAATAGGTATCCAGTTGGAAAAAAGCTCTCATGAGAAAGGAAAATCAGACAGAATTCCAATTGAGGTTGTATGTTCTTATTCCACAGCCAATATTTATGATCCAAGGAAAGTTTGGTTCTTTTTACTCATGCTTGGAAGATTCATACGGCTAGGAATAATAATGAATAGATGGTTCCATTGGAAATATCATTTCACATAGTTATTTCCTGTATATAGTTAGAATAGGAGTAGGAGTAATTTAGCTAGGTTATTAGGTTTGCTTTTAATAAATCGATAGGCAAAGTTATTCATATTCTCTACATAACCCTAGGGAATGTTTGCCTCTCATAATAATGTTTGTTTTGGTTAAACGGCATTTGACATTTACTAAAGACACCTTGTCTCTGTTAAAGATTTTGAACTTCTGCTTCTATAAACAGCAAATCTTTTGGGAATTTGATCTTTATTATCAATAGAACTTTAACCCAGATATGATGATAGTTTCAACTGCCAAAAAATTTAAAGAAAGCTATCTCAGTGAAGGATTTGTTTTAGGTCAGCACAATGAAAGGTATCAATATTAAAATAAAAATTCTCTGTGAAAGCAGCCATTACCAAAAACAGCCCTATCATTGTCGTCCAGAACTTTCTTAAGGAAAGAAAATTTGACTTCCTCCCTGCTAAAGGAAAACGCAACATTCAGAGGAATAATCTAAAAAGACACTATATCTCAAAGAATGAGAGGTCTCATCACGAGCCGGCTTATCATGATCACAGATATTATAACTTGCTGACTTTGTCAAAACTGTTTACCAAAATAAGGCAATGACTCAAGATTGTTGCAATCAAAAGGCAAGGGGTCTCATCACGAGCCAGCTTGTTCAGCAAAAGTGTAAATCAAGTGAATGACTGTGTCATAATTTGGCCACCAAACCAAGACATTGTTCTTTAGAGAATAAAAAGGAAAAAGTGTCAAAAAAGGATTTTCTCTGAAAAAGTTGTAAATAACCTTAAGCAGGATAAAGGATCATTGCTGGGTAATAGGTAACCCTGTCGAGGCTATGGACGCCTGCTGGCAGCAGAGGCTCTACCTGCGACAAAGGAGCATATTTAAAAAGAGCTGATACATAGAGAAGACTTTATTTTATGTTTTACAAGACCAAGTAATGACTGATTTAAATGCAAAGCACAAGCTGAAGATGCAAGTAATTGAAATAGAAAGAGGTTGAAACGAAACATCATTGACAGTTTGAAGTATCATTTGCTTTATCTTTTTATAATAAAGTTCAAGTTTTTCTTTAAGAAATTTTTTTCAGGAGTTTCAAAGCGTCAATATAAAAGCAGAGATAACTGGTTCTCCCAAGTGAATCGCCAATTGTTGTAGCCAGCAACACCCCCCCCTTATTCAATTAAGTATCAACCATGATACTGAATGAATGGGGATCCTTAGTTAATTTTTAGGAAAAGCAAGAGTTTCTTTTTGAAGTCACAATCATACACTTAGAAAAAGCCTCTTGGATATTTTTAAAGCCCAAGTCTATGATAAAAGATAAAACCTTTAAGGTCGCGTTGCAAAAGGATAGGAAACACCTTCATTTCCCTTTTTATGCGCAACATCCTTGTGTTAATAATGACATCGCATCGCAAATTGGTAACACTCATAAAGAAAAACTTAAAGATTCGCCGATCTGCGATAACGCCGATCGCTAGATCGCATATCGCAGAAATGAGCCAGGCAAGATTTGGTGAACATCAAATTCCTGCGATCTGCGATATTGCGATCGCTGCGATGCCACATCCATGCGATTTGAGATTTGCGATTGCACGACATGAGAGGGTACGTCAGCAAATCATAAACCACCTTAGTACGAATCCTTCGGGCGCGCCATTCAAAGAAAAGCCACTTACTATAATCTGACCCGAAATCATGCACTTTTAATGATAGTAAATGAATTAGTTGTCAGTTATTAAATGGATTAAAGACGCGTGCCTTGGTAGAGATTTACTTCACGTAAGGTGGCATATTTGTTTTATCTCTTGCATTTAAAACTCTCCCATCACCTTTCTGGATCAGTCATTTCCATTTCACTCGTAATCTGCAGGAACAAAATGCTAAGACGTCTCAGACAGAAACGCAAAGAGAAATGGGAAAGAAAAATAGAGCTCAAAGCTTCGAAGTGAGGGAGAAGACCAAGGAGATGGCGCCCCTGTACACAGACACAGCCTGCAACAAAGACGCAGGGATATCAACATGGGAAGGCATGTACAGGCTGCTAGAGGAAGAAAAACCTAGAATAATGAAGGTGACTGCTGTCGCGGGCGCACCACGCTCTTCTGAGGCGTCCTTGGAGGACCTAGCATGTTCATTCCTTCACAGAATAGCGGCAAGACCCAAAATTCTACCATACACAGATATGATCAAGTGGATATTGGATGATGCAGAATTGAAGGGCAGACAATTCAAAGTTCATGGACATGGGCTCGTGGGATCGTTTGCTGCCCAAGATCTGAAGCTTATGTATCATCTTCCTGAACCGCAAGCGACCTATAATGCACAATTTGTTAAGAAGTTCGCGGTAGAGAATCCAGATCTATCAGACACCACTAAAGAATGGTCTAGAAGAGACGAGCCGTTAAAAAAGGATAAAAACGGTATGTACAGCACTGGTTCCCTTACCTCTCCATATTGTTTTGCTGCAGCCATGCTCTGTAGGTTATTTGGTATGCCCGATATCAACAAGTTTTCAGCTGAATGGCTGCCATTAATTGATGCTGCCACTAACGCCGACATCCTAGATTGGGCCAAAATCCTTTCAGATACTCTATACACGGCTGTTCTCAATTACCGGTCTAAGAGATCCTTCTCTCAAAGGGTCTATCCTCCTTTTTATCTGTCTGCCTATATTATGGATTCTGTTTGTCTTGTATCTAATTTTCCTACTATGGGTTGGAAATGGACTACCCAAGACCCATTGCCCATCCATGTTTATCATAAAATCTTATGGGATTCCCAGTTTGCCCCTCATTTTTACCAGATTTGCCATGGGGTTATTTTTCCCCTATATAGAATGATATACGATAAGGACCCCCCAAGGTGCTCCCCCGAGGCCCAAATTGACATCATCCACGTCGCAAGATGGTTTGGGGAAGAATGGTTTACTTACATTAGAGTTTTTGGAAGCACTGTACCTCCGCATGTCCTACCCCTATATATCCCTGATAAACTTTTGGCCCGGGAAATCGCTTATCAAACCTGTTCTGAAGGCGGCTTGACCAAGGACCTAAAGGACAAGAAGAAGGCCATTTGGCCTCAATTTCCTGTCACTTGTGGGGCCTTCTCTTTGTTCAATGTAGGACACAGTTTTAGCGAGGTGGAGAATGTGACGTGTCTTCAATTATTTAAGTTCCCAGCGAGGCCATTCGACCCAAATGATGTGGCCCAAGAATTCACAACGAACGTCAAGATAAGAGTGTTCTCTGGAAAGAAAGATTTGTTTGATGATCTCTTTCAGAATAAGAGCTCGCTCAAAGAAATTTTGCACGAAGCTCAGTCGAGGTTGTCTTCAGGTGACCTCCAGAAATTCACGTTATACAGAGAAAGAAGGCTGGCTAGTATTCCACTAGAGAGGCTGCGAATACCTACTAGAGAACCGACTCCGAGCATCAGCCTCAGTGAAAACTCCAGCACTTCCAGATCTAAGTCCAACGCCGCCCAAGAAGTATCTGAGCATCCTGAAGAGTCTGGTCACGAACAAAGAAAAAACGAAGAAACAACCAAAGACACAGCTCAGTCGAGTACAATGTCTCAGCAGCAAGTTATTGCCTCACCACCAAGAGATGTCCCCCCTCCTGTCATCAAAGCACCACTTGTCACGACAGAGCTAGATAAAGAGTGGGAAACCTTCAATGAATTGATCAATCTTGAAGGGCAAGTCCCGAAAACACCTGTGAATAATACACAGGTGGTGCAAGAAGTCGTTTCGACCATGGTCAGTAGCGCCACAGAAGCTGAACACCTTCCTATCGCTCCAACCTCAGAACTTCTACTTAACGTAGAAGAAATTTCCCCACTGGATGTATTCTATAGTCCCCAACACAAAGCAGTTGTAAGGAGACAGAGAAAGAAGAGAAAGCTTGAGAATACACTGTCTCAAAATGCTGAACATTTGGACGTCTTGTGGAAAGACCCAAATAATAATCCGACCGAAAATCTCACGAAGCTGTCTCAGATTGCAGGAGCATATGCTTCTGCAACTATTGACAAGGCCTCTGAAGTTCAGAAACTTTTAAAGGAACAAGAAAATCATATACAATTGCTACAACAACAGTTGCAACAAGCCAACGCGAATGCTAAGGCTTCCAGATAGCTCGAAAAGCTACAGGAAAACTTTCAACAGATGCAGATAGGCTATCAAAAAAGTCTTGAAGAAAAAGAAAAACAATTGCAGACGGTGCAAGAAATGCATAAAGATGAGCCTAAGCTGGCAGAGTTTATTTCAGAGTCCATCGGCTTGAACGAGCAACTACTGCAGCAACAGGAAGAGTTGGGACGTAAAATATCACAGTGGAGGCACTTTTGTGAGCTGAGCGACAAAATCACCAGTCGGGTGGTGGAATTGCGGAGCGACTATGATCAGAACGACAAGAGGGTGACAGAATATCTGACTTGGCAAGATGATGAGGAAGGGAAAAGAGAAGGGGCACCCAGGATTAATGAAAATCATAAGGAGCTGCTCTTTAATAAATGGGACGAAAAAATCACGCAGGCAGAGCAAGCAGCAAAGACAGCGGCGACACAGGCAAGCATTCTTATCGAGTGTGTAAATGAGAATTTACACAGGGCCAATTTAATTACAGAGACCACCCTGGGGTACCTACCAAACAAGTTGCAACTGGAGACAGAATGGAGGCAGAAAGCGCAAGCAAAAGGGAAAGCAATCCAAGCATTGGCTAGGCTGAATTGGGAAGGTTACTGGACGTACTTGGTTAAACCGCACAGCCAATGGATGACGGTGAAGTGCATTACGAACGCAGCCGAGAAGGTAGCGCCAGCTCTCATAGATGCCGTTTTCGCAGCCCAGCTCAGTGCAGAAATCAACCAGCCGACTCTTCTCAAGCCTATGCTGGACACTTGCAACTTCAAAGACCAAGTTCACAAATGATTTCATTTAGAATGTTGTTTTTTCCTTTTAACTAAATTAGAAAAAGGACGGTCATTTGAAAACCGTATCCTAAAATTTTGTAATGATACTATTATTAGAATTAGGAAGTAGTATTTTAACCCTTCTCATTGCATTGGAGAAGGGTCCAGAAATTTGTCAAAAACTTGTCCTCGGAACATGCACTTCTGCACCCTCAGAGGAGGTTTTGATGAATGGAAGGATCGAGATTTATTTATGTTTGCATTTTAACGTCTGCTACTGATGTTGCACTTCTGTACTCTTAGTAGATGTTAGAAGTAAGTAGAGATAAATCGCCATTGCTTGAAGTTTGTGAGTGAAATCAGTCATAAATGGTACTTTTATCTCTTGACCAATTTCTGCTTATATTCTTAGAGTGATATTCAGTTTTAGTTGTTTATATGTGGATGCATGAATGTCTGAGTTACCATTTGGCACTTCTGTACGGTGGAATCATTTGTTTATGCTTGACATATGAATGACTTATTATGCGATATGCTGTTCACAACTGTTTTGCCTAACTTCTTATGCAGAATGGTTTATCTTAAATGGTTCATATTCTTATGATAGCTGAATGATCTTTATTACCAGTTATTGTTCGAAATCTTTTTAGATCGCATGATAGAAGAGTTATATCCCGGGTTAGCGTAGATTAGATGTGTTGTTTTCATTAGATTATAATAACATAGATTTAGTTTATAAGTTAGATTTGAGTTAGCTCTAAAGTACTTCCAGAATCAACATAATCAAACTCTACACACACACACACCCTTTAGATTGGGAAGCTGGTCCCATTATCCCCAGTCGGACCCGCTACACCAAACGGGCAAGGAGCCGCCAACCAGGTTCCGGACCAGGTGGGTATCCCCCTTATTGTTGACCCGATTTCGGGGCCCTCAACAGAAGTGCACCTTTTTAATTAATGAATAAAAAGTGACTTTTTATAAAGTGAGTGTGACTTTATAAATTTGGGTCACTTAAGTGATTTAAGTGGGCCCAATGTGAAATTAAGTCATGACCGTTGATCTTGAGATGGTCAGATTGAATCTTAGCCATTGAGATCTAGGGTTAGGGATTTTGGTCATTAATGAGAAATAAAAAGGAGAAAAGGGAGAGGAAGAGGCACAATTTTTCTTAATTTTTAATGAAGAGTGAGAGAGAAGGGTAGTGTCGAAGAAATTTTTGGAAGGAGAAGGAGTAGGAAGGAAAGGAGAAATGAGAATTCATATTTAGGATAGATTGGCATAGTTCCCAAGGAACTTTCAATGGAAATTTAACAATCCATACAATGCATTTACTGTTGGTTGTGTAGTGAAATTTGGGCATGTTTTTCAAGGTAGAGGGCATAAAAATTGAGGTAGCAATTTTTTGTTTCGCTGGTACAGTTTTTACAATAATGGGACAACAACTCGTCGTGATTTATAGGCATTAATGCGTTGTTAAACTAGGACAAATTTGGCGCAAAAATTGAGGGAATTTTGAAACGTTTCCCTAGTTCTTTGGCATAGAAATTAAGGACATACTCAGTGAGATAATTTGGCGATTAATTGTTGGAAATTTTCATGTGTATTTTGCTATATTTTTTCTATTATCTCAATAAAATTTCTTCCTTGTGGATTAGTTTTCCCTCTAGGGTTTTTCCAAGGGCATTGCCCAAAATATTTGTGTCAAATGGTGTGATGGTTTATTGTTATGTTACACTGCACACATTTTCCAAACTTAGTCATTTGTATTTATGCTCATAAATGACAATTGAATGTGTGTAAAAAATTTGCATTATTGTTGAATATTTGTTGGAGTAAAAAATCAGAGTTTGTCTAAGTGTTTGATGAAATGTCTAAAAGAGTTTAAATAGCTTGTAGGTGAAATTTCTACACATTCTTTACTTTCTCTCTCTTTGCTATGGATAAGCTCAAGGTTTATGATATAACTAAATCCTATTGCTCTATATTTTCTCAAATGAAATTCTTATTGGATCCTCTCCTATGTCCTTTTTCTCTTCTTAGAACTTCCTCAATTTGCAAGTGAAGGATGTTGCTTTATGCTATGCTTGTTTTGAGTTTTCTTTCTTTGTATCTTCTCTATGGTTTAGCAATGTTTAGGGTCCATTACACTTCTGGTCACAAGGGTCATTGTAGCTCTCAACCTCCTCTTTTGTAGAGGGTCCAATTGGTTGCATAGCATTATGTGACCTATATAGTCAACACACCCTTGAAGGTTCATAGGGAAATAAACTAGGTTAACGAGGAAGCTAGATTAGACTAAAGGTTTATGTTAGATGTTGAAGTTCATGAATAGGTTGGTAACTTGATACTAGAGATTGGAAACACACAGACCAGAAAAACCAAGTACATGCAGACTATTGATCTATTTTGGAAGCTCAAAACCATAGTGGGAAAGGTGCTTATGGAACATTTAGAAACCCAACATGAAATCGTTCTGAGTATAAATGATGCATAGTCGAAATTGAGGAAACTTAATAAAAAGGTTTCTAAGCTAGACAAGAAAATTGTTGATTTAAAATTCTCCAATTTATAAGAGGACTCTGGAGAAATTAGGGTTTACCACATCCTTCTATTATCTTACCTTTCTTTTATTTTCTAACTTTTTATTACGCCACAAATTCTCTTTAAATTTAGATGTGATAATATTTTTATTATTTTATGTATCTTGTAGGATTGTGTCTTCCCGTATTCCCTAATGATTTAGCCAAGACTTGATGTCTTGATGGTATTCTCGCTCTAGCCACTGGTGGATATGGATGGAGTTGGAAGAAATTTTGGGGAGTATCTTGTTATCCATGTTTATTTATCTTATTCTTGCACATTCAATAAATAACCATGGTCGTGCACTTAATAGGGGAGATGGGCTTACTTTATGAGGATGATCGGATAGGGTGTATTGATTTTAATATTAATATTATAAGTGGTAAAATTCTTTTGAATTTGCTCCATCATTTCCAAGATTATCTAGAGATATTTCATTCTAATACTTAACATCTGTATAAATAGTAGGTTTGATGAGAGTATTAAATAAGGGTTTTTTCTTATCCCACAATTGAACGTTTGCTTATTTACACTTGTTTTCAAGCCCATAATAAGTGTTCCACCCTCCATTTATCCCTTTTTCAACACTGTAGTTCCAATTGACCTTATCATGAATCTTGATTCCAAGATATTTGTATGAAATCACTCCCTCCAAACTATTATTATTATCATATATGAAAGTGTCATAAGTGATCTTATGGGATTTGATTGTCATAACCTTTGCTTTTTCCATGTTCACGACCATACCCAAAATAGAGTAGAATTCATCGGGGATTTTTATATGATTATTGATTTCATAGGGATTCCATGTCATAAGAACAATATCATTAACATAAACAAGAAGCCTTAATGACTATACGAGTGAAAGTCGAGACGATACAACCAACTTCTTCCAACCAACATTCTATTTGTCAATGTACATGTGAAAGAGAGTGCGGGATAGGGGACAACTTTCTTGTTTCCTATATTACAATTAATTTCTTCCTATCGCCCCACATTGTTCATAAACTTGGAAATGACACTTTCATATAGCATTATAGCAACAAGCCTTAGCTCATATATTAAGCAACTTTTATCTCTTTTAACCTATTCCAAAGATAAGTCCTCGACAAAATATCAAAAGCTTTTCTAAAATCATCAAAGGATATTGGTTTTATTATTCTAGCACTCTTTTATGATGATCCTAGACTTAATAAGATGGTCCATAAATGATATCACCCTAAAACTAGCATGTCCTTTAGCACTTTTTCCATGGCTTTGAAGCCATATGCTTATCTTTTTTTCCAAAATACTTCCATAAAGCTTGGCTAAGATTTACCTAATCTTGATAGTCCTATAACCATAGTGATTATTTTTATCCCCGCATTTGAATATAGGAGCAATAAGGCTTTGAGTCTAAGGTTTACGGAACCCCTACTTAACTGCTAAATTGAAGAGCTTGTGTATATGAGAGAGGATGATAAAGCCTTTCAACTTTCAAAATTTCAACTCAGTAGCATTGAATGTCTTTAGATTTCTCTTTAAATGTTGTTTAACCTCAATTTTTATGTCTTCTATGAAAAACTACTCATTATCTCTACATATATTTATTCATATGCTTTTAAACACACACACACACACACATATAATTTTTCTTTCATTATTATTTTTTAATTAATATTACAAAATTATTAAAAATAATTTTTATGTTAAACATTAAATTTATTTTTTGTGTTATTATATTTATATATTTTTCCATGAGAAATATCTTTATATTCCATAGGAGGAATATGCATGGACCACTTAATCTTAACAACAAAGTCTAAGCTATCACAAAAATTCTTCTCAACAACAAAACTCTAGTCCATTACAACAAAAATTCATCATATCACTCAGGATATTCCTCCCAACAATGTAAGGTAAACCCAATTGAAATATTATATTAATATTTAAATTATATTTACATTAAGTTAAAAAAAAATTGATTTTAAATGTATTTATATTTTGGATAGTTTAACAAATATTACCTCATTATAAATTTATAAGATGTTAAGCCCTTATACTGCTAGTGTAACCCCCTTATTATATTGTTGTACCCATGTAGTCCCCATATTGTTATTATTGTGCCCCATAGAAGCCCATTATTGTTATTATTGTTCCCTTACATTATTATTGTTATGTCGGCTCTGATTATATTATGACCCTTTAGATTCCTATATATAGAAAGGAGGTCTTGTCATTTGTATCATCTAAGAATTGTTCATTTGTATAATGTAAAGGAGGTTGCCCCCTCGAAGAGGCTTATTTCTGAGGGGTTGATCTATTTTTTCTATCTTTTTGTGAGCTAGTTTCCTAACATAAGATGTTTACTAACTATATTTTTATTAAAGAAAAAAACAATTTTAAAACATAATCAAAATAAATATAAATTATTTAATTTTTTTAGATAAAATAAAAAAATATTTAGAATTGTTCATTTGTGTAATGTAAAGGAGGTTGCCCCCTCGAAGAGGCTTATTTCTAAGGCGTTGATCTATCTTTTCTATCTTTTTGTGAGCTAGTTTCCTAACATAACATGTTTACTAACTATATTTTTATTAAAGAAAAAAACAATTTTAAAACATAATCAAAATAAATATAAATTATTTAATTTTTTAGATAAAATAAAAAAATATTTAAAAAAGTATTTATATTGTAAAAATAATTGAAAAGCCAAAAACATCTCAGTTACATAATAAACATTTTAAGTGTATATATATACTAGCTTAGATCCATTTTAATTCTAGATTTATCAAACATTCAGAGAGAACAAATCCCTTTTCACTCTAAAAGATGTTTGCATCTCAAGAGATTTGATCCCTCTGGATGCTTCGTAAATACGAAGTTAATATAGATCTATAGGTTCAATTATTAATTATAATTACATATAAATATAATTATTAATTTTATGTTTTTTAATTTAATTTAATTTATTTTTTGTTTTTAGTTTTATGTAATTTAAACGAGTTAAGATGTTTTATTGATAATTATTATTATTATTATTATTTTCATGGAGTCGAAATGTTAAATATTACAACATCTCTATCATATTGTGTTGAAAAGCTCTTTTCAATATAACAAAATTACGATGAAAATGAAATGCACTTTATAATTGAGAAAGTTAAATCTATATATATATGAAAGATAAATTGAGAAGAGTGATATGCCTTTTACATATGCAATAGTAACTTTTAAAGCCAGAACTTTTTACATATGCAATAGTAACTTTTCCTTTTGAGTTCAAAAAAGACCACAAAAAGTTTGCTTCCTCCCTGCTTCAATTACACATAGCCCTACTGAACTGAATTTGCTTGTAAATCCTTCAAAAACGCCTAAAAACAACACAAACTTATAATCCCTGACTTTAACATAAGGTGTAATATAGCTTACAGTATTTGAATCGAATTCAAGTGAAAATTCTTCACTTTCAGTTTCATTCTGCTCTGGAGCCTTTGGAGAAGAATCCTGGATTTCTATCGCAGCTTCGGCTTCCCTTTTCAGGACCAGAACTTCTGTAGCATGTTGCGCTTCCAGCACCACACTATCCACGTTCACTCATACTATAGCAGCCTAAATCCCGCATGAAGATGCCATACTGGACAAATGAAGCTCCAATATATCAACATTCGTCTGCAATCAACCTATCTTGGTATGGACCAGAACTTCTGTAGCAGTAAGATAATCTAGATGCTAGACGAAGCGTCTTTCTCAGATCCAGACGAGGATTCCATGACGATTCTGATGCAACAAGCCTCCTTTCCTACAACGCCTTCAATAAACCAAACTTGAATTGTTGTTGGAGAAATGCAGGACGTCTGCGACTTATCCCCACCATTGCATTAAAACTCTCTCCATCTATAATGCTTCTGGTATGCCTGTACATTATTGATCTCAGGTAAGTAAATTTACATCTAAATCTGCTGCCAATTCCTTAAGCGTGTCTGCCCCTCCTCGAGTTTAAAAACATAGCCACTACACAATATCCCACATTTATTAAAACTTGGAACTAACGTTTAACTGTCCCTGGACATACATGCTAGCACAACGGCGGCCTAGCCAGGTGTTCGCACGAATCCAGGTCCCATCAACAACAAGAGATTGCTAATGTATTCCATAAACCATAGATATAATCAAGTATGAGGCCATTGGGATGCCTCCCAAATGATTCTCCCTTACTCGATTCGTAAAAAAGTTTAAATGCATAACTGAATTTTGCATAGGATCATCATGGTAACGATTTATACACATCTCTTATATTGTCTTGATCGAAAATTCCTTGATCCACGAGGGATCCTTTATTTTCTAATGCCTCCATTTTGCAATGGAGATGCCTCTTGACTCTTGATATGATAGAACTCAATATCTCTGAATTTTGCTAATTATAAGTTTATTCTTTGCAAAATGGAGGATTGAACTTTATTTGTATTCTCTTCAAGTTTGCACGCTTGTTCGATGACTATCATCGAGTCTCCATATACTGTTAGCTGTCAAATTTCCCTTATAATGGCTAATTCTAACTCTTGCCATAGGGCTAAAAATTCAACTTGGTTATTGATGGCTTTCCCCAACCACCATGCAAATTGTGTCTCAATTTTTTCATCGAGGTAAATGATAACCCCTCCCACTTCTGCCTCCCCTATATGAAAGATTATATTTAAAAATAATATTTTTATTTTATTATTATTATAAAAATAATAATAATTATTTAATTTTAAAATATATATTTTCAATTAATATAAATTTATTTTAAAATTAATATTTGTAATTTTTTTGTAAGTAAAAGCTTTGTATTACAAATGTACAAAAATGACATTCATATGAGCTCTGAGGCTCTTCAAAATCCAAACATGGTCATAAGATAGAGGTTGTGGCCCAAAGAAAATTATAGAAGCAGAAGGAGTCTGTGCCCATAGAGGAGAAACCAAAGGCCCTCCTCACGACTACAAAGAACATTATAGTTGGAACCAAGAGCAAGATAACTAAATGAATCAAAAGAAAAAATGCAAATAGAGGTGGGAGCATGATCAGGTGCTCAAAATTAAGTTCAAAACTCAAAGTGTTAGAATCTTGATAAACTTAGCTTCAGATCGAAGAGCTCGTCATTCTGATTTCAATGGTGTGAACGACACTCGAATCCAAGCTCGTATGAAGAAGTTAGAGCAAGTCAAAGTTCAGGTTTGACTTTGATAGATGCCAGGAAAAGATGATGTGACAAGGCCCTTCAACGAATGGGGAAGCGCCAAGTGGCAGGCCTCCATTGGCCCTTGCATTTCACAATCACACTTCGCAAAAAAACAGAGGTCCTTGTGTTAAAGAATCGGCCCCAAGCAAGGTCAGGGTTGCGATGCGATATATCACAATCACACTTTGCAACAGGGAAGGCATTGCAGAAATCAGCCCCCAACGCACCCAGGTTGCAATGTGATAATCACAATCGCACACCACAAAAGGAAAAGTCTTGCATTATGTTACTTGTCGGTTCTCCGCCGATTGTGATTTGTGAAATGACCCGAATGTGATGCGACTAAAGGTTACAGTTAATAGTACCATCGGGTCTGCCATATCACAATTGCACATCGCCCCGCCAAATTCACCGAACATAAGACCACCGATTGCGATTTGTGATGGGAAAGTCGATGCTGACAGATTATGGACTGCCGCACGGTGAAATTTTCGCTCAGTTAGCGCTTTTTGGAGCTAATTTGTAGGATCATGCCGGAAATGGGGCAATTTGTGGAGCGAATATTGGGAAAACAAGGGGAAGTCATAACTTCTTGAGCTTTTCACCAAATTAGATGCAAAAAGAGGCTAGATAGCCATTTTTGGACATTCTGGACGGATTGGAGTAGGTTTTAGAAGCATTTGAGCATTGTAAACACAATTTTTTACACTTTTGAGAATAATAGAGAGGTCCAAGCCATTGGAAGTTGGACCAAGGAGACGTAGCCCAGAAGGGGTGAACTCCTTTATCATGTGCTTGATATAATGTGTTTTTGATGATGTTATGTACATTTTTATATTGCTATTTAGTTTCTTATTTATGTTAAATTGCTCATAAAATTAACATAAAAACTACTCATTTCACTTGCGAAAATTCATGAATCTTTAAGCACAATGAAAGAATTTTGTTTATAATATGAGGAGGATATTAGCACTACAATCTAATATTATAAATAAGATCAATTTGGTATCAGAGCTTTAGGTTTTCTTTGTGAAGGAAGGATTTAATTTTTTGCAAGTTTATGTCATGCTTACAAGGTTAGAACTCAAAAGAGGTGAAGGAAAGGTGGTTGGAAGCCCTTAAGTTTGGTCAAGGGGAAGGAGAGCAAGGTTGCCACAATCTCCAACATTAGTTCAACCTCGAGTTGCAGTTGAGACTCAAAAGATCATGTCTCATGAAGGAGAACTTACAAACATGACAGAAGATGAGAAGAGCTTTAGAAAGGCTTTCTTTGATATGACAAAGATGGTAAAGGTCCTCTATGAAGAGATGAATACCAGACTGCAGGGGGAAAGTTCCAAACCTTCCAAAGGAGAAGGCTCTTTAGGAGGAGGTGATGGAAACGGAGACAAACCTCCACCCTCTCCACCATCTTCTTCATCTTCTTCCTCACAAGCATCTTCACCCTCTTCCATTAACACAACCCTTACTCATATTCATCATCATACTTCAAAAGGCGCTGGTAAATCACCTTTTTTAAAACTTGATGTTAAATTTGAGCTGCCCATGTATAATGGTGAAGTGAATGCAGAGAAGCTTGATAATTGGATTTTTCAGTTGGAGGTCTATTGCAAGATTCAAAACCTTCAAGAGGATAACATTAAGATTCATTTATCTTCCTTGAGAATGGAGGGTGCAACACTAGTATGGTGGGAATCAAAGACCCAAGAGGAGATTAAAATTCACGGTAAGATCTCAATTTCTTAGAATGATTTCATTGCTACAATCAAAAGCCAATTCTACCCTCTAGCTTATATGCAGAAAGCCATCATGAATTGGAAAAACTTTAGACAGCTTAAAGGTCAAAATGTGCAAGATTACACCCAAGAATTCATAAAAAGGTCTTTGATGTTAGGTGTAGATTTGCAATCACAGGACACATTGCTGAAGTACATAGGGGGTTTACACAATTACCTTAGGCATACTATCTTAATGTTTAATCCCAATAATCTAGATGACGTGTGTGTGTGTGTGTGTGCAAGCCACTCATCTTGAGGCAAGAGGGGAAAACACCCCAAAAGAAGGTAGTAAAAATCCATTTAAGAGTAAAGGAAAGAAAAAGGATTTCAAAGGGAAGGCAAAGAAAAATGTGTCTATCAATAAAGAAGGAGACAAAGTTACATGAAAACATTGTTCTAGAGAGGGTCATGATAAAGCTCATTGTTGGAAGCTTCATCCTGAAATGAGATCAAAGAGAAACAATAACAAGGGAAAACAAAAGACAACTACAACCACTCAACAAGATTTGGAATTTGATTCGGGTGATGGAACTAAAATCACATCCATGGGGTTAAAAGGAAAAGAATCCATTGCTAGCACTAGTTCTTCAAACTCACAAAATGAAGCTCCAAACGAAAAGAGGAGAACAGAACTTTTTCACATAAGGGTGATATCAAAACACAACAAGATTGAGATGTTTTTTGACAGTGGCTCTCAAGCCAATCTTATCTCTGAAAACACTGTCAAAACTTTAAATTTGGAAACCATTCCACATCATAAACTGTATCCACTTGGATGGGTGTGTGACTATGTGCAATTGCAGGTTACAAAAAAGTGTAAACTAAAATTCTCCATTACTACAAATTTCATAAATGAAGTGGAGCTTGACGTTGTGTCGTTAGATATTTGTGGCATAGTTATGGGCAACGCGTACCTTTATGAAAGAAAAGCTATCTTTCATAGACATGAAAATAAATATCATTTATTCAAAAATGGAGTTGAATATATTGTGAGAGCTCATAGCAAGAAAATAAATCTTTTGCTTGTAAATGTAGGGCAGATGAAAAGACTAGTGAATTCGAGCACGAATTTTGTGCTTCTAATGATCAACCCAAGGATGATGTTGATAATGAAGCTTTTAAAGGTTGTGATTCAAATCTGAAATCTGAATTGGTTGACGTAGTTAACCAATATGATGAGATGTTTCAGGAACCAAAGGGATTACCTCCCAAGAGAGGAATCCAACATGAGATACAATTGCAGCAAGATTGTCATTTTCCTAACATTGGCATGTACAAGATGTCAGTAATGGAAAGCACGGAAATTAAGAAGCAAATTCAAGAGTTGTTGAACAAAGGGATCATTAGACCATCTTCCTAGCCGTGTGGTTCACCTATTGGCTTGGTGCCAAAGAAGGATGGAACATGGCGCACATGTGTGGACTTTCGTGCATTCAACAAAATTACGGTAAAGAACCGTTACCCACTACCCAGAATAGATGATTTACTTGATCATTGAAAGATGCAAAGTATTTTACTAAGTTGGAATTAAGAAGTGGCTACCATCAAATTAGAATAGCTAAAGGAGACATTTGGAAGATAGCATTCAAAACAAAACATGGTTTGTTTGAATGGTTAGTTATGTCGTTTGGTTTATGTAATGCTCCCATTACATTCATGCGTGTGATGAATGGTGTATTGAGGCCATTCCTTGATGAGTTTGTCATAGTCTACTTAGATGACATCTTAATTTTAATTAAATCTCGAGATGAACATGTCATGCATGTAAGAAAAGTACTTGATGTCTCGAAAAAAAAATAGTTGTATCTTACGATGTCAGAGTGCGAGTTTGGGAGAACTTCTTTAGTATACTTGGGTCATATTATTGGAGGAGGTGAGTTGAAAATAAATCCCTCCAAGGTTGACATCATTGTGAATTGGCCAAGGCCCAAGACAGTTACAGAGGTAAAAAGTTTTTTGGGAGAAACCCAATATTGGAGGAAATTCATTGTTAAATTTTCTCTTATAGCCGCTCCTTTGCAGGCGATGAAAAGTGTGAAAAATGATTTTTATTGGGGAGGCAAACAACAAAAGGCCTTTGATGCGTTGAAAGAAAAGATTAGTACAACTCCAGTACTCGCACTTCCAGACTTGAGACAGTCGTTTGATATTCAGACTAATGCTAGTGATTATGCTATGGGTGCAGTCCTCATGCAACATGGTAATCCTATTTGTTTTCATTCGAAAGCTTTTAATGGTGCAGTGATTAACTATCCTACATATAGTATTGGGGGTTTTTGTAGTGCATTATATCAGATATCATTTTTGGGATTCAATTGCGGTAAGTAAGTCATTCATCGATGACCATTTTCATGAGAGGTAGTCATAACTGACTAATTTCTCATGATTTTTGAATAGTCCACTTAGCAGTGATTACATTAGGTGATGCTCACAGGGTGAAGAAGTGGGATTGAAACTAGTGAAATGAATCACATAGCGTCAATCATCACTTTTGGGGCTTGCACCCGGTTCATGAGGCACAATACTTGCTAGGGTTTTGTAAATGGGGTAGCAAGCTAAGTGGACTTGATTGTGGGGAAAACTCCACAATTAAGCGCGCTTGAGCCAAAGTCGATCTGGGATGGGTGACCTCCCGGGAAGTCCTGGTTACTGGGTGCAAGCCCCAAAAGTGATGATTGACGCTATGTGATTCATTTCAATAGTTTCAATCCCACTTCTTCACCCATGTGAGCATCACCTGATGCAATGAGTGCTAAGTGGCCTATTCAAAAATCATGAGAAATTAGTCAGTTATGACTACCTCTCATGGAAATAGTCATAGATGAATGACTTACTTAACACAGTTGAATCCCAAAAATGATACCTAATATCCTACATATGACAAGAATTGTATGTGTTGGTGCAAAGTGTGAAAAAATGGAAGCACTACTTGATGGGAAAGGAAAGTTTCATTCACACTAATCATCAACCATTGCAATACCTACAATCATAATCAAAGTTGCAACAATCAAGGCACTTTTGATGGATGGGTTTTCTTCAACAATTCCACTTGGTAATTAGGTATAAGAAAGGTATCTACTTTAAAGTTGTTGATATTCTTTCTCGGCCTATTGTTAGTGCAACTACTTTACTCAAGCATAATTATGTTTTACATGAAAGTTATATTGAACAATATGCATTAGATAACGAATTTCAAGATGTTTATACAAGCTTGAGTCAACGTAACCAAGTAGAGGAATTGGATTATCATTTGCATGATAACTTGTTGTACCATCTTGGAAAGCTTTGTATTCCACGGGGAGAAAGAGTTAACATCATAAGAGAGGCACATACTTCTCTTATTGTTGGTCATTTTGGTGTAAGTAAGACGGTGGCACATCTACAGAGGTATTGTTATTGGCCTCATATGCTTGAAAGTGTGTCTCGTTTTATTAAAGGATGTTCATTATGTGCAATCAATAAGCCTAGAAATAGGAAGTTAGGATTGTACACACCACTTCCGGTTCCTTCACGACCGTGGGAGAGTGTTTTTATGGATTTTGTAGGAGGTCTTCCATTGTCAAAAAGAGGTCATGATTATTTGTATGTATTTGTGGATAGGTTCAGCAAAATGTGTATTTTGATGCCATGTAAAAAGCAAGTTACAGCTGAACAAACTGCTCAGTTATTCTTTCATAATGTTTGGGTGCATTTTGGATTGCCCACATCCATTGTTAGTGATCGAGATTCTCACTTTGTTGGGAATTTTTGGTCAAGCTTGTGGGGATTCATGGACACCAAATTGAAAAAGAGTACAACTTTTCATTCACAAACAGATGGTCAAAAATAAGTGGTGAACAAACAATGATACATCTTCTTCATGGGTATTGCAGCAAGCATCTTAAGTTGTTAGATGAACATTTGCACTATATTCAACATGCTTACAACCGAGCCAAGCACTCTTCCACTCAAACTTTTCCATTTGAGGCATGCATGGGATACTTACTTAAATCTCCTTTGGATTTTATTTTTGGAAAAGATGTTGCTATTGAAGGTCATAGTGACATAGACAAAGAAAGAAAGTTCATTGAACAATCCAATTAGTGCAACAAAAGTTTCATGAGCAACTTGAGAAAATCCAAGGAAAGTACAAATCAAGGCACGACAAGCATCGTCAAGATCACAAGTTCCAAGTTGGTGATGAAGTTTGGCTTTAAATTAACAAAGAGAGGCTCCAAGGAGAAGGTAAAAAGCTAAAACCAATTAGATATGGTCCATTTAGAATTTTGGAAAAGATTGGTAACAATGCCTTCAGGTTGGATTTGCGTTCATATATGAAAATTTATGATGTTGTTAATATTGAGAATTTAAGGTTGTATGAGTCTCCTTTGAATGAAGATGAAGGAGAGAATAGTCAAATTCCATCTATTGAAGACTTTTCTCTAGAATTCTTTGATGAGATTCAGCAAGACACTATACTTGACAAAAGAACAAGGACACTAAAAGGGGGAAGTATCAATTATCTTCGAGTGGGGCTCAAGGGTACAAATCCTTTAAAATCCAAATGGATAGAGGCTAGAAAGGTGAGACCCTCACCTGCTAGACAATTGAGAGTGATCCTTTTGGGGTCCAAAAGGCTTCTAGTTGGGAGGAGTGAGCAGGTGCTCAAAATTAGGTTCAAAACTCAAAGTGTTAGAATTTTGATAAACTTAGATTCAGATCAAAGAGATCATCATTCTTATTCCATTGGTGCGAATGACACTCAAATTCGAGCTCGTATGAAGAACTTAGAGCAAGTCAAAGTTCAAGTTTGACTTGCACAGATGGCAAGAAAAGATGATGTGGCAAGGCCCTTCAGCGAATAGGGAAGCACCAAGTGCTAGGCAACCATTGGCCCCCGCATTTCACAATCACACTTCGCAAAAAATAGAGCTCCTCATGTTAAAGAATCGGCCCCAAGCAAGGTCAGGTTTGTGATGCGATAAATCATAATTGCACTTCACAACAGAGAAGGCATTGCAGATCACACACCACAGAAGGCAGAGTGCCACATTATGTTACCTATTGGTTCTTTGCCGAATGTGATTTGTGAAAGGATCCCAGATGCGATGCAACTAATGGTTACAATTAATAGTATCGTCGGGTCTGCCATATTGCAATCGCACATCGCCCCACCGCATTCACACACCATAAGACCGTTGGTTTTCCACTGATTGCGATTTGCGATGGGATAGTCGGTGCCAACAGAGTATGCACTGCCGCATGACGAAATTTTCGCTCATTTAGCGCTTTTTGCAGCAAATTTGCAGGATCATGCCGGAAATGGGGTAATTTGTGGAGCGAATATTGGGAAAACAAGGGGCAGTTGTAACTTCTTGAGTTTTTCACCAAATTAGATGCAAAAAGAGGTTAGATCGAATTTTTTGGACATTTTGGACTGATTGGAGCAGGTTTTAGAAGCATTTGAGCATTGTAAACACAATTTTTTACACTTTTGAGCATAATAGAGTGGCCCAAGACATTGGAAGTTGGACCAAGGAGACATAGCCTAGGAGGGGTGAACTCCTTTATCATGTGCTCGTTGTAATTTATTTTTGATGATGTTCTGTACATGTTTATGTTACTGTTTAGTTTCTTATTTATGTTAAATTACTCATAAAATTAACATAAAAACTCTTTCTTTCACTTGGAAAAATTCATAAATCCTTAAGCACAAGGAAAGCATTTTGTTTATAATATGAGGAGGATCTTAGCACTACAATCTAATATTATAAATCGGATCAGAGCATAGGAGCATTATGACCATGAGGAGAGATATCTTGGAAGTCGAGTGTTTCCCAATTAGCATTTGGGAGGCTTTACCTTGACCACGGTTCAAGTCCTATAGTATTCTGCGTCGTCGGGAAAGGGATGGACCATTGCAGCTAGTTGGCTAAAAGACATTGGTTGTTTTTGGAGAGAAGAGACCCCTTGACTACTGAAGTGGTCGCTTTGACTACGAGAGGGACATATTCCAACGTGAGCTACCTTAGAATCACTACAGGTCTGGCAACGCTTTGGTGAGGGGTTTAGATGCTTATTGAACAGTGTGTCTGTCTATGTTTAAGAGAGAGAGGATGGATTTGCAATTGTGTCCATCGAGGGTGACATAGAACCTTGAATATGCATAACCAGAAGACCCCCAATGCATTGGTAGGTCACCTTGGCATGGTGTAGGTGGAATTCCATGTCCAAGATGTTGCCTTCCAACGGAATGTTCATGTCCTCCTAGTCTCTGAAGTGATGAATAAGGAGGTTTCTCTAAGCCCAAAGGTGATTTCCTGTCACCATGAATTCCCGAGCCTCCACCTCTGCAACCATTTGTCAGAAATGATGGGGAATGTTGCAATAAAAATTCTCATCTCCTTTGCCATGTGAGGGTGGGAAGGGAGGTCTTCCTTTGCCATGGCCCCCTCTAGGTGGGCGACCCTATTTGTGCACCATAACCTCTATTGAACTTGTGTTCAAAGTCCTTGCCTAAATGCTTTCTTTAGAGCTTAACTCCCAACTCCTTACCTGAATTTCAAATTCCCACCTACTTTGGAACGTAAAAACTAATTGCTACGAGGGTGAATTGCATGTGTTCCAGGGGCTACTCGTTGTAAGCCAGAGGTCCTCTTTCTAGGTGGCAAGACCAGTGTACTAGCTTGTCATTCTCCATAGAGTTCAGGAGAGGGTGACCTTAGCACCACCTTCGTTTTCCAGTCCCAAAGTGCACTGGAAGGCAAGCCCATGGTGCCACCAAAGTCCCACTTCGTGTGAGCTAGTGAGGGGATTCATGAGATTAGTTAATGTATCTGATGTGTCGTCTAACACCTGGATTTGAGGAGTATTTATAATTTAATATATATATAGATATATATATATATATATATATATATATATATATAGAGATAGAGAGAGAGAGAGAGAGAATTATTTTTCTCGATCTAGTTGTGCATCAAAATACGTAGGTTAATGTTGATAAAAATGATTCTTCAAAATTGACAAAAACAATTTTCATTTGTTTATGGCTACATACTTATTATGAAATGAACATGGTTGTCTTTTGAGAATTACATTACATAATCTTTATAAATTAAAAGTGGTTTTAAAGGATTACTTTTATTAAAAAAATTAAGATACTTCAATTTTAAATGTTAAAAACAAAAAACACATACATATTTATATTAATATAAAATTTTTATTAATTTTTAAAATGTATAAATCTTTAAAATTAAATATTGGATTACGAATGGGGTGTTTTTTGGAGAAAAGGGGGAAGGGAATGCATGTTTCCACCCCCCCAACTAACCAATAGGCAGAGGGGTGTGGCAAGACGCCTTTGCAAGTGGGAAAACTTGACATCAACGCATTTAAACATCCCTTGGGCTAGATGATACATCACAATATGTAGGTTGGTGACTTTTTGTATGGAAGGGACATGGAGTATACATTGTGCATGCAAGTAAGAGTGTGTATAGGGGATTTCACAACCATAAGAGTCATCCTTGGCATTGTTCTAGCCTACAATCGACATTTATGAGCCCATCCATGCACCAGAGGAAACGATGCCAACAAGAGGGGGTCAACGGCATTGCGCATGTGAGGGAGGTGTTAATTAGGCTTTGTATGATGGCAATTATTCTTATAATGGATGAGATAGCCTGGAGTGCATTAAAGACAAGATGGACAACATACCAATGTGAGAGAGGTAAGGAAGTCGTCATAAGTAAAGGGAAGGGTGAACCTATAGAGAATTGTAGTCTATAAAGAATTTCCTACAGGTGACAGCTGAGAAAAGGAAAGTTGGTGTTAGCTCTTGGTGGGGGGACATAAGTTTGATAAATCCCTTCCCCAGAGAAAGGGAGGATTCTAGAATTGACCATGGGGCATACTTGGAGTGTATATAGCTCAAGAATTTGATGAGGAGGCAAGGTTAGAATTGGCATCATTTGTGTATAGGATGAAACCGTCTCACGTCTCAGCTAGGTGGTTACTATTCTAGTTTTCGGAACTTTGTTGTTGTGTCTAGGTATAGTTCGCTCCCCCTTGACCTTAGATGGGAGTCACCCTTTATTTTAGGTGGATTTTAATAGGATTTGGGTGATGTCTATTTGCATGTTACTATTTCTTCAATACTTAATGGGAAGCAAAGCAGGTAGTGGAGATTGAAGGGAACTTACATTGGTATTTACTCTATGGAGAGAAAAGATATTGTTATAAGACTGAAATATTGCTTCTCGATAGTCTCAGGGGAATTCATTGGCCTTGGGCTTAAGAATAGATTGTCTTGGAAAATCATTCACTTTGAATTTTAGTTGCATTGGGTCTAGTATGGGTGTCCTCTAGGCGGAAGTAGAAGTGAGGTTTCGAGAACCTATCTTGGGTTTGCTTGGGCCCTGGAATTCTATTATGGAGGGTAGATTGAGAGAAGAGATGACCCTCACACTCACTCATCTGTGTGGGTACGGTGGTGGAATTTTCATCCAGCATTGGGATGGGGTGTACTCTTAGGCCATTAAAAAGCTTTGTGTTTCAGTGGTGTGTGGATGCTGACAACAATTGCAGCAGGATAGTGGAGCCTTCTTAGTGATCTCAGTTAGTAATAATCAATCTTTTTACCTAGAATATTTCACAACTTTTTATCTGTGGCGTTAAGGTGAAGCCCATTATGTCGAGGGAGAGAGGTCGAGTAGGAGAGGTGTTGCATACTACAAAGAGTGAGCCTATAGAGTCGGCTCCCACATTTAGAATAGAGTAGTTGGCTTTGTTGCAAGGTATTGTGAGTCGATTCCTATGTATTTGCAGAAAGGGAAGCTTTGTCTCAAATAAATTCTCTTTCAGATTCCAAAGTGTGGGCACGATCGAAAGAATAGATCTTGATATGAGGAATATGTGAAGTAGAGCAAACCAGTGTATGAGGGAAATATATATGTATTGGCAAATGAAGTTCCTCTTGGGCGCATGTTTCTGGACAACTAGGAGTCAAGGAGGGACTTTATACAAACTTTGGACCACATGCACAATCATCTGAAGCACTATCATTGCAAAATAGAAATGATTGATCATAGGCTGGAAATAATTGAAAAACAATTCAGCATCCCTCTTGCAACTCCTAGACCTTTGGCAGATCGAACAACCCTTATACTAGTAAAGGGCTCAGATTTAGAACCACTACTCTAATTATGTTATGACTTGTGTTCATGCTTATGGATTTCCTTTTTTAATTTTTTATGCATTTGGCTAGATAGGTCAACACCTTAATGTAGGCCTCTTTAATCTTAGTTATATTAGAAATTGTATGTCTCTTATCTCCCTTCAAAGGGTACAATTTTATCTGTGGTTTGGTCTCCCGTGCGAGAGATCAAAATGACATATGAATCCTTTTTGACATAATTTCTTGTTTTGAAGTAATATAATTCGCTTTATAAAAAATAATTGGACTTAAAAAAAATGATTTTTTTTTCTTGATTTAGATGTTTATTTAAATAGGTAGGTAATGTTGGTAAAAGCAATTCTTAAAACTTGATAAAATCAATTATCATTTATATATGGTAACATATTCATTATCAAAAGCCCTAGATGGGGTGGCTAAGGTGGCATAAAGAGGGGAAACGCATACTTTTTCCACTGCTCCACTAGCACACATGCTAGCATGATGTGGCAACATGTCACCCCCCGAAGATCATTTAAGTCTTGTATAACATGCCAACGACCATCAAAGTGCACCACTCGACGTGCCTGCTCTACATTCATTACCACATAAAGCTACCTACAAAAAAAGGAATTTTAGGAGATTTGTAGAGGTATACCATGGATAACAATACAACTCCCATGCATTGGATTGATGAATGCAATCCTATCACTTTGTCAACATTCAATTACGGGCCATCAATGGCCATCTCGTTGAGATTCTAGATGTTGTAAAAGGTTTTTAGTAACACATAAAGATGTGAAGAGTGTTATTTATGGGTGGCCTTGACGATTCACATCCCTACTTTTTTAACCAAGTCCCCCCTCGTGCTCAATAGGCTATAGTTAGTCACAAGTGCCACTTTCCATGTCAGGCTTCACAACTTTTTCAATGGCTTAGATTTGTTTCCAACCTCGTGTCTAGAAAGGAAAGGCTAGCATAGCCATGTTGTTTCCTCTTCCTAGACCGAAGAAGGCATCTGTTTGCATGGCACTATGATTTTTTGGGAATTATCTCCTGCATCAAGTCAAATAAAGCTACACTTTATCAGTCAGCCTGAGTCGATAGAGCAATAATACCCTCCAGGCAAGCCTCCTTTGGAGCATGGTGATTCATATGAGGTTAGGTATGTTTTGATTAATTGCATTTGCAATTTTAATACTTGTTCTTGGCTAGGTTTTAGTTATTTTTATATAAATGGTTCCACCAACGTTTATGCTTAGCCACTAGGAGGCTCAATCGTAGATCTTAGGCTTTATCAAGAACTTGTTACTCTCATTGGTTTTAATGCGCCTACTTTCAATCTCTCATCCCTATCGTTGGCTGCCATGCCCAGAAAACAAACTAGGTTTCAAAGAGGAGCAACATATTATCAAGAACGAGGACGGTCTAGATCTCATACTGAGGTAGAGAACTCAACTATACACTATTGAGAGTCGACACCTCAACCAATTCAAGAAGAAATCACTTAGGTCAACAAGTGACGTAATCTAACATACACCGAGTTGTTTATTGAGGTGGAAAATTAGGTTCTTGATATTGGTCAACAAGGGGTAGACTCAATCAATACATGTATACAATGGATATCTACTAGCAACTCAAATTCCTCTTAGGAAAAGTGCTTTTAGAATGCAATGAGCTCAAGAATTATGTCATCCTATCTTTGAATCAGATGCAACATTTCTTGATGACAATGGATCATAGGCTTGTAAGAACTGAATGACAAATGGGACCTCCTCCTGAACTTGGTTGCTATCCTAGTAGCAATAAGGAGCCCATACATGTCAAGGCTACATATTATAAAAAATAGGCATGCATGTGTATTTGCCTCTTTGCTTTTCATTTTCTTTTATGTTCTATTGTTTCAACACCAAGCCGAAGATATGTCGCCATGGTTGAATAGATTATCCATCTATTTTTTATTTTGAAGTCAAAAACTATTTTCTTGATTTTGACAAATTGGAACAATTAAAAAAAATGCTCACAACTTCTAATAAGCATAAGAATAGTGATGTTGTATATGAAGTTTCAAGGGTGTGACATAAAATGGGTATAAAAATAAATTAATAGAGTTCAATAGACCTGATAAATTAAAACAAACTAAAATAGGCTAGCTATTTCATCTATAACACAAGAGAATAAAAAAAAGAAAATTCCAAATGGGATGTTTGGTGTTGTGTTTTTCATTAACTATTACAATGTCCTATTAAAATTCTCAATCTTTAATTAGTTCTCAAATTAAATTCAAAAGGATATTATGTATATATATATATATATATATATATATATATATATATATATGTATATATATATGTATATATATATATATATATATATATATATATATATATATATATATATATATATATATATAGATGGAAAATTTTGTGGAGAAATCTAAAGGATCTAGTAAATTTGTAAGCTCAAATTAGTGTCTCTCATTCAAAAGGACTCAAACTAGTTTGTATAGAATTGGCTTTATTCAACAATATTGACAACAATCAATTGAGTTATCAGCTTGGGTTGAGTGTATATGTTGTTATAAGTTATGTCACAAGGTTCATCAAATTTCAAACCTCGACCAAACTTCAATCTCGAGGTTCGAAATTTGACAGACCTATGAAATTTGGTAGACATTTTTTTTAGGGTTTTGCAAGCCTCATCAAACCTCATAGCCATTGACCAAATTAGGTACATCAAAACTCATACTTCATATCACAACTCAAGCTTATAATCTATCCTTGCAATTTCCAAGTCCATAGTAACATTTTTTTTTATGTTTATTCGTATTGATTTCTTATGATTATATGCTATATTTCATTTTAAAATTAATATATGTAGAAAATATATTAACAAATTCAATAGTTAATCTCATCCCAAAAAAAATCAAACTCGAATTAAACTTAATCATTACCGAATCCAAACTCAAATAATATAAATATATATGATAAAAAATCAATAATATACCTTATAATCAAATTTCAATTTAAATGTGCACTTACTAACAAATGGATAGAAAAATCCCTCTTTTCTAACTACAAACCTGATAAAACTAACACAAATTTATGCATGAACAAAATGACACCATAATATGTAAGTTTCATTAATGATAAAACCATGACCCCTCCAACCCCTCTCCCCACAAAAAATTTCCTAGCTATAAATCGATTAATATGGAGTATCTCCTCTTAAATTGGAAGAGTTAATTCGTCTTTTGAGCTTTATCCCATATGTGGATATATGACAAGATTGATTGTAGGGCCTTTATGGGTAAATTTTTTCTCGGATATTATCGAGGGGCTCATAATATATCTTGGAAGAAGTGTGACATCTAGATTTCAATCATAATGGTCATATGGGGACAATATGTCATTATGACCACATTTTAAGGGGTACATGGTGATGCATAGCATATTAATGTTAGATCAGATATTCCACTTTTGCCCTAATGATGAACCACAGTAGAGGGTTCGAAATGTTGGCTCCAGGAAATTATTTGATGTGATCTCTCTGAAAGAATCTACTCTAAACATTATGGATCACAGATGTCTAAACTCAGAAATATTAAATATCATATTTTTTTGGTTAAATATAATTTTAAATAAATAATATATTTTATGAATTGATTAAACTCTCTCTCTCTCTCTCACACACACACACACACGCACGCGCGTGCACACACACACACACACACACACATATTAATTAATTAGTTTGGGTTTAATTTATAATTAATTGGTAAATTAATTAATTAGTTTGTGTTTAGTTTATAATTAATTGGTAAAGATTTTTTTAAAATATATTAGGGAGAAATTTTCTTATAATTTATATATTTATAAATATAATCATTATTGGTATTTAAGTGTATTAATGTTTTTATATTTAATATATTTTTGTAAAAGATTTATTTTTTCCGCTATAAATAAATAATTTTTTATGCAATTTTTTATTTTATTTTGAAAATGATACTCAATATAAAGCAATCTACATAAATTTAGTGTATTGGATCTTATAAGAATAAAACTAGAACCTATGCAATGTACAAGATTATCAAGAATCTCTAATCAATAATAGCCCCCTAGATTGAATTACCCCTAAAAACTATTAATAAGTTATTTTCTTGTAAACTTACCAATATATTATTTGAATTATTAATGACTCATTAATGTAATGTTTAAATCATTGATGATTCATTACTAAGTTAGTTGAGAGTGACACTCATACGGGGTGACTAGGGAAGTGGAAATGAGGGAGGTGGCATGTGCATTGCCAACTCAGTGAATGAGTAGGAGAGATGTGCTACCCTCCCTAACCCTCAACACTCAATGGGGTAAATGACCATGTTCTCTAAATGATTTTACAATGAAACTTCACTTTGAATTAATAATTTGAGTAGTGCATCATATCAAGGATTGGATTGTCGCATGCTATAGAGGAATTGTCTACTAGCTTATTGTTAATTCCGTTATACGAAAGGTACTTTCAAGATATGGTCTCATCCTATCATTATTATCACAGGATCTTGCCTTGCTACAATGCCACATTTGGTAAATTTCCCTTTGAACAAACATATGGGATGCAGGCTTTGTGAGAGGCTTTAGATTTGGTTCTCTCTCAAGAGCAGTTGGTGTGTTCAGTTTGGAATTTCCCCCCCTGCTACTATGAAGCTTAAGTTAACCTGTAAACAAAATTACGCTACCCTTTTTTAGTTAGCTCTCATTATGGTTCGCCAATTTTCCCATTGTAAAAGGGGCAGAGGGGGGCAAAGATGCAAAGGTCATGGCTTCCCTTGTGGTGTGTGTGCTCAAATGTGAGTAGCATAGTAGACATGTGCTTTTAATGAATGTAGCCCGAAAGCCATCAAGGAGGAATTACATGATTTGGTGGACGATATCATAGGGGAGAACACACGCCTTTCAAAATCAAAGGTCATGACGTTGGTAGAAACTTGGGTGTTAGATGTGGGACACACCCACAGGTGATAGGACCAACATTTATACACTATTAACTTGTATTGGAGAATGAAATATCTCTTGGGAAAAGTCCTATTGGACAAGAATGATGCCAAAGACAAGATTCTTCTGGAGATGGAAGATATTGTTGTACAACTCAAGGAAATTGATGGTCTGTTCAAGTTTAGGGCCTAGCGACCGCAATTGGTTTGCACCAGTCACAATAAAGTTCAATGCCTCTCTTTCTATTTAGACTTATCATGCTACTATGACATATAAGGTCTTTGTTCTCTATTTTCTCTAGGATGATATGAAATGATGCAATGATGGTTTATGTTTTATCCACTTTTAGTGCCCTTTTTTTAGTTTATGAAGATATTTATAATAGGCTACATGGTGTATGTGGCTAAGTTCCAACAATTTTTGGACCTGCTAATATCTTGGACTCAAGGTCACTAGTTCCTCCTTTGGGCTAGATTTTTAGCTGTCGGGGTAGGGAAGAATAAAGACAAATTGATATATGTAATTGTTTGATATGAATACAAGCTTTAATTCACAAAAGAAAATTTAGTTAAGAGTGAGAAAATTTGTTTATATGCTCACTAATATAATGTTTAAGTCATTAAAGCCTCATCAACAAGTTAGCTAAGCATCCTTAGTTACTCATATAATAACTCATCACTAAGTTGATTGAAAGGTATTAGGTACTCATTTCTCACATTAGTGATTAATTATTGAGTTACTAGAAAGTTGTCAACCACACACATCAATGTCATACTATTAACTTCCTTTTTTTTTTTTCAAATTTCAGTGGGTATCTAATCAAATTTTTCAAAATGCCAATAATCAAACATTAAAATACAACTTCAAGAATAATTTTGGATTTATAGAATTGTAAATATTAAATGTTCACATTGCAAAATCTTACTACAATATGTATTCGAGAGTGTTAAATCATTTATAAATTAAAAACAAGTTTGTCCCTATAAAATTGCAATTTCATTATCAAGTTATAGTAATGACAAATAAAAAAGGTGGAAAAATATAACTTTTTCATAATCATTAATTTAATATTAAACATTCCAAATTCAATTTTATATTTTTAATAAAAATTATATAAAATATTCGAATTGAATGTAAAGATATTCTCAACCATTGTGTACATATTATGATTCAACTTGAATAGATAAATATTTCCAACAATCATATACATATTATAAACAATAATTTAATAATATAATTATATATATATATATATATATATATATATATATATATATATTTTGTAATGCTTGGTAGGACCTTCTATTTTCTATTTATGAAAAACAAGTTTACACCACATAGATGAGATAGGTGGCCTCAACTTGCCTAGTGGGAAACCAAGTCTGTTGGCCACCTATCCGTGTTATATGCCATCCAAAAATCATATAGTTTAAGGCGATCTACCCAAGCTATATATACATCTATATCATAATATGAGTCTGAGTTTCTGTCTATCATAAGCATACATTATAAAAGTAAATGTTATCTGCTAAAAACTTAAAAATAGTCAGGAACCTGACTATTCCTTTTGGTCCTCTGAGGCTGAGTCGACCGGGGCTGGGTCATCAGCGGAGTCTCCTGGTGCATCTGCTAGCTCGATGATACAAGGGATATGCCTTTGGATTCGGTCTAGGTGGATGTCCTACTTGCACAACTGAAACTGTATGGTCTGCAGGTCCTTCTTGTAGTTTGGCATGTCCTGGAGGGTCATTGCCATCCCCATTGATAGTTGCTCCATGGCCTTCCCCATCAAGCTCTTCATGAGCCAATATAGGTATAGAGTCTGCTTAAATTGTGTTAGTCTTCCCCTCGTATTTCCTGGGTCCGGGATTACCTCTCGCCAGGCCTCCATTTCCTCTTCTGAGTCTGCCTCCTCTTTTATCTATTCCTCCCAGTCTTCTAAGATCTTCCTGATGCCTGCATCTGTCCCTACTCTATACGTTGTCACTACTTCATGGATTAGTCTTTCTACTGGCTTTCTTCCCTGTCTGGGTTCCGAGGTACCTGGGTCAGCACCCCAAGGCTCCTCCCTTCCCCTTTTGCCGCATCCTCTGCCACGGGCTGGTCTAGCCATGTCACCTGTTGTGCTCACCTGTTCACAAAACATTCTAGTTAGCTTACGAATTACATTTGCCAGCCTTTCCACCATTCTATCGCTGCCCCTCTCCTTGCATCTCCTACCATCCCTGTCTCTGCCCTGATGCCCCTCTGCCCACTGCTTTGCTACCTCATTTCTATCCGAAGTAACAGCGCCTCTCCCCTGCCATGCAATAGCCTCTCTGCCAGAGCTAACAGTGCCACTCCCCTGCCATGCAATAGCCTCTCTGCCAGAGCTAACAGTGCCACTCCCCTGCCATGTAATAGCCTCTCTGCCAGAGCTAACAGCGCCACTCCCCTGCCATGCACTATACCCTCTGCCTTTTTGGAAATTGCCTCTCTCTGCTTTGTTCCTGGGGATAGAGTCCTAGTGCTCAATTCGCATGACGCTTACAACCTTACCCTCCCGTCCCTCGAACCATACAATTACTATTACTACCCTCAATTCCTTTCCCTTCTCCCTCCCCTCTGGCCTGAGTGCCTTTCGCTCTTCTCTATCCCTCGCAATTGCCCCGCCTCTCATTTGCTTATCTCCCTTCTCTCCTTCCACCTTACAGGTTTGGCTGGCTAAATTACTAGCCTGGCCTCCCTCATATTCCAGTCCCTGGTGGTCCCTCATGATACCATTTATAGGTTCGACCTCACTCCCCTTCCCTCCCTGCATTCCCTCCTCTCTGTTCGGACCTCTCATTCCCCTTCCATGTAAACACACATGCAACATTTCAATTAACGAATATGGCCAGATTACATACCCGGTGCCGCTTCGAAGGTGTCATTGCAGGTTGATGAGTTGATCTTCCTCGTCAGTCCCCTGTCTCTCCTTCGCAACAATACTCTTCCCATCACCCTTCATTCCTTCATACTCCCCCTTCTTCCTCCTCTGTCCCATCCATCCTCCTGTCCTGTCCTTCCCACCTCCGTCACTACCCTGGCACTAGCTGCCACTTCTCCCTTCCAACCTATACTTCCTCATGCGGGACGCCACCGCACCCATTGCCATGAGCGTGTGGGATGTGGTGGGTTGTACCCGTCCTGGTATTTTCCTGACAGCCATATCTGGCCTATTTCCTCGGGCAGCCACCCCGATCAGGGGATTATTTTATTTATTATTATTAATAGATGTAGAAATGTTTATTTTTCATTGCGAATATATTATAAGTAATATCAAACCCATGTTTAGTATATATATATATATATATAATAAAAATTTTAAAATTTAATTTTATATCTAATAATTATTTGAAAAATCAAACTAATTCATTTAAAAAAAATAAGGGTAAATCATTGTGTTTTTTGCCATAACCATAATTACAAATTTAGGTTATGTGTATCTTATGCATAATAGAATTTATCAACTTGATTTTATATAATTAAGAATTATCTAGCATGTTTATGTTATTTTTTCTGAGGAAAAAATTGTAACTTTCATTAATACTGAAAATTACATTATGTATGTGCTAAGAGTGGCACTCAAATAATCAGCTAGCAGTGGTTGTACAAAAAAATTGTCATATACATGATATCATCCTAGCTTACCTGTATGAAATGCTAACAAAAACCAACCCTTGATGGCCAGAGGAAAATATATTGTCTATCCATGGATAACCATCCTCATAAATATATCAATCATGATAAATACATAGCATAAAAGATTCATGTTATGGTGGCAAAAAACATAGACTATATGTAACTGTGTATAGAGAATATTTGTAATTGACAAAAAGAACAATGCAAAAATTAGTGATCAGCCTATAGCCCCTCAATGAATGGCTTGTGGAAATAGCCATTTTCTTGACCAATGTTGTTCTCCATTATGTGTAGTGTACCCAAATCTTGTGAAGCACCCTCCTTAGATAGTGCATCAACCTCCCCATTTTTTTCCCTATAAATGTGAACAACATATATTTGATCAAGGGAAAGCTTTAACATATTAATCTCTTCCAAAATGGGATTAAGAGTGTGAATGTGAAATCTAGCAGTGCAGTTGAACTAATTAATTATTGTCTTTGAATCCCCATAGATATGAATATGCCAAGTTCCTATTTCAATAGCAAACAACATGAGCAATTTCAAACTCATAATCTCAGCATAATTATTTGTTCCCATTCCTAGACCAAATTTCATCCTGTAAGAGTAATTGTGCGACACATGAAGAATTGCCCCACCCCCACAAGAACCATCAGAAGAAGAAGCTTCGTCGAAATATGCCCAAGGAATAGAAAAATCAATGAATTCTTCAGTTATGATTCGCAAACGAGGAATAACTTTAGAGTCAGTGATAAAAGCATAGATTATCGGTGATTGGGAAACCACTTAATCCAGAACATAGGGTTTGTCGAGAAAAACATCTCATTTCGCGCAAAACAAATTCCCCATGAGATCAATAATGAGAGGGCTCAGATTTTTTAGTGTGGATAACATTCCACTAGGATTCTCAAGCTTAAACATATGACGCACCCTACCATTGGAAAGTTAAACCTAGTGACGCATAAACAGAAGACCAAACCACAAAAGCAAAAGGGCATAGTAAAAAAAGATGACTTACATACTCCCCTTCATTTTTGAGTAAGGGACACCAGCTTGGCCCAACGATACCACGTCTTGAAATATGGTCTCTTGTGGGAACGTGGTTTTCCAATATACACCATTGGAAAAGATAAGCTTTTACAGGGAATTTGACTTTCCATAATTGCATCCACCAGAAAGAGAGATTTGGGGATTTCATATCTAACAAAGTTACCGACTTAATGAGAACTGCAACCTCAAAATGAGAACTCTAGCAAAAAAATCCCCAAAAATGAAAAGTGTTGAAAATATTTTGGTATATTTTCAACATTGTTCGAAAATAACAGGAAAAAACAAAAAAAAATTGCGCAAAAAACATGAAAAACTACCTAAAATGAAAAGTGTTGATCCAACTTGATGTTGCACCAACACTTTTTTTTGGTTTAAAATTTCATTTTTTTTAGACAATAGCATTAAAAACTAAAGTCTTTGTGCAATAAACATGAAAAACACCCCGAAATAAAAAAGTCAACAATTTTATCTTTTGGCTAAAATTCCAACATTTTTTAGCAATGATATTAAAAAAATATCATGACTCCAAAAATCATTAAAATTCCAATAGTTTTCAACAATACATTGAAGATAAAATATCACGACTCAAAAAAACCTAAAATTTCCAACAATTTTCAACCATGGTGTTAAATATAAATATCATGACTTTGAAAAACCTTAAAATTTTGGCATTTTTCAACCATGGCATTAAAGATAAAATATCACGACTCTGAAAAACCTTAAAATTTCAACATTTTTCAACCATGGAATTAAAAACAAATATCATGACTATAACAAACCTTAGATTTTCAACATATTTCGAGATCAAATATCATGACTAAATTAAACCTTAAAAATAAATACCTAAATCAAAAAGTCATTATACCAAATGCTAAAAATATAGTTCTTTTAAAATCTTAGCCTAAGACAACTTGACACATTGCAACGAAAACTTAAAAATCAACCATCAAATTGACACATAATGGGGTATGCTTGACCCATTGTAATGAAAACTTAAAAATCAACTATCAAATTAACACATAGTGGAAGTGAACTTGATTCATTGTAACAAAAATTGAAAAATTGACAATCAAATTGACACATATTAGGGTTGGGTTGCTAGTCGAACATTGACACAACTTCTACAACAAAAAATAATTAAATAAACAAAAAAATAGTAATAATAAAAAAATAAAATTAAAACATTGCAAAGAGATAAATTAGTAATAAAAAATGACAAAATTAAATCTAACAAAAAAAAAAAAACTAGATATAAAAAATTTGTATTAAAAAAAAAAATAATAAGTAAAACCAAAATTAACAAAAAACAAAAAAAACAAATAAACAATGAAAATTAAAATATATATATATATATATATATTAAAAAAGGACAAAACTATAAATTAATAAATATATAGATTTTGTTTTTGTCAATCAAAAGGATTTTCATTAGATCGTCAAAATTTTACAAAAGGAGTTTCCATGATTATCTACTCTTCCAACCTCACTCCTACCAGATTTGTTGGCTGGAAGAGAGATCTTTGCAATCATCCATATGCCATAAACCAAAAAAATTTACAAAAAAAATAATGGTGTAGGCTCCAAAATACATTTAGAATGTAAACAAAACCCATAGTCGTCAGAAGTTTTTAGGGGGGTCTCTACCCATTGGAGGTGATTCGGTAAGTTGTCCATGCACATGAAATTATAGGTTCTCAATTCTGGCCTCAAGTCTTTCTAGCCGAGCATGGAGACGACGTTGGCTCCTTCTGAGAGACGCAAGGCAACTAGCTGGTCCCATTGGACCTGGTGAATATCCCCCATGAAGCCCAAAGCCTCAACCTGTTGTTCCTGCATTTGTCTCCCCATGTCCACAAGCAGAGCCATAATTTTGTTAACTTGTCTCGTAATGAAATCAAGGGTTGGAGGATCTACTGTTGACGAGGGTGTTTCTAGAACCTCCTACACCTCATCAACCATGTCATTTGGAATGGCACCACAAGGTCGAGCATCACGTCCATCCATACCGCCTAAGTGAGCCCCTGCATGTTGAACTCGCTAAAGTTGTATAGCTAACAAATAAACCAAAGCAAACTCACAAGATGTCATAAAGCACTAGCACCACCAAATACCACAAGGAGTAATCCCCTCCACCAACCCAAAACAACACGAAATGTCTCCTTCCAACATAAGCTTCGCACTATACCACAGTCAAGTCCTCAATTCCGCCAGAACCTCCCTCTATTTATAAGGATTGCTTGCACCAAAATTATGCACAAGAAATGACCCGCATCCAACCCAACCCAACGACACGAAACACCAACACCACTAGTGTGTAGAAAGGGGCCTCCAGACCACACAACCGAGATAATGCAAATAGCCACAACCCCACACCACTGTCACCCTAGAGTTTCTACTACGCCCCAACTGTACAAAAGACAACCACCACACGAGGGAACTGGAAACCCTAGGGTAACACACAAAGACTTACACCCCCCCGATGCCACCCAACCAAGAGCCACAACATATTTTAACCCCAACTCTCCCACCAACTAAGGTACTGAGAAGATTATATCTCCCAAATTTTCCACAAACACCTGACCAACACCGAGCAAGGGTTGAATATTTGGCCCTCCTATCTTCAGACTTGAACCATCGAAGGTAAGTGAAACAAACATCGTCTTGAGCGAGCAAAACCGTGAGAACATAACAAAAATATAAAGAAACCAACTTCCAACCAATTGAGTTCCCAAACACCCTATAACTACATAGGCCCATGTAGTTTTCTCCAAACCTAAAACCATGACAAAAACAACAGAAATGAGGGAGACTGCTTACCTCCCTATTATGCCGCAGAACCTCCATGCGCAGACACAACCACCTAGACAACAACTCTCCTGCTAGACCTGGGTCCCAAGTCCAAAACCACAACAAACATCCATGGCTCCCCAAAGCGCCCTCGCACCATGAAAATTTAACCCCCATGCTAAGCCATTGCTTCTCCAGTGCCTCTCGAAGATCAATTTGGGCACACTCAATTACTCCTGGAACTAAACTGACGTCTCCCATCCAGCGATAAAAGACCATTACCTTTCCCCACTGTGAAGTTAACCAACGAAGAGCCACCACCTCGACGCTTCCAGAGTTCCACTCACCCATGCTCCAAATGTCACGCCTGGTCCTTGGGATCATGGCACATTAACTGCAGTGGGAACGACCACCTAACACATGCCCCTCTTGATTACTATGCTCCGTTACCCCAATATATAGATATAAAACTATTAAACAACATTAAAATAATATACACATATATATATCTCTCTATATATATAAACAGGGGGGTCTCAGCCAAACTACAAAATGACCGGGACAAGGACCCCCATTTTTAATATGTGTGTGTGTGTTTAAGGAATGACTATGGGTTTTATATTATAAGAGATCTAGTTTGCAAGCCAAAACATGTTACATCAATTACTTCATCTGCATGTTCTACTGTCCAAGATTTCCAAAGAAATCTTCTTTTTTTTCCTTTCCTTGGAGCACACTACTCTATATAAATTATTATATGTATACACATAAAAAAGCTCCTAAAAATTTTGTGTATCGATAAACATATATTAATTGTTATTTTGATTTTATTTTTCTCTAACTTCTAGCTTTTCTTAGTGAGACATTTTTCCTTTTCTTCCTCATTTATATCCATCCAGTGTTTTCCGATGATTTTGGTTGAACATTTTAGTTCTGGTTCTTGAGATCTTTTTCATCTGGTTGGTCTACCCAAGAGAACACCTCTCCAACTCTTTGCATGTTTTCTTCCTATGGTAGTCCATTTTCCACACAATTTAGTTGCTCTTCCTCTTTTCATGAGTTTGGAGGATCCTCTTGCATTTTCCCCTGTTTCATCTTTGGTGCATATTCTTTGTAAGCATCGAATTCATATATGTTTTCTCATTATTTCTTCCCCTAATTAATGCCCATTACGTTTTCTTTGACAGTGCCTTCTTCAGATTTATGTTTTGCGTCTTTTAATTCCTCATGCTCTTCCTCTTTATATATCGTATAATGATCACTCTTCGCTCCATCCCACCAATTTGACCTGTATTTTCTCTGATATTTACTGTCTTACCACTTAGAGAAGTTTTTAAAATTTGCATTGTTTCATAATATGCTCTACACTTGAAAGTAACATTTTCATAATCTAACTTTTAAACCCAAACATAATTTGGAGCCTTCAAATTTATTTCAGCAGAAAACCCTTATTGAAGTCCATCTCCACACAAATGCGAGCATAAGTTTTTTTTATAATGATACTTAGTATCTGGACAACAACAACAAAATTTTCTAAGAGTGTTCCCTGTTGAAATATGTAACTAGGTGTTGGAATCATGATTGTCGTTACACCAAAACCTGCAGGTGTTAGTAAACTGACGCATCGCTAGAGGTAACAGATCCATGAGAGGCGATTAAACACATGAAACACACAGGGAGCATTGGTTTATCCAATGTCCAACAATATCCCCCCCAGCGCGAGCCAGGTGTGACTCGGACTCGATACCTTTGGCTCTGATACCACTTGTTGGAATCACGATTTCTGTTACACCAAAACCCGTAGGTGTTAGTAAACAAATGCATCGCTAGAGTTAACGGATCCACGAGAGGCAATTAAGCACATGTCATGAAACACTTGGTTTATCCAATGTCCAACACTAGGTTCGGTATTCATAATGACATAAGTAATCATGATTTTATGTATTTGATATTAAAGAACACTAATTATAATAAAGGAAATAAGAAGTAAATTAAGAAAATTAAAAATACATCACAAGCAGTTATCAAGCAAGAGAAATAATCTCATCTCACTGCCCTATACTTCTCAACATGGTATCAGAGCTAAGGTGACAAGTCAAAGAAGGGCAGCTCAATAAAGGACATTCAAGAACCAAATCACGAAAAAATTATCAAGGGCATCAATCATCAAAGAGAAGAAGGGAGACCAAAGAAATAAGGATTAATTTTATGGGCTATAACTCCTCTCACTTGTGGAAGAACTAGGGCATCCTCCACTAAAGTAGCACCGAAATATTGAAGAAAAGAAGTCAACCATCTCTTGAAGACCATAATTCATTACAAGGAGCGAGAGTCTGATTATTGGCACCATTACATGAAGTCAATCCTACAACAACCACAAATCTGAGATTCTGAGGTAAAAATAATTATTTTGAAGTCTCCATTCAAGAACTTAAATCTCCTTGCACAAAGTTGATAAAGGGAATTCCAAAAGGTAGCATCAATCCAAAATTCATCAAGAATCCCAAACCCTGATCTGGGCATATGTAGATCAGATTCTCATCTCTGTAAAAATTGAGATTCATAAACCATACCACCTTTCAATCATACATATGGTTGCTCTCTGTAAAAAATTCAAACTTGCTAAAATATTGAAGAACAAATCTCTCTATCTTTGTGATAATATAGATCTCATCTTCAAGATATGTCCTTGTGACATCACTTCTCTACTATACTTACAAGTTAAAATCCTATGGTGACCAAGTACATGTGGCTATCTCATATATATCTGATCACTGTAATGAAGTTTGAAAGATTCGAGGAAGCAGAACTGAAGCAATATAGTCATCAAGCAGATGTTGAAACTGTAAATAGTGATATGCTTACAAATATCACTTATATGAAGATATTTGAATCTATAGGAACATAGATCCAAGATTAGTGAACAAAGTCTCTATGGTAATCATATACTTGGAAGAAGCAGCAGATGAGTACAATGAAGAATAGCTCACACCCGAAGTAAGATCAATGAAGATGGCATCTGGAATTACAAGTCATCTCGACAAAGGTAAGTAATCATAAGGTATGTATGATATATTTTAAGATATTTTGATATGATTCTAGGGTTTATTAGTATTCTAGGGAGAATGAAACCTAGCATGACATAAAGAGGGAATAAAATTGGATCTAGGGTTTGAACTTTAGAAGCCCTATGATGACCTCTTGATTGCATGAAAACCATAGAAATATTGGCATCATGTTGTATTCTTTGCTTGGGGTACTTGTTAAGTTATATTGCAGGTACAAGAAGTAAAGGAGGATGGGTTGATCCTTTGATAAACATGATGAAAAGAAGGAACTATACAGACTCTTAAGATCCCCAGACTCTATTCATGATGTAGTCATAGATCTATGGATAGCAAGGAGAGGTAGAATCTTTGCCATGGTTAAATAATTACATTCAATAGAGTATGATATGATGAATCACATTAAGAATGGCATCATAATAGCATATGATTAGAGCAAGAGCTCATTTCATCAATATAGGAAGCTTGAAAGATAGCTGAAGTAAAAAGTTTGATGCAATCATCATTAAAAGGAAGTAGCTCTTGGTAACCTCATTAAAAGCATAAGTAGTACTTATGGATAGAAGAAAGTCATCTAGTATAGAGTTCATCATACATCATTTAGAAGGAGCATTTACAGGATGAGGATGATCAAGATCCTCCGTTGTAATCTTCATTGGAAGGTTCACCTACTGGAAGAAGAAAATATGTTGAATTCCACCTTGTATGGGATTCATGGGATGATGGTATGATGTCAAAAGAAGTGAAGCAGATCAAGGTGATTGAAGGTCTTTCAATCAAGGAAGTTTCCTAAGGAAGTCTAAATGAGATGAGGTATGTATGTGTGTATTCAATAAAATTGAGTCATGTCATATATGTTAGCTCTCTATATTTCCTAAGAATGTGAAAGAAATACAAAGGTAACCACAAAACCACTTTGGAAGCTAGGATCTAGCCCTACTAGCTTCAGAGAGGGATTTGTCTCTCAAATTTAGATTTGTTTATATTGAGATATTAGGCTAGCTATGGAAGCTCAAGGGTTTGATTTTAGATTTGGTTTGATTGTTTAGTTGAGAATGTAACAATACACCATTGGGTAATGGAGTCAATATACTTCAAATGGGTTTATTTCAACATTTAGAGACAGGTCTAACAGGGCAAGGTAGGAAGATTTATTGGATCTTATATGTTTAATGAGATGGGAAAGAAGAAGAGATCAAGTGTCCATTAAGCAAGGAGCAATTAAGAATTATATTTCTTAAATTCATTAGAAAACATTTATATTGTTTTAAGCTAGAACAAGGTGCTATAAAAAAAAATCTTGAACTTAATTTTCTTTAAAACAATAGAGAAAAGAAACACATGAAAAACAAAGAAAATACAATAACAAAGAGAAGATCACTTCACCAAAAAATCTAACACAAGAATCCTGAAAAAGCTTCTATATTACTAAAATGTGCCCACTGGAACTTGGTGGAACAACTTTACATCAATGGTACTTCCTTTTACATAAACATCAACCTCTGTTACTTCAAATTATGAAGTACTTATAGGAAAAAAACTACAAAATATATTGATGTCAAAATATTAAGACAAAATCCTAAAATATTTAAAACATATTACATAAATAGTACAAAAATTTAGGAATTCAGAACTGCTAGAGCTGCTAGCACTATTGTCGAGGAAGGTTGTTGATGACTAGTGCCAAAAAGGTGTTGTCTTGTTTTCTGAGATAAAAAATGTTTCACTCAAGTAATTCACACAAGTGATCCCATCGATATTCACTGGGGATAGAAAGTTTTATTATCTTTCTATATGTTTCATCAACTTCGGTATATTTCTCAAAGGTGGGTCTGTTGATGAAAATATGTTTAATCTCATGTTTGATGATGAGATCAAAATCTAAAGCCTCCAAGAAAGCTTTGCCTGTCATACTTCCTTTTACCCATACAAACTTGGATTTATCTTTGGCAATAGTGTAAATATTTTGATTGTAGTCACTCAAGCTGATTAACCTGTCATTCATGGCCACTAAACCTGGCATACCTCTCTAATTTAGTAGATTAAACTTGGTATGAAATCTCTAGACAACAGTTTCCAGAGTCTGACATTTTTTCTCTAATTGAACCATTAGGTTTCTCTTTTGCAAAACCTTCTTGATTTTTAAGATGGTTTCGGTCCTATCTTCAATCTGTAGCTCCTCTAATTCTTCTCTAGTCTTAGAATTTGAGAGATTTTGACCAATGCTGCTGCTTCAGTTGGCTTATCTCCCAATACTTCCCTCACTTGGTCTATCAATGTTTTTGACCTCTACATTAACTCCTCCTACTCGAAAATGATTTGAATTGATATCCAAACCTCATTTATAGCTGCATTGATATCTATCCATATGTTTTCTTTAGCCTATGCTAGATTTTAAGCCATTACTGACTCACTCTCTAAAAACTATATTCTTTGAGAAAGCTTGTGAGATTTCTGTAACTCTGCTATATAGGAGTTATCATTCTTCAACTTATGTTCCTGTAGATTTTTCAACTGTTCTTTCAATTTCTCAATCTCCTTTCCTTGAATGGACATCTCTTGCATGGCTTTAATCAATTTGGTGTATGAATCTATAGTTGGTGTTGGTGTTGTTGTTGATGTTGAAAGCTTTGTTTCTCCTTCAACTGCAATTGGTACTGTTGTAAGTGGGACTATAGCCAACTGTGAGGATTGCTCCTTCTCTTTGAGTAGTTTTTCTAGTCCCACCTACATTTCTCTAATTTGGACATTCTGTTCAATTATTATCTTGAACATGTCTTCCTTTTTTTTTCCCAGTTCTCCCATTTCCTTGGTCCGAGGATCCTTTGTAGATGGCAGCTTGAGCTGCTTCCTTAGAGCTTCTATATCAACTTTTTTCTTCTTTACTATCTCCTCCACTACATTTACATCACTGAGGTCATAACCTAAGTTTATGACTAAGTCCTCTGATGACTTAATCCTAGTATCTTTTGCCAAGGATGAGATTTTCTCCAGCTTCGGTTGTGACTGTATGTTGCTGATGGAGGCCTGCAGATTTGAAGTTGTCATGGCAGTGTTAGTTAGAATGGAGTATGACATCTCCCCAGTCTGTTTGTGCATGTCCTTCTGATCAATCAGATGGATCTTATTTGTATAAAAGGAGAAGATTTTCTTCTTGTATTCTATTGGTGATTTAGGAAAAGGAGCCTATACTTGTAGGAAATCCATCTGCATTCTCCCTTGTTCAATATCAAAGGCTGACAGAAGCCTGTGTTGGGAAGTAGCCGTTTGCTTCCAGAATTGAGTGTAGGTACTGGCTTTTAACATTTCATTCTTCTGCTTGATTGATTTGTACTTAGCAAAAATATTAGGCTTTGTTTGGCCTTGAGCCAATTCTGTTGTTTGAGCTACATCTAGAGTATCTTGTGAAGTAGAGGAAGATGGAGAGCCTACTAAAATGTCCTCTTGTCTTGTAACTTCAAAAATGTCTTCTGGTGTTGTTGAAACATCTTTATCTGTCATGATTATATTATTATGTCCTTCTTCATCTTGCATAAAAATTGGTGGTGGATTCTTTTTGGGATTCTTTGTATAAATTAGGAACTGCTTGGTTTCAATTTTTTTCACAGGAGAAGAATCTTCTTCTCTAGGCCTTTTATCACATTTCTCCTCAGAGATTGGTGTTTGTGAGGTGGTTGTAGATAAAAAATTTTCCTCAGCTTCCTGCAAGGTGTTCTCTTCCCATTTATCTTTGTTCATAAACTTCTCAATTTTGGGCCTAGGAGTATGAGAATAAGGAGTGGTCTTATGCTCCACTCTTAGACTGGAAATTATGTCGAAGGGGTCATAGGACCAAGTGAAACTTAATTGAAAATTCATCTGTTTGAGAAGTGTATCTGCCTCAGTGCCTGTTGCCCTATTGTTTCACATGAATGGCCACACCTGTGTTTTGATCTTGAATTGGGCCTTCTTCTTGGCTGAGACAAAATGTAAATCATCCATATTAATCATTTTCCTGATATACTCCAATGAGAAAATTCTCATAGGAACATATTTTGGCAATCTTTATGGTGGCAACTCACAACCATACACTCTGATCTCGGTGTAGTTCTAGTACAAGTACCAGTCTCCTGTTTTGGCTTGATCACTGAGGTGTAAAGTCCTTTGAATCTCATAACCTATCCTAGGTTCCACATTGTTTTTTAGAAGACACACCACTATATAGATAAACTGATCAATGAAGTCACTGAAGGTGAAATCACTTGAATTCTTTCTCACTAAAGAGGTCCACTGTATAACTGATTGTGCATTACCTTGATCATCCAATTTCTGCAAGGTCATTGGAAACCTGTTTGCCTGATGAAACAAAAACATATACACTAACAATGATGAATGTTTAAACATTCCTTCTGTTGTGATCTTGAGGAATTGGTCATGAATGCTATCTACAAAGAATTGACTAAAATTAAATATTACAGAAGGTTTTTCTTTTGTGGAAAAGATGGACAAAAAACCTAAAATAGGCTCATCTACCCATTGATCTGAGTGGTATCCTAGTAGACAAGACACTAATGACACAATTTGTTTAGTTTTTTTTTCAGGAAACATAGAGGCTGAGTATGGGGGATTCTTCTTTGGGAGTTGAACATCTTCTAGTAGAAAGATCTCAAATATCCTAGCTCTCTAAGGGAAGGTCAACTTTTGGTAGAGTTCCATGAGGGAATCTACAGAAAAAGGGCTCAAAGAGTCACCCTGGGATATTTGCAACATTTGGTTAATGGATTCTAGGGTTATGGTCAGCAGAATGTCACCATTTTGGGCCACAATGGTTCTCTAGCTAGGAATATATCTAGATTGACACCACATGAAAAAGTCTGGAAAAGGATGAGTCTGGGGAAACATGAATTGTGGCAAGAGGGATTCCCAGAGGTTGATTTCATCACTCTGGTCCAAAAAGGTCTGCTTGAGCCAATTGTGCAATTTGAACAAGTTGAACTCACAATTGGTCTCTACAATTTTGTAATGTTGATCTGCCAAGGGTATATGGTCCAAGTCAATTACAGGAGGGATCATTGGATTCTCATTGGTTTGTTTTGACTTTCCCTTAGGTGCCATTTCTCAAAATGTCAGGAACAAAGATGAAGGTTTTTGGTCTTTTACCTAAGAAAATTCGAAAGTCTGATGCAGAAAACTGATCATTGTGATCGGTATGTGGTCGAAACTGACTAACTAGGATCTGCAAGGTCGACCGAGCAATTGAGATCATGAGGTAGAAATTTGAAAACTTGTACCTATTTGTCTGAAAGGGACGGGGAGCAAAAATTAGCGACAATGATCCATTTGGGGATTTTATAGACCATTGGGGGCTTTCCATTATTTCTGGTCTGTTATGAAACAGATTGGTTGCTAGGTGGTATATGTTTGGGGAGTAACAAGCATAGTGTAACGAGTAGATTATAATGGAACTGGAGCAGGGAGGCCACATGGTGAGTTAGGAGTGGCGAGGAAGTAGGGACGTGGTAGAGGGATGATGAAATAGGTAGACATAACCGTTGGCAGGAAGATGGGTAGATTTGGGGGGTGGGGGTAGGTGGTAAGTAGTATGGAGCGGGGTGGGGGGGTGCGAAATGATGAGCGCCCACAACGTTTCGTGGGGCTTGGGAATAGGAATACCACTTTTCAAACCCCCCCTGCTGATAAAGATAGGAAGGGAAGGGGGGTCTGAATTTGATTCCACACCGTTGATCCGAGTGGGGTAAATCACAACCACTGGATTATGCATTCCATATATCGCAAGCCAGCAAAAGTTTTTTGTCGCTTTCGACCTTTGTTATAAAAACCAAACATTAGTGCCTGTGCATTATTACATATTAATTAATCGTGTTTAAATTACACGATTAAACTAATTAAATCAAGATTAATCTACACTAAACATAATTAATTTAATCCTAAGGGTGTGTTTTGATTAGCAAGCCCATATTATTTTCCTAAGGTTGCTTCTAACCATATTCTAATGCACATTTAAGCAATTAACCAAGTTCAGACACTTTGGTTAATATTCCTCTAATCTACCTATTGATTTCAACCAAGATTAGGCTTGATGGTTGCTTTATTATCTAATATATGCAACCTTCTAACTTAGTTTAATCATGATTAAACACTATGATCAAACTATAGAATTTATCTCTATGTGGCATTTAAACAAGCTACAGTTATTTGAAAAACTTCTAAAGTAATTTTAATGCATTTTTTTTTATCTTTTTGGTGGCATTTCAACTTTCTCACCTGCATCCATTTTCATGGGGTTTTTTCATTCATTCTTTTTATTCTATTTTTTCTTTTTCTCATATACATTTTTTATACCCTCTTTTCATCATTATATATATATATATATATATATATATATATATATATATATATATCATTTGTAGAATACAATATTATTTACAATTTCATTAACTGAAAGGAAATAGCCAATCATCAATTGAAACTATGAATCATAGGACCCTAACAATATAGTTATAGATAGCATGGATAAATGCTCCACCTTATGAGCATGATCAAGAGAAAGGGATATCCTCCTTTGTAAGGATGCATAAAGGCATGGTTCACATATTGACTAGATGAAATCAACATAATAAGTCCTCATATGGAATCTGAGGTGCTTGACAAAATGAAGAAACTATAGTTGGAAGTTCCTAGGAAACAATATGTGAAGAAAGTAAGGAGATATTGTGAAAGATGTAACTATGGTCACATACAAAAGGAAATCAACATCTGATGACTAGAATATATGACCATGACATCTCCATGGAAAATTTATGAAGACTCCGATGAAGTCTGTAAAGGAAAGAGACCCTTGACATTTAATATTTTTGGGGATTTGTCAATATGTAAGCATGATGTTGATGTTACAACAAGCAGATGTCATGATGAAAAGACCATCACAAAGGTCATTTGGTTAATGTTCATTCTTGATTTTTGAACAATATCTGGATGGTTTAATGCAAGGCTAACAAAGAAAGAATTGTATATGTCATCTACAACTAATACTCATGTGATAGGATGAAATATCCTAAAGGAAACATGACATGAAGAAGGTAGCAGGTATGAAGGAAGGCCATCTATGGACTAATGGATCACTTTTCGACAAAAGCAAGGATAACATGATTGACATGATTCATAAATGACAGTGATGGATGGTTTGTGCCCTATGAAGAAGTCCCAAAGATGAAGGATCCATAACAAAGAAAATGAAATTCATGACATTGAAAGAGAGAACCCCTCAAGCAGTTGATTGTCCCATAATCTCCACCTAGAAGAGTTGTTGGAAGCAAGTCTCTGGATAAAGGGGAGCTTGGTCAAGTCCCTGGATAAGAGAGAGCTTATGTACTTTCCTTTTATAGGAATGGGTACGTTTCTTCATAGGAATGGATATATCCTCCCTAACTGAGAGGGAGAGATAGACACATCATTCTTGCCTTCACTTTGGAAGAAAGAATGGAGGGCTGGGTAAGCATATAGCATCTGATACTCTTTGAGGATGTGGTAGGGCATCCAAGATAAGAGTAGTCATAGAGGATGATATTCTTTGAGGACTAGGAATCCAAGATAAGAATAGTCTTGGTGGAACATACTCTGAGAGAACCCGGGCGGGGTATGTTCCGAGAGAGACAATGATGATGGTGTTTATAAATCATTAGTCTTGCCAACATTGTGCTCTGATTTTGTGGAAAGATAGAGCTGTTAGTCAAGGCCTTGCTATGTGACATTGCTAGATAATATGATGCTAAACAGATGGGTTACCAATTCAACTCTTCTTATGAGAATTATTCATATTGAGAATGTCCAAGTACCTTGTATGTATTATGAATACCTCCCTAGTTAAGAGGGAGTGTTGAAGCCCAAGGGTTAGCTTAACTGGTTGAGTCTCTGTTGTTAAGTACCTCGCCGATCGGGAGGTCACAGGGTCAATTCTCCTCGATGCTCTTCGAGTTAGGCCCTGCTAGTATGGCCGACGGGCTTTAAAATATTCCCTTCGGGGTTGATCTGCCCAAATTTTTCCAAGGGAAAAAAAAGAGAGGGAGTGTTGAAATATGTAACTAGGTTTGGTCTTCATAAAGACATATGTAATCATGATTTTATGTATTTGATGATAGAGAACACTAATTATAATAAAGGAGAGAAGAAGTAAATTAAGAAAAGTAAAAATACATCACAAATAGTTATCAAGCAAGAGAAATCATCTCATCTCATTGCCCTAGATTTCTCAACACTCCCAATAGATGTTAGTGATTGAATGATCCACAAATGCAATGGGAGATTTAAAATTCTTAGCCAAACTAGAGTTGTGGAGATTGAAGTCGTTACTGGATCGAAACTAGGATGCCATGACTACATGAATAAACTAGCGTTACCCCAAAACCACAAACCAGATTTGCAAATAACCTTCTTATCCTCAATGTTGTCAAAGACAACAATGAAAAAGCCCCAAGCCATGGGGTAAATATTCAAGTTATCTAATATATGGGGCTTCCAAGATTCAGATATCCATTTATGTATATCCGTCAACCATGACCAAAAGCCATTGAATCGACAAACCATTCCTTGCTATAAGAAAAACTTTTCGCTATTGTATGCTTCTTTGTCCTTATTCATATTAAGAGAAGAAATTTCTTGAACTGTTGGGAGGGCAAAGCCTAACTTCAAAATAGAGCTATAAGAGGTAGAAAATGAACCTACCTCTCCAACTAACATACCAACAATAGCATCCAAATTTTTCCATTGTTCCAGAAGCCGCAGAAATGTGCAAATAACCGCTCGATCTAGACATAGATTAGTTTCACCCTAGCTGCTGCAAGGGTTTTCCAAGCTCTTCATTCATTCGCTCAGATCAGAGTTTTATCCATACTCATAAAAAAATATTACAACAGTAAGTTCATGAATTATAAATAATCTTTTTTTAATAGTTTTTTATTATTATTTTTTTTCTAAATTTGTATTTTGATTATTTTATTTATTTTTTTAATATTTTTATATTTTATGATTGTTGTTTTTTTAATTTATATTTCAATATTCTTTAATAATTTTGTATTATAAATATATATTTCAGATTTGTTTTTCTTTTCCTTCATTTTTTTTTAATTAAATTATGTTTTGTTTGTTTTTTTCTTTATTTGTTTAGTATTTTTTTTTTATTTAATTATTTCTAAACAAGTTATTTTTTTTAATATTGATTTTAACTGAATTGTATTGTTAAATATTAAATTTTTTTGATGATGATTTGAAATTAAATAAGAGTTGGATTCCAGCCCTCTTTTCTTGATTCCACCCTTGTTTCTTCTTCTTTTTATTTTAATCATTTTATCACATTCTTTTTTTTGCTAATGCAAGAGTCATGCCTTCTACTCAAAATGTTCAAAGGATAAAATTACATAAAATACAAACAACCACAGGCTAAACCTTTTAGCCCTAGGTATAAGCCTCACCAAAGAAATAAACCTGCTAACTAGGTCCTAAAGACCCAAACAACAGACCCGAAGTAACTCAAAACCAAAATAAACAATGTGTGAGTGGCCATTCCGATCACCTAGTGACCCACCATGAAGCTATACACACTTCAAGACCCAGACCCACCAACATGCACGTTGTTCCCTGACCATTGATTCTCCTCGCCTGATCCAACGGCGGAGGATCATATCGCATGAACTAAAAGCTCAGAGAATTACTGCGCAATGAGGGCAGTATTGTCTCCCCAACCTTGGCCACGTGTTGCGTGGTGAGTGGAATCGCTTCCAACTCCGAAAAACTGCTCACGACTTTAAGGGCATGTGATGAACCGGAAACCACCCCGAGGGCGGTATTAACACCACGGGAAGTAATGCGGGGGGTTTTGAGTCTGCTGAGAAAGCCAGGACTTCGGTCCATCACACCATCCCAACTCCTCAGGTGCTTGAACCAAAGGAAGATGAAAATCTTCTTACCATTCTTGATGTTCTCCATCCGATCATCCGAGTACCACTGTTTGCCGAGCAACTTCCACCTGAGACTTCTGTGTTTGTGCTTACCTGGGCTGAGGAGGCAGACAAAGACCTACATCCCAATTGTAACATCACTTCTGAAATAACACTTCATATTGACTCTGAATCAACTAGACCCCGTCTCTGCGACTGTTACCCAACTCTGTTTCGATATATCGTTCTGTCCTCATCCGCCTGATTGAGACAATGCTCCCTCAATCTATTCTGAGGCATCTCTTGCCATCTCAACTTGACCTTGCTTTTGGTACAGAGCACCCCTTGATTAGCTAGAATGTCCACCAATTTATTTTTCGTCCTTCGCACATGAGTAAAACTCACAGTTTGCAAGCACATAAGGTGAAACTAGATCCTTTGAAAGACTTGAAGCAGCCTCCCGTGTCTTAAGACTTTTTCCGGCTTTGTGCCACCACAGATTCTCTAGACCGAGTTGATGATTAACTTAGAATCAGCTTCAATTATTATATTCTGAAGATTGTCCTGCTTCAGGATTTCTAAACATTGCTCAAGTGCCATTAATTCCGCCATATTGTTTGTAGCTCTTCCCAAATGGCAATGAAAAATAAAAAGGATGCAGCCATTTTCATCCCTTAACACCCCTCCATAACCAGCAATACCCGGGTTGCCTTTTGAGGCCCCATCAATGTTGCATTTCAAAAAACCCTAAGGGGGAGGATGCCAGCAGTCTGGCTTATTGACCAGTTTCTTCACCTTCCTGTCCATGCTCTGTGGTATAAGCCCTTGCATACCCAACTGAAGAAGTATCTACATTTCAGCTTCTAAATGTGGATTCTTTGGGGAGGTTCGCACTAAAGTTCCCATTGTCTCCTTAAGCTGTCTTAAGATCTGCGCAATAATGCTCTGGGAGGAACATTTTTCATTTTTGAAGATTTTGTAGTTCCTTTCTTTCTAGACATTCCATATTATGAAGCTTGGAGTTAAAGCCCAAGCTAAGCGAAGAATTTCATAATCAGAGAATTTTTTTCTCCAGTTATTAAGGGTATTGATAACGCTTCCTTTGTCCCTATTTGTCTGTCTGAAAATTGTGGCAAAAGTATCCCACAACCTGGAGGTGAAAATGCAATTATTGAGAAAGTGCTCCATCGTTTCCTCTTGGGATTCATAAAGCTGGCATCTAGATGGTCCCATAACACCCCTCTTCCGAATGTTTTTCCAAGTCAGAATTTTCTTATGATGTACCAGCCACATGAAGAGATTGATTTTCATCCATCCTTGATGCCTCCATAGGTTCTGCCAAACCCTATCTGGTTCATTGGAATCCAGCTCCAGGATTATGTGCTTTGCCTCCTTAAGATTGAAGGTACCTTCATTATTGTTGCCCCATCTAAGTTGGTCATGCCCCTATGATACCAGAATTTTCCTTTGGTTCAACATTGTTAGAAGTGCATCAGCTTTTGCTTTCAAGGGGCTATCATCCCTGTATTCCATATTCTTCCAGGTTCTCCATTTTCCTTCACTATTGGTTTGATCCCAAAAATATTTTATCCTAAGTAACCCTATGGTATCAATTTCTTTCTTGAGGTCCATAAAGTCCTCTCTTAGCAGTGTAGGTTCTTATTGCCATTTATCCTCCCAAAACAAAGCAAGATCTCCCTCTCTGATTTCCCAAAAGCTATTTTTTTGCACTAAGCCTCTATTCTCCCAGGCTTTATTCCAGATGTAGGAGCCTTTTATGATGCCAGTCATCCTTATGTGATCATTATCTTTCCAATTGCTGGCATATTTTTCTTTCCAAATACGAGCCCACTGAGCCTTTGGATATTTTACCCAACGCCACCATAATTTTGCCCCTAAAACTTTGCTTAGCACTTCCGGATCATCCAATCCAAGACCTTCGTGGTTTTTAGGTTTGCAAATCTTATCCCAGGCTACCAAGGCCCATTTCTTTCTCTCCTCCCCCTTACCCCATAGAAAGTCTCTTTGAATGGTTCTAAATTGTTGCAAAACTCCTTTTGGAGCTGGAAGGGCTGAAAGCATGAAGACGGGGATTGATTGAAGTATAGCTTTTGTAAGCACCAGCCGGCCTGCCAAGTTCAAAGATCTAATAGTCCATTTCCAGGTTTTATCCTACATCTTGTTAATCACCGGCTCCCAAATTCTCTTGTGTAAAGGTTTATCAGTTAGAGGAACTCCCAAATATTTGGAAGGAAGGATATCCCTTTGAAAGCCCATAATTCTGGAGATATTCCTCTAAATAGCAATATTAGTGTTAAAGAAGAAAATCTTAGATTTGGAGAGATTTACCTCCATACCCGTAGCCATGGCAAAGTCACTCAATATTTGTTTATAAGCTAGCGCTTCTTTGACCGTGGGGATGCCCTGCAGCATGGTGTCATCAACAAATTGTTGATGGGTCAAAGCCTGTCCAGTCTTAGAGAGTTGGAGACCCTTGATGTTACCCACTTCTTTAGCATGCTTGATAGTTCGACCAAGTCCTTCCATCATGAGGATAAATAGAAAGGGGGAGAGCGGATCTCCCTACCTGAGGCCTCTTGAAGGAGTAAAAGTCTTGGATGGAGAACCATTAACCAGAATTGAAAAGCTAGATGAAGTCACCAAGGCCATAACCCATCTTACCCAGTTATGGTCAAATCCAAAGGCTAGAAGGACCTTCCTGATATAGGTCCAATTCAACTTGTCATAAGCTTTGGCTAGGTCCAATTGCATAATCATTCTCGCCTTCCTATTACTTAACAATGAATGAACCACCTCATGCACTTGAATATTGAGAATTTGTCTACCCTCCACATATCCTGATTGCTCCACAGAAACTAGAGTAGGAAGAAGGGGTTTGAGTCTGTTGGCAATAACTTTGGATATTATCTTGTACACCACATTGCACAAAGCTATGGGTCTAAATCTGTCTGGAGTCTGAGCAATGTCCTGTTTGGGGATCAAAGAGATGAAGGATGTATTGAGCACCTTCAAAATGGTTCTATTCATCCGGGAGTCCTCCATGACATTCAGAATATCTTGCTTGACAATGTTCCAGCAAGCTTTAAAGAAATCAACATTGAAACCATCAGGGCCTAGCGCTTTACCATTTTGCATCTCTTTGATGACCTCACTAACCTCCTCTTCAGTCACTGGCCTATTGAGATTGAAATTATCCTCTCTTGTTATTAGCTTAGGTATGTGCCTTGTTAAGACCTCGATAAAATGAGCTATGTCTAAAATGTTCTCCTCTACGATACTTTGAAAGTGCTGAACCAACACAAATTCTATATCTTCATGGGTATTGAGTAGTTGACCTCCGGCGTCCTTGATCGATGAGATCGTGTTATGAGACCTGTTCGCCATGGTAGATCTGTGGAAAAACCTAGTATTTCTCTCCCCTTATTTTAGCCATTGAACTCTTGATTTTTGTCTCCAAAATATCTCCTCTTGTTTACATAAGTTCTCCCAATCTTGATGATGCTTGGTGACTTGATCATTTCTGACTCTATCAAAGCCATCTGTGATAAGGGCTTGATTGAGTTCCTGCATTTTACCTTCAACAATTTTTTTCGCTTCAAAAATATTACCAAATTCATTCTTGTTCCAATCTTTGAGTCTGAGCTTGATGTGTTTTAGTATTTTGTGTAGTAGAAACATTCTTGTACCCTGAATATGCAGATCTTCTGTCCACCATTTTGCAATGTTGCTGATAAAATCTGGGTGGGTGAGCCAGATATTCTCAAATCTAAAAGGTCTGTTCTTGGGGGTGCCAATGCCCTGAACCTCAAGTTGTATAGGCCAATGGTCCGAGCCTCCAAAGGGGAGAATTCTCATTGTCATTTCCCTATCTGTGAGCATAAGGTCCTCTAAGATTATGAATCTATCTAACTTTGAGGCTACTTGAGACTCTCCTCCTCTCTTATTGTTCCATGTAAAGAGGTCGTTACTCATATCAGTGTCAACTAGCTTCATATAGTCTATAAAAGTCTGATAGAGTCTTTGCTTAAAGTTCTGGTTCCACCTTTTTTCTCCGACAGTGATTTGATCATGTTGAAGTCCCCACCCATGATCCATGGTACTCTTGCATGTCTATCTCTTAGTTCCACAAGAGAATCCAGAAGCTTGAGTTTATCATCCGATCTTTAGGGGCCATAAACATTTGTAATCAAATAAATCTCCCTGTCTCCCACAGGCTGAATAACCACTGATAAATAATTCCTAGATGCCTCAGCATCTATTATGCCAATCTTTTCAGGGTTCCAAAGAGTAAGTATACCTCCTGCTGTTTTATCTGCTTTGACTTCTAGAAACTCATATTTATTGAGCCATTTACTGTGTATTTCTTTTATTTTTTGAATGGAACATTTAGTTTCCTGGATAAAGATCATATCCGGAGCTTCTTGTTTCATTCTATTGCTAAATATCATTTGTTTTATTTTACTTCCTAGACCTTTGATATTCCAAGATGTGAAATTCATTATGAAAGATTTATAAAGGAGTAGGTGGTTAGATCTTTCATCTTACCTGAATCTATCATTAGCTTTCTACATTCCATCAATAACTCGTTCTGCTTTTTTTTGCTTCTTTTCCTTCCTGGATTTCTAGGAGCTAATCCTGGTGTGGTTTTCATAGTTTTCACACCTTCGTTTCCCTGCCTTTCATTATTTCTTTGCCTTTCCAACCCTTTAGCTTGAGTTTTCCATAGGAACAGCTACTGTACTCTGTTAAACTCTTCTTGAGGTAGTGAGTTACCCCTCCCATGGTCCCTTGTTTCAAGAACCCTTCCAGATCTAGGTGTTCTCTATCAAGAATATCCTGTAGTTCATGATCCTCTATTTTCCATCTCACTTTGGGTCATTTCTTGGTCCATTTCCAGTTCCCCATCGCTCAGCGTAGTCTATTTCTGTTTATTAATATCCTGTGTTTGCCCACTATTTTCTTCTTTCTCCTTCTCCCCTGGGTTGCCTTCCATTACCTGATCTACCTTTTCTGTCTCTTCCTCTTCTTCTAGAACTTGAAACCTGTTCAGATTGGCCTGTTTCCCTTCTGTTTGATGTTTCTTTGGCCCCCTTTTGCCACCCTTTCCTCTATATCCCACTTTGTGAAAGTTTTCAGTGTCTTTCACTATGGTAGCTTTACTTTTGTTCTCTATTTTACTGAGAGGGCGGTCTCTAAATAGGTGCCCATGCTCATGGCACCTGCAACATCTGAAAGGAATATGTTCATAATCTATTGTTTGCACCCATTCTTCATCAAAAACTTCCAAGATGACTTCATCCGGTAGAGCTCCAGAGAGATCCATCTCCACACATATTCGTGCGAAGGAAGTATATTTTCCCCTTCTGGTGGCCTCAGATGCTTTGACAAAATGCCCTAATTTATTTCCTATGGTAGATAAAGATTCATTTTGCCAGTAATCTAGAGGTAGGGAGTAGAGTCTTACCCAGACCGGGACCGAAGTGAAAGTCTCTCGCTCCGGGACAAAATTCATCATCCAAGGCCGCATGTAGAGGCCTGCAGCTGCATAGAAGTAGGGCCCTCCTTCAAACACCTTGTCTTTGTCCTCAATATTTGTAAAGACCACAGTGAAGAAACCCTTTGACCCAAGATGTAGGTCTATGCCTCCTTTCGGTTTCCAGTGGTATTTAATCCACGTTTGTAGCGCCTTTTCTGTGGGCCATAATCCCATGAATTTACAAATGATAGCATAGGTCCGCATGTGGTCCCTGTGCGCCTGCAGAGCAGGATCATTTAAAACTACTCTGGGTGTGACCTCAACCTTAGGTTTACATGGCCCCTTTTGCGTTTTGTTTTCTGCTTCCTGTTTCTTGTCTTCTTCCTCATTTTCTTTTGTTCTATTGTCCTCCCTTGTATTGGTCAAATCTTGTTCCTCTTCAATGTTCCTTTTACCTTCTCCTGAAGGACCTCTGGCAGTTTCTATTGGTTTCTTACTTCGACTGGCTACGGCTTGACTGTAGGAGGGAGTGGAGCTCCCCCCTTTGCACCCCTCCATGGAGTTCAACGCTTGCAGAATCTTGAAACCCTAGCTCCTACCAGTCCTAAAACCCCTAGATCGTATCCCAATCAATATTCAATTGGAAACTCATATTGTAATCGTGTCTATATCCTTCATTATTGTCATTATTAATTCTAATCATTTTATCACATTCAATTTCAATAAGAATAATGACTTATTTTAATGTTTTTTCTTTTATTTGAATTCTCATTATAAATTATAAATTTTTAATTTATATTAATAAAATTATTAAATTTATTCTAATACAATTTTTATTAATAAACTTATTAAAAAAAAAAAAAAAAAAAACTTGAAATTATTATTTTTATTAAAACTACTAAACTTATTCTAATACTATTAATTTTATTTAATACTTTTGATTTATTTTAATAGAGATTTATATAATTAAAATGAATTAAGACTAATTCCTAACTAATAATTTATAGCTAAATATCATTTTAATCAATTTAATAACTAATTTGCTAAACGGCTAAGTCCTAGTTTTAAACCCTTAAAATATTACTAATTTTATTTAAATTAATTTATTTAATATATATAAATAAAATAAATAAAGACTAATTCCTAACAACTAAATATTATTGAATTGAGGCTTTTGTGATCTATGTCAATTTTTGAGATAGGCTTTCAGCGATAATCACATCAAAATCCATTTGTCGACGCGTTTCGAACCAACAAGTGTGGTTCATCATCAAGACAAGATGAAGAACCAGATCCAAGCATATGTTAAATAGAGAGAGATCATTCAAGGGGGGCTAAGAGGAAAGGGCAGGGATCCAACAACTGTTGATCTTCCAGCCGTCGTCCCGATTGAGATTGCTCGGTCTCCTTTCGATTTCTATGGCCTCCCTAAACTTCTAGTGGTGAAAGTGAGCAATCTTAGCAATAACCTTAGCCTCCTCAATACATATATGATGCTTAGTCTTCTCCGCATGCTCAGCTAAGGCTGAAGTCCAGGTCCTCCCATGCTTGATGTCAGCTGCGTGCTCATGAATCCTCTGATTAATAGAGCGCCCAGTTTCACCAACATAGGGGGTCCCGCACGAACAAGGAATAACATAAACACCTTTCATGTCCTTGGGGTCAACCAGGTCTTTAACAGATCGTAGCTCCCTTAGATCTGTTAAAGATTTAGTTGACCCCAAGGACATGAAAGGTGTTTATGTTATTCCCTATTCGTGCGAGACCCCCTATGTTGGTGAAACTGGGCGCTCTATTAATCAGAGGATTCATGAGCACACAACTGACATCAAGCATGGGAGGACCCGGACTTCAGCCTTAGTTGAGCACGCGGAGAAGACTAAGCATCATATATGTATTCAGGAGGCTAAGGTTATTGCTAAGATTGCTTACTTTCACCACCAAAGTTTAGGGAGGCCATAGAAATTGAAATGAGGTTGGGCAATCTCAATCGGGACGACAACTGGAAGATCAACAGTTGTTGGATCCTTGCCCTTTCCTCTTAGCCCCCCCTTTTCATCCTTTTGTTTCCTTTTTTACCTCGGCTTCTTGATTGTGTTGATTTCCCTTTCTATGGTCTTGTTGTTTTTGTGACCTTTTCTTTTCTTTTTATCGTTTTTATTCATATTAATTTACTTATTTTCATTTATTGAAAATAAGTGGGTAATAAAAAGCCTACCTTATTATTTATTGATTCTTTGAGTTTATGTTCTAGAATTTTAGTATATTTTTTACTTAGTAGTTTGATATATTAATAAATAAGTTTAAAATTATGATCTTAGCAGATCATCTATTTAATTATTATCAATTAGGTTTTTTTTGTATTATTAAAAAGAGTTAACCATTTATTTAGTAATTAATAATCCTTTATATATTTATTCTAGTTCATTCCATAATTCCTCATAGGTTGGAACTATTATGAGTTTATTTATTTTTAATAAAAAATATTCATATTTGGTTGTGAGTTTATTTATTTTTAATAAAAATGATTCATATTTGGTTATATAAAAAGAGATTAAGTCATAAATTTATTAACTAATTAGAATAAACATAATATCTTTTTTTTTTTCACTTCTGGTTCACGGATACCCGGGTCAATGGGTAGCCGCTACATCCAGGGTTGTTCAACACTGAGTGGACGCACCCGAAGGCATCAACACCCCTCGGCCTATTTACTGACCTAACCCCAAGAGCTTTCGGGATTCGACCCTGTGACCTCCCATTAGCGAGGCACTTGATTTGACCGATTGAGCTAACTCTTGGGGCTAATAAACATAATATCTTAATCCCTATATGGTATGAGTTATTTAATTTTTATTACTAGTAATGATAATGAGGGTAATCAAAATATTAGGATTAGAGTTCCTAGGTTAATATTTTCATTTAAATTTATTTAGGCTCCTTTGAATTATAAATAAATAAATAATAAAAATAAAGATATCTAACAAATTAATTAATAAAAATATCTAACAAATTAATTAATGAATTAACTAACTCTTGGACCAATCAAATCTAGTTGTTGCTTTGTCAATATGGTCAATTACAGTTGTTTCTTTCTAATCGTTTGAATGATCTCTCTCCATTTAACTTATAATATGATCAAAATATTATATATGATATTCCTGAGGAACATTGTTGTCCCGGCCTCACTTTGACCAGATTTGTTGGATAGGAGAGTGATACCAAAACTAAGAAGTAATTGCCATACTTTACATAATAACCAAAAAGAAAAACACCAGATAGCCCAGAAAACACAGAGAATCAACAAACAACTAACATTCATCACATTTTAATGGAGAAAATCATGTGCATGACCAACACCCGGAGCAACAGGAGGCCTTAGGTCATGATGGGCATGGAATTCCACATGAGCAAGGTAGGCCTCTATCTCATCAACTTTGTCACTTGTGCGCCTTTAGCTTCGTCGTAGAGAAGCCAATTGATCCAGGATGTCCCACTAGTTTTGTTGTAAGTCATTCATAAATGCAAGGACTTCATTTTGATCGTTATGTTGTTGCTGCCTCATTTCCTCCAAAGTTTTTGTTACCCTTCTCATTTGCATATCAAGAGACTCCATGGAGGGTGGCTAGTCCACACGACTCGGTGAATGAACCCTGTCTTGGGCTAGTTCCCCCACCATCTCAACTCCCGCAATCACTTCCTCCTTCGTGATTGCCTCTCGAACTTCCCTTCCCACTGACTTGTTGTGAGGCCCCCCATCCCTTTGGGCCTGGCCTCACTACCTCGACATCTCCAAATTGATATCAGCGCACCAAAAACAAGGCTCGACTACAACACGACCAAGGTGCCCACTCCAAAAAACCCTGAAATCACAACTCACTTGCAAAAGAATTATCCAACCTACCAACTTGAACAAAATGACTCCACACTCTAAAACCTAATTCAAGCCCCACCCTTCTGTGAAACTGGGACAAACAACCATGAGAAGGAATTCCCCAACAAAACCACTATAACACACCAAACACCAACTACTTACCACCCAACACCCAGGGTGTCAGGACTTAGAGTGGATGAGCTTAAATACTCTCCACAAGGGGACGCCACATTGATACCAGAAAATACAATCGCAACCCTCTAGAGACACTAAGACTATTTTATATGCTTTTAAATAAATAAATATTTTTATTTTATTATACTTAACAAACGCAGGTTATATTGTAATAAATTTGTCAAACTATGTTTGACTTTTAATAAATTTGTAATTTTTATGGTTTTAAAATAGTTTTGAAATATTTAAATATTAAATCAAATATTTGATAATTTTTTAATTTGATAAAGACAATGAAATGATTAATTTTATGTACTTTAAAATACATTTGTTAGAATAAAAAAAATTCATTAAGAAAATAAAATTTAAAAACTATGTTATAACTCCAAGTGACACATCAATTGTGTTATGTACATATATATTAAATACCCTATGCCAAAATTAAACTACAAGCTATCCTCCCAACTGTATCTCTAGGTTCGGTTGATTAGATGTTATTCTCTGTTCTATTTTGAGCACGTCGGTTGGCAACATAGGGTGCCTTTCTGTTGTGGAAGTCGATCATAGGCAACTTTTGGATGTCAACAAGACTGATTACATTTCAATTTACAAGTAGAGACCCAGTTACAACTATCAAATTATATTAAACATTCATAATTTTTTTTTAACTAAAATCAAACATTCATAAAAAAAAAAGAAGAACTAAAATCGAATGTCACGGTTCAGATTGATTATGATTTTTTTTTTGTAAGTTTGGTGGGACTACATCTTCATCAAGTTCAATATATCACCCTGATCGGGGTGGGGAATTGAACCGGTGACTTCACATTCAGGAGTGTTTTAACAAAGCACCCGATCACTGTTTATCCAAGACCCCGTGGACTTAATTTTTTTTAGTTTGGTAGGATTACATTTTCATCATATCTAATTTGTCATCCTGATCAAGGCAGGGAATTGAACTAGTGACTTCACATCGAGAAGTGCCTTAACAGAGCACTAGATCACTATCTATCCAAGACCTCGTGGACAGATTGATTGTGATTTTAACTCAATTTTTATATTTCAAATTTATTTAAATATTTAAATTTGTTAATGCAAAAATACTAGTATAAATCCATCTTAAATACGGATCTAATATGAGCCGAGAGGATCCAATTTCTTCACATGCAAATTTTTTATGAGCCGACATTATTTAAATGTTTCGTATAGTTATTTATTTATTTAGATTTTTTATTTTGGCCCACATTAGCAAAATTTCAACTTTTATGACAGAGAGACAGAGTTACACATCACATTGGGCTATAGAATGAGCCTCTCGGCTCAACAAACAATAATTTCAACAATATTGCCTTAACTATATTCGAACAATTAAGAGACAATTTAATACCTTGCACCAAACACTCTCACAACCTTCTAGCGTTCCATGCATTTTATGGAAGACAAATGATGAATCATCCATTGCATTTTCATTTCTAACACACAGAAGGGTGTACCAATAAAACCATGTGTTATATGTATATGTATATGTATATGTATATGTATATGTATATGTATATGTATATATATATATATATATATATATATATATATATATATATATATATATATACAAATGATGAATCATCCATTGCATTTTCATTTCTAACACACAGAAGGGTGTACCAATATAACACATGGTTTTATTGGCACACCCTTCTGTGTGTTAGAAATGAAAATGCAATGGATGATTCATCATTTGTCTTCCATAAAATATTTACAAATTCAAAATTCAATGGATCTTTGATTATTGGTATTTTACCAGCATAGATCCATCTTAAGTATGGATCTAGCATGAGCCGGGAGGGATCAAATTTCTTCACATGCAAACTTCTTTAGAGTGCAAAATACAATGTGTATTTTTTCATTCTTTAAAATTGTGTTTTTGAATGTTATATAGAGTATATATAGGACCAAACAAATGTCAACTTTTTTTTTCATGATATATATATTAATTAATTAGTTAACATAGATCTTCAAATAGTTTATTTAAATCTCCCCTTGAAATAATTTTGAAAAATATAAGGTTTAAACGTCTTACTCACATATTATTTTTTACTTCTAATTACTTTACAACATATATATTTTTATTTATTATAGCCTACATTACTTTTCTATTTAGAGTATAATTTATTTTTATTATAAAAGCCACATGACAATTCCACGAAGGGACAGACGAACTTGCACATCCCCTCATAATATGTTGTAGAATGAACCTCTCTGCTCAATAATCAAATTCTTATAATTTTTAAAATTTGTTTTAATGTTGAATAAAAAATAATAATAATCAAACCATGAAACATGGCATATAATAGATATTAAACAAAATTTGGAGGTTTTAGAAGCTAAAGAGCATGAAAGAGATCATAAAATTCAACTAATAACAACTGATAACAAGGCTTTAGCAGAAAGCAATAAAGTTTTGAAAGAACAAGTGGCATTGTTACAGGAAGCTCTCTTGATAGGGAAGACAAAATGGCAACGCATGAAGGCAGATGTGCACAACATAAAGAAATATGTAGTGGAAAGTACATAGGTGGTGAATGCGAAATCATCCCAAGATAAAGGGAAAACAATTGCCCAAATAGACAACCATGAAGAGAAAGCAAGAGAAGAAAGGAAAGGAGTTTCCACCAAAGTTTCCAAAACATGAGCTTGAGTTATTAGCAATTATGCTAATAAGTAAGGAGAAACAAACATTCGGGTTGACAACATGCAAGATAGAGAAGGCAAGGAAAGACAAAATAGAGCAGCAAACATAATTATTAAAGGGGTGAAAGACTATGGGAAAAATGAATGTACTCTTGACCTTGCAAGAGACTTCTTGAAAGACAAGTTTTTATGGCAAGGACAAATATGCCAAGCATGGAGGGTGGGTAAGTTTAACAGTGAGAGAGCCAGGCCCATAAAAGTCACCATGCCTAGCTTGCATGATAAATATATCATTCTAAGCAAGAAGCATCTCTTGAGGGGTTCTCACTTTTTTCTAGAAGAAGATTTAACTGTAAGACAACATGAGGAAAGGAGGGAGGAAATGTTAAAGGTTAGGGCAACAAGAGATGAAGGCAAGAGAGCATGGATTTATAAAGGTACAATTGTGATACCGCACTTTGGACCTCCTTCTAAAACAGAGCAACAAGATGGTAATAAAGAAGAGGCAACAAACTCTTCAATAGGAAATCAGGAAGCAAGGTTTGTATGGGAAAGCAGAGGCAAAGACTCAAATGTGAGTCTTGCATGTCAAAATAAATAGCAATCAAGTCATACCCAGGTTTCCTTAAGATTAGTTTATTGGAAATGTAGAGGTTACCCATGGAGACAAGGACCTGAGTTAAGGCCTATTACAGAAGATAGAGACATAATTTTCCTCATAGAAACACATGAGCATGAAGGGTGCAAGACACCTCTATTTGAAAGATACTGGAAGATGGCAGTGTGGAACAATGCATCAGGGAATGGCAAAGGGCATGGGGGTATCATGGTTTTAGTGAGGGAGAAAGAAGGTCGTCTCATTCAGTTAGAAAAAGAAGACTCAAATAAGCAATTCATTTGGTTTAAAATATCAAAAAATGGAAACCACATCAGAATTGCAGCATGCTATTTTGCGCTGCAAGTTTCAAAAATCTACAAAAGTAGAGGGTTTGACCACAAAGATCCATTTGCAGCCTTAAAAGCATATATTGCAACATATTCTCACCTAGGTGAAGTCCTTATAGTGGGTGATTTCAATGCTAGGACTGCAAGTGAGCAAGCTAGCATTCTTTGTTGTAAAGAAGATTGCAACCCTATTTGGCTTATAGAAGAGAGTAATCATCAGTGGGAAAGAATTTCATAGGACAAGGGTTGAAATATCTTTGGTGAACAATTGCTTACTCTATGTGGGACCTTTGATTTAGTCACTTGTAATGGCTTGACTAGATCAGCAAAGTCTGGTAATTTCACTTGCAATACTTACAATGGAGCAAGTGTAGTAGATTATGTAATTTGCTCGCATGGTTTGTGTGAGAAAACGGAGTATGTTTTGATTGGAGATCAGCTTTGAGACTTAAAATTAGATCAAAAGCCAATTTATTTAAGTTTCTCTTGGACTAGAAAGAAACAATTAGAGTAAAAAATTCAGCATGTCCAACAAAATCTCCCAAAGAGCAGAATTCTTTTGACTCCAGAAAATTGTAATACCTTCAAAGTGACGCTAGAGAGGCTCTTCAAGAAGGAGAAAATCACAATTCACAGCCTTCATAGTCATGAATTAACACATTTAATTCAATGCACACTTGGAGATTGCAAAAGAGAAAAAATTAAGAAGTCTGATACAAATTTCTTTCTAGTTAATGCTTGGTTTGACGAGGAATGCAAAAAGGCGAGGAGAATGTGGAAAGAGTCAAACAAGGATAACAAAAAGCTCAAAGCTTACAAGCAGTTATTAATCCAAAATGGATCTAAGATAGACTTCTAAGTCTAAAGTGTTCCTCACAGAGGAAAATGAGAGTCCAAGGATGCTCTTGGAAATAGTCACATTGCATAGATCTTCTCATTCTGAATCTATTGCAACTTGAATGGGCTAAAATGGACTTCGGATGCAGAAGTTATTGCAAAAAGAAGTTTGCCTTTGTCCTTTGAAAAGGAGGCAAAATCTTCTAAAAATGCGCTTAAAGCCTTAATAAAGGGAAATCACATCGGAAGGGTTGAGTGAAGGACTTAAAGCGGAGGCAGAAGGGATCCCCAACTGCGACCTCCGAATTATCGCATCGGAGATAGGCCTGCATGTGATATCAGGACCTCGGGCTATGCGATGGAGCGATTGCAATCGACCGATCGACCGATCGGTGATCGGCACATACAAAAAGGAAGGACCCCCAGGCCAATGCGACATGCAATTTCCAATTATCGGCGTCAGCGTATGGCATATGAAAAGACCCGGGCCGTAGCGATATGCGATGCGATATAGACCGTCCGATCGAGGATCAGATCAACAGTCCATATTTAATCGGCGGATTGGCGATCGGCATACCCAAAGGGCAGACCCCTGGGCCGTTGCAATTACGATTAGCGATCAAGACCCGGACCCGATAGGGATTATGGACCTGATTGCATAAAATTTGAAATCCGGGATTTTCGGATTTTCTGTGTATTAGCGCCTTTCCACTATAAAACCGAAATACAAAGGAAATGACCCGAAAGCGATAAAGCCAGACCCGATAGGATTTATAGACCCAATTTCATAGAATTTGAAGTCCGGGAACTTCGAAATTTCAATGTATTTCCCATGTATTTGGGTTTTGGCCATTACGCCATGCGATAGCAATTTGCGATAGAATGGCAGACCCGAAAGGTTTATAAATGCAGCCCTATAAATTTTGAAATCTGTGGTAAGCGGGATTTCGGGCAGGCCTCAGGCGGTAAGTGGTTTTGAATGGGCGTGACCCAAACCCATACACTGGCTAACATGTGGCATGGCTGAGGAGAGAGAAAACCGCCTTTTCGGGTGGGTAACCTTCGTGCACTTAAGCCACCCGAAACGGACTGTCAGTTGTTGGATCAACGATCACGCATATCAACGGTGGGCTTGCGATAGCCATAAAAGGCGGACCTGAAAGGGTTTTTAGGGGCGATTCAATAATATTTGAAGTTCAATTAAACGCTCCATGAGGTGTTTTCCTGTGTATTTCCGGTATATCTCTGTGTATTGGGAAATATTGTTTTTTCCCGAGTTTTCACCTGAAGAAAGGCCCCCGATTCCTTGTAACTTCCCCTGATCATTGTGCCACGCTGCAAGCGGGCGTTTTATAGGCAATGATGTGTTTGTAACGCTGAGAGAGCCACAAAGCCACAGAGCCAGATGGCCAGTCGAAGAGACAAGGAGCAGAAGAAGTCGCAGAGCTGCAAAGGAGTGATTACACACAGAGAAATGACTGGGGAAGCCACAGAGCCAGAAGAGGCCTCATAAAAGCCAGAGAGCACGATTGCTGAGGAGCGCAGAGAATTTTGAGAGTCACTTGGAGGTCGAGTGAACCAAAGAGCTCAATTGACAGCAACAGAGATTGTTGAAGGTTGCTAGAAGGTTGCAAAGGGGTGCTTGGAGGTCGAGTGATCCATTGATGCACGCAGTGGCCAAGAGAGAGCTCAGAGAAGCCAAAGCCGAAGATCCAAAGCTAGAAAGTTGAGAGCTTCAGAGCCAAGGATGAGATGGTGTTCTAAGCCCACTGTGTTCTATGTAAACCAATGGAGTTGAGCGTGGAGCTTGTAAAAGAACTACTGCCATAATCGCAGAGAGCCTAGTCAAGTTGACTAGAGCTCAAGGAGACGTAGCCCAAGAGTTTTGGGTGAACTCCAAATAAATATTGCTATTATGTGTTGTTTTATTGCAACATCTTGTTGCTATGCGTGTGTTGCTTATTTGCTGCTTTACTTACTGTCATATGTATTTTATACTAGCATAAGCAAGTGAATTTACAACACATAACGGTTTTAAAACAAATATAAGCATACACCTATGTTCAAGCACATTATTAATTCTGCATTGGTTAATCAATAAATCTTGGGAATATTTAAGCTTTGGAAGTGGGAGAGGTTCTTGTAAGCTCACAAGAAGCCTTTAGTGCCCCATTTTCAGATCAGGTGGTATTAGAGCCTGAGATTGGTTAACCACACCTTCAAGAAGGTGATATCAACGCTGATTATACCAGAGCAAGTGGTATTAGATCAGAATGATTGATTGACAGAGCAAAGATTACTTGTCTGAAAGGTGTTTAAATAGTCAAAGGTTGATTGTTTGATTGTTTGTAGACTGACTATTGTTGGAGTTTGCAGAGGTAAAGGGAAAACTATTGATAATTCAGTCTAGGAAGGACAAGAAGGAAGAAGGGCTGAAGGCATTCTTCTATCCCAAAGGACCTCAAGGCAATCCTTGAAGCACAAGAGGTTTGTTGCAAAAGGTTGTTGAATAAGCTCTTTATTAATCTTGTTTGAAGTTCTTTTGTTCATTGGCATAATGACAACTTCTACAAGTGAGTCCTCAAATTCTTCTTTCTTCACAAGAGTCTTTGATGAAGACATGAAGGAAGACTTGTCCACCATGATGGATATGGTGAGAGAAATGTATGAGGATGGAGGAAGAGTAGCATACTTAGAGAGCAGGTGAATTCCGTGGAGGAAGAGAAGCAGATGTTTTCTGACAGATTGTGGGAAATGGAGAGGCAACTTCATATTGCTAATATGAACCTGAAAGGGATGCATGAGTTGGAGTCGCAACTCTTTGTTGCCAAAGAAGCCTTAGTCAAGTGTCAACTTGAAGAAGAGGTAAATAGTTCCTGTTTGTCTTCAAAGTCTTTTAAGAATGCTTATATTGGTTCTTTTGAAAAACATACCAGAGGCATAGATTCCAAGCTAATGTCCAAGATGGGCTATGAAGGAAAGGGCTTGGGCAAGCATGCACAAGGTATTGTTGAGCCAATAATAATTGAGGGAAGGCCTAAGTATTTGGGTCTTGGCTATGGACAGTCTTATGGAGGAAGTTCCAAAGCTACCATGAAGGCCATTGAAACAGTTCCAAGAAGGAGTTTCATTTCAGGTCCTCTACCTCAAGAGTGTGAAGATTGTATTCAGGAGGAATGCAATAGCTTGAAACATCATTTGCAGGATGTAGGTGTTCAGAAGCACACACTTGAACCAGAGAGTTGTGGAAACTCTAACAGCCTTGAGGAGATTGATGGTGTTTCAAAAGGAGCCACTTCTTCATTTGATTCACCTCCTCATGAATCTGGTTCTAATCATCTTCCTTTTGATTTGGCAAAGCATGACAAATTTCCACATAGATATAGGAAAAGAATTGTTTGTTCCTTTTGTGGTTTGGATAACCATAATGTTTCTAGATTTTGGAAGAGAATGGCCACATACAGGAAACTTTTGAAGGAAAAGAAGCAAGAAGCCAAAGGTCCATTAGACAAGGCAAATCATGCTGTAAAGAGGATGCACATGTGTTGGACTTACTGCCATAAGCAAGGGCATCTTGCTGAAAGGTGTTGGACCCTGAATCTAGCAATGCTTCCACAAAAGTTGAAGAAGGTGGAAAGAGAAGATGGCGGAAATGGAAAGGAAGTTTCCATGAAAGATGTTTTTCAGGATGATTCACATGTTGATGCTGATGTGCAGACAAAGGAAGGACCTTTGAAAAGGATTGGTAAGAAATGGTTAGAGTGCTTATCCAATTAAGATTGCATGTCTATTAATGTATCTATTTGCATTTCTTTGTTAATGGAATGCAAGTTGCAGGATTTTACGAGGAAGGTGAATGGAAAAGTTGAGTAGGAGGCTCACTTTATTGCTGCAACATTATATTTCATTTCAACTTCGAAAGTACAGTGTGCTTAAGCAAAAGTTGAAGGATGAAATGCATGCATAAGCTTGAGATGCATGAACACAGGGATGTTGATGATTTCCTTGTATTTGAACATGTATGTGTAATTAACTTGAAGGGTTGATTGCTTTGTTGTAAACATGCATGTAATGTTGACTTGGGAGAAGTTAACTTGGTCTCCAAGATGGAGATAATGATGAAGTGTTTCATCTTTGAAAAAGAGTCCTAGAGGTCTTTTTCTACATGCTTGACTTGAAGGGTCATTTGTTTTAAAGGCATGTTTTGTGGGTTTGTTATCTAGTCCATCATTTGTATGTAGATGTAAGACATGGAGGTGTTCACAAGATGTGAAAATCTGTTTCTTTTGTTGAAGCAGGAGTTTAGGCCATCCAGTTGTTGTCTGTATTTCTGTTGTTGTTAACAGTTGTTGTTGACAGCTTGTCAAACAGGTGCAAATGAGAATTTTGTGAAGCAAATGAACTTCACATTTGTTTGAGCCACCTTGGATCAATGATCAAGGCAGAGAAGTTCAAACTATCTTTTGTGACCATCTCAGCATGAGTTTTGCACGAAGTTAAGGAGGAAACCAGCTCTTCCCAGGAGGACTAGCACATCTAGGAAGGAGAGTGGTCAAAGGCTTTGGTTTAGAGGCACTATGCAAGGCAACTGTATGGAGGCTGAAAAAAGAGGGTGTTTTTACTCTCATTTACTGTTCAGATCAGTATGTCAGTGTTTTGGAGACCAAAAGTTCTTTTAGTGGGAAGGTGTGATCCAAAATGGATCTAAGATAGACTTCTAAGTCTAAATTGTTCCTCATAGAGGAAAATGAAAGTCCAAGGATGCTCTTGGAAATAGTCCCATTGCATAGATCTTCTCATTCTGTATCTATTACAACTTGAATGGGCTAAAATGGACTTCGAATGCAGAAGTTATTGCAAAAAGAAGTTTGCCTTTGTCCTTTGAAAAGGAGGCAAAATCTTCTAAAAATGGGCTTAAGGCCTTAATAAAGGGAAATCGCATCGGAAGGGTTGAGTGGAGGACTTAAAGTGGAGGCGGAAGGGATCCCCGACTGTGACCTCCGACTTATCGCATCGGAGATAGGCCCGCATGCGATATTGGGACCTCGGGCTATGCGATGGAGCGATTGCGATCGACCGATCAGCCGATCGGCGATTGGCACACCCAAAAGGGAAGGACCCTCGGGCCAATGCGACATGCGATTGCCGATTATCAGCATCGACATATGGAATATGAAAAGACATGGGCCGTAGTGATATGTGATGCAATATCAACCGTCCGATCGGGGATCAGATCAACGGTCCAAATTTAATCGGCGGGTCGGCGGTCGGCATACCCAAAGGGTAGACCCCTGGGTCGTTGCGATTGCAATTAGCGATCAAGACCTAGACCCAATAGGGATTATGGACCCGATTGCATAAAATTTGAAATCCAGGATTTTTGGATTTTCTGTGTATTAGCGCCTTTCTGCTATAAAACCGAAATACAAAGGAAATGACTCGAAAGCGATAAAGCTGGACCCGATAGGATTTATAGACCCGATTTCATAGAATTTGAAGTCCGGGAACTTCGGAATTTCAATGTATTTCCCATGTATTTGGGTTTTGGCCATTACGCCATGCGATAGCGATTTGCGATAGAATGGCGGACCCGAAAGGTTTATAAATGCAGCCCTATAAATTTTGAAATCCGTGGTAAGCGGGATTTCGGGCGGGCCTTAGGCGGTAAGTGGTTTTGAACGGGCACGACCTGAACCCATACACTAGCCGACACGTGGCATGGTTGAGGAGAGAGAAAACCGCCTTTTCGGGCAAGTAACCTCTGTGCACATAAGCCACCCGAAACGGACTGTCAGCCGTTGGATCAGCGATCATGCAGATCAACGGTGGGCTTGCGATAGCCATAAAAGGCGGACCTGAAAGGGTTTTTAGGGGCGATTCAATAATATTTGAAGTCCGATTAAACGCTCCATGAGGCGTTTTCCTATGTATTTCCGGTATATCTTTGTGTATTGGGAAATATGGTTTTTTTTTTTTTTGAAAGGCCCCCGATTCCTTGTAACTGGGGCTGATCATTGTGCCATGTTGCAAGCGGGCATTTTATAGGAAATGATGCGTTTGTAACGCCGAGAGAGCCGTAGAGCCACAGAGCCAGATGGCCAGTCGAAGAGACAAGGAGAAGAAGAAGCCGCAAAGCTGCAGAGGAGTGATTACACGCAGAGAAACGGCTGGGGAAGCTGCAAAGCTGGAAGAGGCCTCACAAAAGCCAGAGAGCACGATTGCTGAGGAGCACAGAGAGTTTTGAGAGTCACTTGGAGGTCGAGTGAACCAGAGAGCTCAATTGACAACAACAGAGTTTGCTGAAGGTTGCTGGAAGGTTACAAAGGGGTGCTTGGAGGTCGAGTGATCCATTGATGCACGCAGTGGCCGAGAGAGAGCTCAGAGAAGCCAGAGCCGAAGATCCAGAGCCAGAAAGCCAAGAGCTTCAGAGCCAAGGATGAGATGGTGTTCTAAGCCCATTGTGTTCTGTGTAAACTAGTGGAGTTGAGCGTGGAGCTTGTAAAAGAACTGCTACCATAATCCTAGAGAGCCTAGTCGAGTTGACTAGAGCTCAAGGAGACGTAGCCCAAGAGTTTTGGGTGAACTCCAAATTAATATTGTTGTTATGTGTGTTGTTTTATTGCTGCATCTTGTTGCTATGCGTGTGTTGCTTATTTGTTGCTTTACTTACTGTCATATGTATTTTATACTAGCATAAGCAAGTGAACTTACAACACATAACAATTTTAAAACAAATATAAGCATACACCTATGTTCAAGCACATTATTAATTCCACATTGGTTAATCAATAAATCTTGGGAATATTTAAGCTTTGGAAGTGGGAGAGGTTCTTGTAAGCTCACAAGAACCCTTTAGTGCCCCATTTTCAGATCAGTTATTAAGTAAGAAACACATTGATTTCATGGTTTCAAGGAGGGAAGAACTGATCTTCCTTGGGAAAAATAATCCCAAATTATTTTGGAAGGAGCTCCAACAGAGAAAGATACAAACTAGAAATAGTATTACAACTTCTAGATGGTTTGACTATGCAAGACAACTCTATGAGCAGGATCCCAAGGTTGACCTTGCCCCCCTGGTCAACACTGATACTAAACTCTTCACGGTGTAAGAGGTAGAGATGGGTATCAAGAAGTTAGGTGTTGGAAAAGAAAAAGACTTAGCTGAACTCAAAGCAAAATATCTAAAGTGGGGCTCAAAGATCCTTGCACCTCACATTACAAAAATTTTCAACAACATCATACAACAAGGTCTCCCCACATATTGGACAACTGGTGTGGCAATACCTCTTTTCAATAGTGGTAACATCAATAATCCCTCCAATTATATGACCATCATGATAAACCCTTTGTTTGCAAAGCTATTTGGAAGCATGCTAGAAAATAAATTTAGCAAGTGGGTAGAAGAAAGAGATAAGCGTGTTAAAGGGAAAGCAGGTTTTAGACCTAAACATTCCACAGTTGATCATTATATAACTTTAAGGCACATCATTGAAAAAGTCTGGGAGGAAAAGCAAGAAGTCTTTTGTTGCTTTGTTGATTTCAAAAAAGTGTTTGACACGGTTCCTAGGGATAAGATTTCGCATCGAATGAAGGAACTTAGGGTTCCTAAACATTTGAGAGCAATTGTGCATAGGCTATATGAAGAGGTGAAAGTCAAAATTAGAACTTCAGTAGAAATTTCTGAAAGTTTTAGAAGCGATATCGGGGTCAAGTAAGGTTGCCCACTGTCTCCTACCCTTTTTGGTTTATATATCGACAAGCTTGAGGAGTGGTTAAATTCGCAAGGGTGTGATGATATCTATTTAGACAAGTTTGTTATAAGGCTTCTTTTGTATGCAAATGACCTTATTCTAATTGCTAAATTAGTTCTTGGTTTGCAAGAGCACTTACTATCCCTTGAACATTTTTGTAGAAATGCGAGGATGCAAGTCAATATTAGCGAAACGAAAGTAGTGATTTTCTCTGAAAAAAAAAAAGAAAACATAACCAACATAAGTTCTACTTTGAAGGCAACATTTTGGAAGAAGTTGCGGATTACAAATACCTCAGAATTGACTTCAACAAAAATCTAAGTTGGGATGGTTGTAGAAAGAAAAGAACTTTGGAGGGTTGGAAAGCATTTTATGTTTTTCAAAATAGGTGTAGAGAGACAGAGTTATGGGACTGAAAACCACTCAAACTCTTTTTGGGCTTCTAATGATTCCAATGATTCTCTGTGGTTGTGAACTATGGGCCAACAGTACATCTGACATGCAATGGAAATAAATTGAGAAAATTCAGAAGCGTTTGATTACAAACAAATTCAAGATTAAAAGTGCAGTTCCTTATGCTATCTTGTTAAGTGAAACAGGGTTGCTCCTATTGAAGCAATTGCTATGGTGCGAGTCATAAGGTATTTAAAAAAAATTGAGAAAATGGAAGATGGTAGATGGCCTAAGGTTGTCTTTCATGACAGATTGTGCAAAAAACAAAAAACAAAAAAAAAACTTGGATGCAGCGAAATAACAAATGGTTTAGTAAATGGGGTATTTGCTTGAACACGTGTCCCATAAACAACAAAGAGATAAAAACTTTTGTTATGGATAAGTTCCACAAGCGTACTTGGCATAAGGAGCTAGGAAGAAAGAAAAAGTACTATATTGAAGTGTTTAATCTCACTCATAGTCATCAACTAAAAGCATACATAGAGGTCAATATCTCTTGGAGAGCCAAAATTCTTATTGATCAGTTAAGGACTAATTCTCATCAACCCTGTTGTGAAACGGGGTGCTGGAAAAGGCCAAAAGAAGTGTGGGAGGAAAGGGTATGCATTTTTTGTTCTTCCGAAAAAAGTGGAAACAGAAAAACATTTCATTTTAGAATGTGAGGCCTTCAAAGACAACAAAGAAAGTTATGCAGATATGCTCGCAGCTAGCTCTTGAGATAATCTATTTAGCGAGGGGTTTGCCGAGAAGTTGAGAACATTTATTATGAGGCTTCACAGAAAAAGCACTGAATACATCAAGCAGATGAAGAAACAATTTGTCCCATAAACTATCTTTAGCCTCATAAACATTAAAATAATTTCTTTTTTTTTGCTTCTTTCTTAATAAATTTTTATTATATTTATAAAATGATTTTTTAAAATAAAAGGTGGTGAAATAAAGTTTATGCAACATCCAATGATTGCATTTGCAATTCAAGTACAGAGGTACAACTATAAAATTATATTTAATATCAGTCATTTTTATTTATATTTATAAAAAAATTTGTTTTTTTTCGCTAGTTTAAATAAAGCAATGCCGAAGTAATGTTTATACATGGTCCGATATTTAAACCTTTAACGGGGAGTGAGGAATAAAAAGCAATTTTTTTTTATTTTTTTATTTTTTAATTTAGTATGATTTGGTTTTAAATTTAATTTAATTAGATTTATTATTGAGTATTATTATATTTACATTTTGTTAGATTAAATTTATAATTACTTGAATTTTTTTTAAATAATGACTTTATTTAGTGGAGTTTATTGAAATAATTAATTATTATTTAAAATATATATATATATTTTGGAGGAAATAATTTTTTCTTAACACTTGAGAAGTGTTTTTAGTAACAAAAACTCAATTAATTAAATTAATTCTCAAAGTTAATATAAAATCTTAATTTATTAAAAAAATAAAATTTACAAAAAAATAGAATTATTCAACACAATGTAAAAAACTATAGTTATAAATAAAAAATTAAAATAAGCTAAATTTATTCATAAACACAACATTGAAGTTATTCATAACAACTTTGCCACTTCAATCAATCTGCCCCAAAACACCCTAGACCAAAGTGACAAATATGACAAATGCAATTCCATTCATGCATACAAATATGTAATTAATCATTATAAGTTTTAAGTAGAATTAGTGAATCATAAGTGTGAATAATAAAGATTATAAGTGTGACAAATATGTAATTAATCATTATAAGTTTTAAGTAGAATTAGTGACTCATAAGTGTGGTGTTTCTATTGAAGCAATAGTTATGGTGCGAGTCATAAGGTACTTAAAAAAATTTAGGCAAATGGAAGATGACAGTTGGCCTAAGGTTGTTTTTAATGATAGATTGTGCAAAAAAAAAAAACAAAAACAAAAACAAAAAAGCAAAAAAAAAACTTAGATGCACCAAAATAACAAATGGTTTAGTAAATGAGGTATTTGCTTGAACATGTGTCCCATAAACAACAAAGAGATAAAAGCTTTTGTTATGGATAAGTTCCACAAGCGTACTTGGGATAAAGAGCTAGGAAGAAAGAAAAAGTACTATATTGAAGTGTTTAATCCCACTCATAGTCATCAACCAAAAGCATACATAGAGACCAATATCTCTCGGAGAGCCAAAATTCTTATTGCTCAGTTAAGAACTAATTCTCATCAACTCTATTGTGAAACAGGGCACTAGAAAAGGCCAAAAGAAGTGTGGGAGGAAAGAATACTCATTTTTTGTTCTTCGGGAAAAGTGGAAACAAAAAAGCATTTCATTTTAGAATGTGAGGCCTTCAAAGGCAACAAGGAAAGTTATGCAGATATGCTCGCAACTAGCTTTTTGGATAATCTATTTAGCAAGGGGTTTGTCGAGAAGTTGGGAGCATTTATTGTGAGGCTTAACAGCGAAAAAAAAAGCCAAATACATTAAGCAGATGACGAAGCAATCTATACCATAACCTATCTTTAGCCTCATAAACCTAAAAATAATTTCTTTCTTTTTTCTTTATAATTTTTTTATTATATTTATAAAATAATTTTTTAAAATAAAAAATTGTGAAATAAAGTTTATGCAATATCCGATGATTACATTTGCAATTCAAGTACGGATGTACAACTATAAAATTATATTAAATATCTGTCCCATAACCTATCTTTAGCCTCATAAACCTTAAAATAATTTCTTTCTTTTTTCTTTATAATTTTTTATTATATTTATAAAATAATTTTTTAAAATAAAAAAATTGTGAAATAAAGTCTATGCAATATCCGATGATTACATTTACAATTCAAGTAGGGAGGTACACCTAATAAAAAATATTAAATATCAGTCATTTTTATTTATATTTATGCATTGTCCTATATTTAAGTGAGGAATAAAAGGCATTTAAATTGTATTTTTTCTTTTCAATTTAATTTGGTTTTAAATTTAGTACGATTTAGTTTTAAATTTAATTAAATTAGATTTATTATTGATTATTATTATATTTAAATTTTGTTAGATTAAATTTATAATTAATTAATTATTTTTGAATAATGATTTTATATACGTGGAGTTTATTGAAATAATTAATTATTATTTTTAAATATAAGAATAGGAAATTTCAATTTTTTTAAAGGAAATAATTTCTTATTAACACTTATGAAATGCTTTAGTGACAAAAACTCAACCAATTGAATTAACTCTCAAGATTAATATAAAATCTTAATTTATTAAAAAAAAATTAAAAAAAAAATATATTCAATACAATGTAAAAAACTATAATTATAAATAAAAAAAATTAAAATAAACTAAATTTATTCATAAATACAACATTGAAGTTATTCATAACAACTTTCCCAAAAACTCATTAGACCAAAGTGACAATTGCAAATCCATTCATGCACAAACATATGTAATTAATCATTATAAGTTTTAAGTAGAATTAGTGACTCATAAGTGTGAATAATAAAGATTACTAACTAATAAGTATGCGGTCGTTATCCCGCGTGGATGGGATGGCCGGTTATTAGCCTCCCCACTTGGGTTCGACCCGCGTTACATGCCCGCGCTGTGGTGCAACTATTGTGATTTCTGAGTTGCAGTTTGATGCGACATATTCTAATGTAATATTTGTACCATGATGTATATATTCAGCTTCTTTCATAGGGGATTTCCCCTCTGAAAAAAAAAAGAAAAGAAAAAAAAAATTAAAAAAAAAAAAATATGAATGATAGGCATTCAAAGTACTTTTTTTGGCACACAATTTATAGAGTTTTGATGTGTTTTTATGTCCAAGGTTACAATTTAATAAATAAATTAAAAATTCTTAATAAATGCATTGTAATTATTATTAAAGTTTTAGTTATTGGAATTATCATATTTAAATAATAATTTTAATAAAAAAAACATTTCCACTTTATTATTTTTATTTTAATTTAGCTATTAATTTTTTTTAATTAAAAAACAAATATTAAACCATATTACACTTGTTTCATATAATTTTAAACAAATAGTGAATACATTAAGTTTTATCAAATACTTATTTAAACTATGGTTAAAATAATGAAATTAATAAAAATTTATCTAACAAAATAAATGTTTAAATTTTTGTGAATATAAATTTTGTATTGTTGAATTGAGGTCTCTGTTATCCATATCAAATTTTTAGAAAAAAAATTGACCGACAATTATATGATATTTCATTTGTTGACGCGTTTCAAACTAGTCAGTGTGGTTGATTCATCCTAGGCCAAATTGAAGTTCAATAAATTTTGTATGCTTTGTCAAATGAAAAGAAATACCGAACAAAGATGTATTGCATTTGAGGAATGGTTCAAAAAATTTAACACTAATTGGTTCCAAACATTGAACACTGCAATGATTCCAGTGTATCAATAAACCGCAACCAAGAGGGAATGCAATGGTTAGTTTGTTTCTCCATGGGAGGGGAAAACAATGGAGCAAGTGAAGAAGAAATCCCAATCTGTACTGTGACCTCCAATACAATTTTCATTTCCACTTCCTTAAAAAATGGTCCGTCACGCAGGAGTGACGGACAAGAGGACCATTACTGGTTTTGCAAAATTGGGAGCATTACCTGATCGGCGGAATTCAGAAATTTACGGAACCTGCGTGAGCTTGATTTTTGGATTTCTCCATAAACTCTGCAGAGTGAGCATTTCTATTACCGCTGAGAAACCAATTATGAATCGAATGGCGGAATCGCAAGACATTCAAACACTTTGTCGGAAGAACCGATTGAAGGAGGCATTTGACATTCTGCATGATATGGACATGACAGGTGTTGGAATTGACTGTCATAGTTATACCCATCTCTTAGATTCATGCGCCAGCGCGAAAGCTCTGGCGGAAGGCAAGAGAATCCATGCCCATCTGCTCACAAGAGGGATTGAGGAAAAAAACACCTTCCTAGAAACCAAACTTGAAATTATGTATGTCAAGTGCGGTAGCATTGATGATGCACGTCATGTGTTCGACGAATTGCCTGAACGAAACATGTTTTCATGGAATGCACTGATCGGAGGATATGCGAAGCACAGGGTTTGGGAGGGGACGATGGGTTTATTCTCTGAATTGAGATGCACAGGGATGCAGCTTGACATTTTTGTTTTTCCAAGCGTCCTCAAGGCTTGCGCCGGTCTAGTAGCCCTGCAAACAGGCAAGTTGGTTCACAGTTATGTAATTCGCTGTGCTTTTGAAGAAGACATTTTTGTAGGAAATGCGCTTATAGACATGTATGCTAAATGCAGGAGTGTAAAGGATGCACGGACAGTGTTTGACAAAATGCCTGAAAGAGATGTGGTTTCATGGAACGCAATAATTGCGGGTTATGTGCAGAATGGCCAGGGGTTTGAGTCTTTGAAACTTTTCTCACAAATGCAATTGGCCGGCATGAAGGCGGACTCCGTTACGGTCTCTAGTATTCTTCCCGCATGTGCGAATTTAGCAGACTTGGAACAGGGAAAAAAGATTCATGATTATATTAAAAGTAGTGGATTTGAGTCGGATGTTTTTGTAGGAAGTGCTCTTGTAGACATGTATGCCAAATGTAGAAGTATAGAAAATGCACGCCATGTTTTTGACAAAATGTCTCGCAGAGATGTGGTCACATGGAATTCCATGATTGCGGGTTATGCGCAGAATGGGCTCGGTGACGAGGCCTTGATGCTCATGTATAAAATGCAGTTGTCAGGTATGAAACCAAATTCGGTCACTGTTATGAGTGTTCTTGCGGTATGCACCAATTTGACCTCTCTGCAACAAGGCAAGGAAATCCATGGGTTCATAGTCAGAGGTGGCTTAGAGTCCGATGCTGTTGTGGGCAGTGCTCTTGTAGTTATGTATGCAAAATGTGGAAATATAATCAATGCTCACCAAGTGTTTGACAGAATTCCTCAGAGAGATGTGGCTTTGTGGAATGCAATAATTTCAGGACATGCTATGCATGGGCACGGTGAGGAAACTCTCAAACTCTTTTATGAAATGCAAAAAGCAAGAGTAACACCGGATGGCATCACTTTGACTAGTGTTCTCTCTGCTTGCAGCCATGCTGGCCTGGTGAATGAAGGTTGGCAATATTTCAGGAGCATGAGTCACGATTATGGCATTATGCCTACTGTGGAGCACTATGCCTGCATGGTCGATCTTCTTGGTCGATCTGGATGTCTGAGTGAGGCACAACACTTTATCAACAAGATGCCACTTGAACCTGATGCATGTGTTTTGGGAGCTTTACTTGGTGCCTGCAGAATGCATGGCAATATAGAGTTAGCAGAGCGTGTGGCAGAACGTCTTTTTGTTCTTGAACCCCAAAATGCTGGAAATTATGTACTGATGTCAAATATCTATGCCACGGCTGGTAGAGGGGATGACGTTGCAAAAATAAGAAAAATGATGAGAGATAGGGGGTTGATAAAGAATCCAGGATGCAGTTGGATTGAGGTAGATAATAAGGTGCATGCTTTCTATGTAGGAGACAAATCACATCCACAAGCAGAGGTGATCTATGCTATGTTGGAGAGCTTGGCTGGGCAAATGAAGGATGCAGGGTATGCACCCAACATGAATTTTGTGCTACAAGATGTGGAAGAGGAAGATAAGGGACAAGTTCTCTACGGCCACAGTGAGAAGCTTGCTATTATTTTTGGACTTATAAATACATGCCCGGGCACACCTATTCGGGTTATAAATAACCTTCGGATGTGTGGTGATTGCCACACTACCACCAAGTTTATCTCCAGGTTTGTAGGGCGAGAAATTTTTGTTAGAGATACCAATCGGTTCCATCATTTTAGGGGTGGAATTTGTTCTTGTGGAGATTATTGGTGATGATAATTCAAGTGGATGATGATTTAAACTGGCTATTAGCCATAAGCTAAGTCACAGGACACGTCCTCCAAGGTCCCGTGTCCCGTATTTTACGTGTCGGACACGAAAACGGCCCTAAAACGTGTCGAAAACGTTTTTCATCGTGTCCTATAAAATGTAAAACGTATTCGCCGGTTTTCGTCGTGTCCTGCATCTGGAAAACGCGTATTCCGTTGATAGAAAACGTTGCCTGCATAAGTTGCCATTTTTTGTGAAAGAAACAAATAATTTTTGAGTGGGGCAACTTAATGATCAAGTCTAGGCCCTAGTATTGATATGCTATTCATGGTAATGTTAAATTCTTAAAGTAAAAGTGACATTCTCCTTAATCTTCATTTTCATCCTTTTACTTAAATTTTTAACATTACCATGAAATGACTCAGGATGTTTGAAAGTGGTTTCGGCCTCGTTAGATTTCATATGGAGAAAGTAGAATTTTAGATTTCATTCAAAATGCAGCAGGCTTATCAGTTTTTCAGGGTTGGGAGGTTTCCAGGTGACACCACCTGCCCGAGCTACCCCTGCCACCAATAGAGGACGTGGTCTACCTCTTATAGCTCCTACTTCTAGTTCTTCAGCTTCTAGAGCATAGCAAACTCCATTGCCAACTCCACCAGCATCAGCATCTACATCTAGAGGGAAAGGGAAAGCTGTGGCATTTTCTCGCAAGAGGGGCAGAGGAAATCAATAGGATTAAACTTTAGTTATTTTCTTATGTGCTTGTAAGTTGTACATGAACAATGAACATTGAATATTCAAGAATCAAGACCAAGCATATCACATTCTAATTTCTAATTGTAAATTTTGATTTTATTTATTTTTTTAAAGTGAACTATGAACTTTGAGAAGTAATTATATTTTAATTTGATTAGATAAGTTGCAACCTGCAATTTAATATGGATAAAAAACTATTTTTCGGTATATATATATATATTTTTATTAAATATATATAAAACGTGTCCCCCGTGTCTTGTTTCCAGGTCGCTGCGTTTCGTATTGAATACTCGTATTTACGTGTCCTCCGTGTCTCGTGTTCTCGTGTCATGTGACTTAGGCCATAAGTTGTAGCCAGGCACCAGCTATTTATTTTCTCATCACTAATGTTCATATATGGAGATCTTAGAAAGCATCATTTGGTTTTGCACATTCTGATAAAAACACACATGGTTAGGATTAGACAGAATGATCGATTCAGTGAATTGTCACCTGAATTTCGTATGTTATAATAATCACGTACGCATATTGCTTAAGGGTTCTTGTATATTATGTTGTTGAAGCAGACCAGGTTTGGGCTTGCAAAGGCACCCATATCACAGAAACCAAGATTTTGAAGCAGCATATTCCTAAAATGGATTTATGCACCCACCAAGTGTGACAGGGACAGATTTACAAATGATTCTGTAAAGATGAAGCAACATATCTTTATATATATGATGTATAAGGGCTCATGGGCTGGGTACTAGGTCTATCATTCAGGCAGGATTCAGCTACCCAACTAAAGGACCTTATTTCATTCCCACGAAGTAAGCCAGGATACGGGCCCAAAGCAGGGTCCACTATTGCTCTTCTTAATGGTGATTCCAGCAGTAAAATATTATGCTGTGCTACATGTGCTCTTTCAATCGATTAGGCACCCGTTAGCGGGGGAAATCTTGGCTACTAGACCAAACCCACACTGACAGTTTCAGTATCAGGTTGTGTGTCCCATGCTCACTGAATTTATGCATGTAGTTGTACAATGCTCTCTTATGCTAACTGAGCCACTTTAATGAGTCGTAAGAGCTTTGTTGGGCCATCCTGACCTTGGGTTATAGATTATCTGACAAGATGCATGCAAATTGTGGACAGCTTATTTTTTTGATAGACTAAGGCACCTTGAATTCACTAACTCTCATAGGAGACAGCTAAATGCCTGGCCAGTACAGCATCTGTAACCAAAATGTCCCCAACATAACCTGAATACATAGTTTGCCATACTCAAAAGATGAGACTTACATAATAAAAGGATAATACTGTGGTCAGAACCTTTCGAAACTGAAAGCCAAAAGTTCTGACCCAGCTGACTTTGTAGACAAAATACCAAGGTCCAAGAAAATAACTTTCGACAGAACATACTCACCACCTTTAAGGCTGAGATCTGGGTGGCTTAGGGATTGCTTCCTCTTTTCTTTCGCTATTGCTTCCAAGAGTTCAAATGTCGTTGATTTTCCTCATCAAACTGGCCATTTTATACATCAACTCATACAACTATCAAATATCTGATCTGGCACACAAGAATGATCCTGACCAAGAGTGTATAAGTTCATTTTTTCTTGATCCTCTTCTATGAGTTGCCATGAATCTCTTTCATGCTTAGTGCTGGTGCTTTCCCTGACATTCCGCAAGGAAATGACCAACCTTATGATACATTTTTTAATCCGTACTGGACTCTTTAGCTAACCTTCAGATGTCGGATTCCTGATTTTAATCCAATAAAATAATTCATTGACTTTTCGATGCATTTCAGAGGCAATGATTAGTACATTCTTTCACTTCTTTGTAGAAATCGGGCAAAGGGTGACTCCCCCTGACAATTTGCCTGCTATTGTTTACTTGCAAGCTGACTCTGCTCCCCCTATCTGTTGGGCTGGATGAAATGGACATCAATGTGAACCTGGAAGAATCCCAAGCTTCTGCTGAAGATACTCAAAAGTTTCTTGCGGTAAAGGTTTGGTGAAGATGTCAGCTATTTGCTCCCTTGTCCCAATATATTCCACCTTTATTCCTTCTGCAAATTGTTCTCGAACAAAGTGATACTTGATAGGAATGTGTTTTGTTTTCGAATACATGACAAGATTCTTGGAGATGCTTATGGCACTGGTGTTGACGCAGAACATTGGAATGGGCTCAACAAATTTCACGTAAAGATCCTGCAACATTTGTTTCATCCAGATGACCTGAGTACAACATGTTGATGTTGTTATGTATTATGTTATTATGTTTCCGTTGTGGACAAGGAGACTGAAGACTGCTTCTTGCTCAACCATGATACAAGACAACCACCTAAGTAAAAGGCTGCTCCACTAGTGCTTTTACGATCATCAACACTGCCTACCAAATCTGCATCTGTATAAGCTGTGATGGTTAAGTCATTTCCTTTTGGATACCACAGGCCAAAATTTGTTGTTCCCTTGAGGTATCAAAAAATTCTCTTTAGTGCAACAACATTGGACTCTTTTGGTGCTACTTAGAAATGTGCTATCAGTCCAACTACCTGTATCACATCTAGCCCAGAAGTTGGTACATACAATAGGCTGCCAATCATTGATCTATATAGTCTTTGGTCTGCATCCCTAGATATATCATCCATGCTCAACTTGCAACAAGTCAACATTGGTGTGTTAATCGGTTTTTTGCTATGTTGCCAGGAAACGTGGGTTTGGGAATGGGTACTTCATTTTTTGAAACAAGGCGCGTGGGTTCGTCGAGGGTTTATTATAATATATATATATATATATATATATATATATATATGTATACATAAATATTATATTTTATAAATTATAATATATAAGAATTTGTATATTTTTCAACTTTAAACAAGAAAACTAAAATATTTATGATTTAAACTTTAAATATTTAAATATGCACATCATTGAACATTCAACATTCATAATGAAATTTCAAAATTTCTAGTTTGATATCAAGTGCAAATTGGAGTTTACATATTAATAAGAATCATGATATATGTCCATTGTCATACTACATTCAAAATTTGTCTTCAGGCATCTCCATACAAGAACTAGGAAATTTTAAAATACTAAAATAAAAATAGCTAATAGTGAACAATGGCTTCCTCAAGCCATGTCATCAGCATCACTTAGATCTTCACTTAGCATGCTCTCTAGGTAGGAATCACTCTCTTCTTGAGGCTCTTGCTCATCCATAGCAACTGGGGGTAGTTCAATAAGGCCATCTGGTTGTATCTCCTCGTACACACACATAGCATCATTTGTGTATTGGTCCCATCTCTTGAAAGGACCCTCCTTGTATCCAAGGTCTTTTCGAGATATGAGACGAAGTGTGCTATGAACGTACACTAAGTTCTTTGCCTTCTTTGAGCCCAACATATTTCTCTTCACTAAATGGATAAAGGCATAAGTACTCCAATTCTTCTCGCAAGATGAAGAACTAGCTACCTAGAATATTAGCGAAATCCCCTTAAATTAACTAAAAATTAAAAAAATAAAAACTAAAATGAACCCCAAAGAACCCAAAAGAACCCGATTTTGGGGTTCCAAGTAACAATCATCGGGGTTCTCCGTCTCCATCAAGACAAAAGAACCCAAATTTTTTTAATGAAGAACTCGGTTCTTATGGGTTCTTCTCAGAAGCACCTGAACTCGAATCTGATATTTGGGGACGAGAACCCAAGATGGATTCGAGAACCCCACCCCCGAGTTCGGGAACCTGTGCAACATAGGTTTTTTGTCTTCCATTTGAAACATTTTCAACATTTCTTTAATATACTTAGTTTGACAAATGAATGTGCCCTTGTCATCTTGAAGAAAGTCAACTCACCAAGCAATGACATCTCAAACTCACTCTACATGTCTGATGCAAACTTCTTACTTAACATGTCATCATTGCTGCCAAAGATGATGTCATCCACATATACTTCAATGATGGTCAAATTGTCTTGTTCAATCTTCACATAAAGGTTGTTATCAACATTTCCTCTTTTGAAACCTTGTTTCTGCAAGTACCTGTCTAGATGGGCATACCAAGCTCTAAGAGACCATATAAAGCCTTCTTCAACATACAAACATAATCCCTTTTGTCAGTAAGCATAAATCCTTTAGGTTGTTCTATGTATCCCTCTTCTTCTAGTTCTCTGTTAAGGAATGTTGACTTTTCATCCATCTGATACACCATGATCTTTCTCAAACAAGCATAGGCCAAAAACATCATGATGGCTTCCATTCTAGTGACGGGTGCAAATGTCTCTTCGAAGTCTATTCCCTCACCCTGTGCGTATACTTTACAGACCAATATTGCCTTGTTCCTGGTAACCTGTCCATCCTCATTCAGCATGTTCCTGAAGACCCATTATGTTCCAATGACATTTTTGTCTTTTGGTCATGGAACCAATTCCCATGTGCCATTCTTTTCAATCTAATCAAATTCTTCATTCCTTGCTACTATCCAATTTTCATCATGATTGGCTTCTTCAAAATTGCTAGGCTCATATGTAGATAAGAGCATAGGATGTGCTTATTTTGGCATGCGTATCTGTCGATTTCTTTTGGTTCCTATGCCTTCATTGATGTCCCCAATGATTTAGTCTGAAGGATGGTTCTTTTGATACCATCTCTTGTGAGTCTTCGAAGGTGATGCCTGACCATTTCCTATCTCCTCTTGGCTAGCAATTGTTCCCTCATTTGATTGTTCTTCCTCCAAGGCTTCTTCTTTAACCTTTTCTAGTTTTGCTTCTTTTGTCTCTAGTTCGCTTAAGGAAGAGCTTCCTTGTTTAGCCTTTGGTCCATGAACTTCATCAAATGTTACATTGATGCTTTCAACTATACGGTTGTGAATTTGAATATAGCATCTGTGTGCTTTGCTTTTGCGTGAGTACCCAACAAAAATGCCTTCGTCTACCCGGGAGTCAAATTTACCAATTTTCTGATCTTCCCTTTTAATGTAGCATTTGCTTCCAAAGGCTCTGAAGTTTTTTACATTTGTTGGTCTTCCCTTCCATAGTTCATATAGAGGCTTATTACAGTTGTTTTTAACCAATCCTTTGTTCAAAATATACATTGTTTTATCTACTGCCTAGACCCAAATTTTATTGTTTAATTTTGAATCATTCAACATTGTTCTAGCCATCTCTTCGATTATTCTATTTTTCCTTTCGACAACCCCATTTTCTTGTGGTGTCCTAGCTGCTGAGAATTGTCTCTTTATTCCATGTTCCTTACAAAAGTGTCGAAATGACTTGGATGTGAATTCGCCACCATTATCTGATCTTCAAATCAGTCTCATTTTTAGCCATTTCCTTGTAGAGTCTAAAACATTCAAAAGCTTTGGATTTCTTCTTCAAAAAGTTGATTGATGTCATCTTGGTATAATCATCAACCATTAGCATGAAGTATTGTTCACCATCTAGTCCTTTGGTCTTCATCGGTCCACTTAAATTAGTATCGACCAACTCTAATGGTTTTGATGTGGAGTGTTCCTTGGTCTTGAATTCAACTCTTATTTGTTTGCCATGCTTACACGAGGTGTTGGTTGGTTTTTAAATCTGTGGCATTCTCTCACAGCTTCCTTTTTACTAATTCTGACAAGGTTGTCAAAATTTATGTGTCCCATCCGTTTGTGCCAGAGCCAACTTTCATCTTCTTTTTCCAAGAAATAACCTTTGTCAACAGTGTCATCCAAAGTGTATGTCATTTGGAGTCCTAGTTGTAGTTGCCACCAACTTGCTAGATTTCTCTCTCCTTATTTCACATTTCTTTGAGTCAAAGAACAACATGTGTCCTTGATCACACATTTGGCTTATGCTCAACAGACTATGATTCATGTTTTCTATGAGTAGCACATCCTTTGTTGTAGCATCCTTGCCTCCAAGCTTGATTGTGCATGTTCCTATAATGTTTGCAGATCCGTCATTCCCAAAAGATATTGTTCCATCATTTCCTTCCTTTAAAGATATGAATTTGTTTCTATCTCCGGTCATATGTATTGAGTAACCACTATCAACATACCACACATTTTTCTTGCTTTGAGATTTTAGGGCAAGTGCGCAACTCTCAGTTTTCTTCTTCCAAACCTTTGGAGGAGCATTTTGATTTTGTTGTGATTCCCTTGGAGGAGCAGTTAACCTACAATATTTAGCCAAGTGTCCAAAATTGTTGCATTTATGGCATTCCACTTCATTGCTTAAGTATCCAAACCTGTTATATTTTTTCCTGTAATCTTCTTGAGAATTTATGGGATAATCATTCCTGGAGTAGTTTCCAAATTTGATTTGTTCCTATTATAGGCTTGGAAATTTACAACTTTATGTCCAAAATTTCTGCAAGAATAACAAACACCAAGAAAGATGGTTTGATACCTGAGAGGGGGAAATATTCTTCGTGATGTTATTCTCCAAGAGCCTTCATTCAATATGGACTATTGATTTTGTGTCTCTTGAACCTTTTGTTCTGCTGGGAAGCCTTCTTCTTTCTTAATATGCCCTTCAATATTTTTTGCGTAAGTTTTATGTCCATCTCCTTTTTCTATCATTGATGAACTTGAGCCTTTTACAAATGTTTCCCTGTAGCCCAATCATGTCTTGTCACTACATGGCCTTTGACTGTTGATGAGCACATCCAATGCTCTGGAGTTGTTTGCAAAGTTTTGTTGGACATTTCTTCTTTGTGCTTCCTTTCGTAGAAAGACTATCTCTACTTCTAAATCTTCCCTTGCCTTGTTGCTTTCTTCTAGTTCTCTTCTGAGTGATTCTTCAATTTTTTTGGCTTCTTCTAGTTGTACTTTAAAGCCAATGATGGTCTCTTTTGATTCTTCAGTTTTCCTATTGAGGCTTCTACCATGTTCCTTTAATTCTTTTAATTGGGCTTCTAATGATTTGACATTTCCTCTTTCAACCTTAAGATCCTTTATAACTCTGACAATCTCCTTTTCAAATTTGACCTCGTCCATCTCTTCTTCATCATCTTCTTCTTCGAGAGCTTCCTTCCTATTGTCCCTAGCCATGAATAACACTCTTTCTATGTCATTTTCTTCATCACTTTTGCTTTCTTCTTCAGATGAGGAACTATCTTCTTTTGAGTAGAAGCTTTTCTTAAAGCCCTTCTTTTTACCTTTGTTGAATCTTCTTTGATTCTTCTTTTCTTTCCTAGGAGTTTCTTCTTCACCATCAAAATTATTATGGGGACACTTAGCAGTAAAGCGACCAATCTCACCACAATTAAAACATATTAAGGAAAGATTACCTTTGAATTTACCTATTCCTCTTTTCAACTTTCTCACAAAGTTCGCCGTAACCAGAGCGTGGCTTGGATTCCTGTTTGTTTTTCCCAATATTCTTGGATGTTGTGAAGGTTGCTTCTTTGTTCGATATACTTTCTTGTTACGTTCCCATTTAATAAGTTGTAAGTATTCCATGCAATTCATCCATGCTAACCTTTTCTAAATCCTCTCTTTCTTCTAGCACTGAGACTTTAGCATCAAACCTCATTGGAAGTGATCTTAGTACTTTTCGAACAACTACCTTGCTATCCATTGGTTCTCCCAGTCCTTCTATGGCATTCACTACTTCATCAACATGGAGAAAATAAGTTGCAATGTTTTCATCTTCGTTCATTTTCAGTTGCTCAAATTTACCTCGATAGGTCTAGAGCTTGGCCTCCTTTACCTTCTTGTCCCCTTCATATATATTTTGAAGCTTGTCTTAGACCTCTTTCGTTGATTTTCAATGCATAACCTTAACATACATTGATTCCGTTAAATCATTTAAATTAGTGCTCTTAGCTTAGCATTACTATCAGCGAGTTTTTTACTTGGTCATCTATTGGAGGTGTTGGAGGTTCCCTATACCTAGTCACTACAGATTGCCAAACATCAAATCCTTGTGCTTGCACATATGCTTTCATCCTTCCACTCCAAAGCTCATAGTTGTGGGCATTAAGTACTAGAACTCCCGATTTTGTCCACTCCACGATCTCTTTCCAATGGTTAAACTGCTAGAGAAGGAACCTGCTCTGATACCAATTGTTGGAAATATTAAGAGGGGGGTGAATCAATATTTCTTATCAATTAGTAACTTATTAATATTTTCAAAGCATTAACAACATATAAAGCATCAACACATCAAAAGAATAGTGCACAAGAATTTTTTAAGTGGAAACCCTTCCAGGAAAAAAACCACTGAACATTTTCTAATAATTTTGAGTACATAAAATGCTTCAGCGCCAATTGAAAAGGGAAGCCCCAACTCCCTAGTACTCTATAAAAGTGTTAAGTTTTCATGCTCCAACTGGAAGGACCCTTCTACGCCCTGGTTTTATCAGTTGTTGCTAAAAGGATGCTCCAACACCCTTGCAAGATCCAACTTGCCCTAGCACCACCCTACCACCCTAAAGTGTTTTCAGGGTACAACCTAAAGGTGACTTCAACCACTTGCCTAGCACCACCCAAACACCCTGAAAATGATAATAAGTTTGACATGCTATTGTGGGCTCCCATACGAGGGACAATGACCCACTTATGGTGAATAGCTTCTACAAACTATTGTGGGCTCCCGAACTAGGGACAATGGCCCATTACAATAAATAAACTTTTGTAATGATATCCCAACAATAAAACCCTTACAATCAAACTTAAACAATAGAAAGAGAACCCTTACTTCAGATGATGAAACCCTACTGCAATTTCCTTTAGAAGCATAGTAAGACAAATGAATCCCTACTGCAAGATGATGAAATGATGTGTAATTGAACTCTTATTATCAAACTTCCCAGACCTCTTCAAGCATTGTTTACTATCGAACTACTGCTACAAGACCCTTGAAGATTATTGTTGCAAAACAATGACGAGACTAGTGCAAATGAAAATGTTGATCATGAAACCAAGGCTAATACACATCCCAAAGAGAAGGTCTGCAAAGTTGAAACCCTAACTGCTATAAAAATGAGATTGTGCTACTGCAATCAAGGTCCTTATTCCAGACTTCACACCACAAGTTATTCAATATTGTCTTCTTTATTGCCCTTCTGTCCTTTTAACTTAGAAACGCTTATTTACATGTGGCATCAAAAATTAGAGCACAAGAGTACTTATTAAAACAAGGAGGACTACACAGTGATGTCTAGATACACCATAGCTCCAAGCATTAAAATTGAGAGCATAAGAAACTTGTTTCAAATCTTACACATACCTGTGTTGACTCCTCTCTTAGGGCCACAACATTTATGCAAGGATACTTCAAAAAAAAATTGTTTCAATATGGTATACCACAATGAAACCCTTACAATACTAACCTTTGTCCCTCTGTGTACTTGGACAACTGCTTTAGATCAAACTTGCGCTATAGTGATCATACTTGAGTGCTTCAATTAGGTCAGCTCAATTAGCACTGTAGGCCCAAATATAAGTGCGTATACATATACCTATATTTCCAATGGATCCTAGACCATGTCTCCTCAGCATTTAGTGTAATGCATGGTCATACAATGAAACAAGGAGGACTCTGCTACACCCTTTAATGTCTTCAAATCTAGCTTATGTCAGAGCACGAAACTTCTTGGATTTTGTGACACCAAACGAGCCCTAATAGCATTGAATATCTTCAAATGATGTCAAGAATGATAACACAGAGTAATAAGATATTTGTAACAATTGTTGCGGAAGAAGATAGATCAACAAGCCAAGAACCACTACATTTGCATGTTGATTTAAACCTTGAACCAATGGTATGAAGGTCGAGACCTTGTTTTTCAAAATAGTCCAAGACCGCAGACATTTTAGGGGCTGCAAACCTATCTGAACCTCAAAGATAAATTCTCAAAAATATCAACAAACTACACACAAAGGTATAAGCCGCAAGCCACTTCAGGTGATGCTACAATTGCCCAACAAATCCTCCTTCAAAACTTGATGACCATAGGGTTAGTATTGATATCCCTTTACATTGTTCAAGAATTTTGGATAAAAGTTTATCACTTCATATTTTCACCAACAAACCTTGGTCCTTTTCAAAGGGATGACAATATTATACCAAAAAAAACCTTCGTTGAACTGTAACAGAGAACCACAGAGATGAATGTATATCCCTAGCGAAACGCTTAATAGTCCATAACCCAAAACCATAATCGAAAACTCCTTTCAAACAAGCTTCTTGTTGGATCTTCAACAACACCTCAAGGCCGAAAAGCTCAAAGCTTAATCACATCAAAATATATATGTTAATTGCATGCATAGGAGGTGAGACGAGGTGCACTTATATAGTTCTAGAGGGCACCAAATAGGGCAGTTGACTTGAAAGATTTGAGGAAAATTCTTATTTTAAAATTTGAATTTTAAAAATTGAAGCCCAAAGGATGAGGTCGTTTGCCTTTAGGGGATTAGGATTTAATTTATTATAAGTCAAAACCCCCTCATGGCTTGTAAATTCAAAAATAATCTTTGAGACCCTCCATGAAATATTTTAACCATACATTGTTGATGAAAATCTTAATTTCATGATTTAAATAATATGTTGACCAATGATAGGGTGCCACATCATCACCCCTTAGAGTTTTTGCCCACAAGTTGGGTGCTTCATCTTCAAACAAGCATATCTCTCAGACCATGAGAGCTCGTGGCGTGCCACATACCACTGGAATCTACTTGACAAGGAGAATCCAACAAAGATGATCCAGACTCGAGACACTATAATTTTCCATGTTATTTTGGTCAACAAAGATGGGGCACCTTATGGTGTTGCTTGGTTTGACATCAATGACAACCACATTTCAACACAGGTTGCCCCATATACACAACTTCTTGTAAATCTCCATTCAGGAATGCACTTTGAACATCCATATAGTGTACCTGTCATCCAAACTATGTTGCAAGAGCTAACAACATTTTGATTGTAATTAATTTTGTAGTAGGAGCAAACATTTCTTTGTAATCAATAACTTATTTTTCTGCATATCCTTTTGTAACCAACCTAGCTTTACATGCATCAATGGAGCCATCTAATATAAATTTTGTGCGATATACCCATTTACAGCCTATTGGTTTCTTATTATAAGGTAATTCCACTGACTTCCAAGTGTTGTTTTTTGTCAAAGCATCATATTTGACTTGCATTGCATTTCTCCATTCTTGTTTTCAATCTGCTTCATTAAAAGAAACTAGAACATAAGAATGCACATCTTCATTCATCAAAGCAAGATTTCCCTGATGTGGTGATTTTGACCTTATTCATGTTTTCCTTCTTGTATTTCATGTAGGTTTGCATCTTGAAGAGTCCTATAGAACTATTTTGGTCTTTTATAAGGCTGACTTTCATTATCTGAATATTCACCGTCATCTTCATCTTGTTCTTCCAATTGCAACTCTACTTCTTCCTCTACTTCTTTGTCTTCTCTTCTACATCTCATATATGTAATAGGAGTTTTGAACTCATGCCCATCATTATTACCTTGCAAAGCTTCACCTTTCCTTGTCAGATGTATGGACATGTGGGAGTCTTTCATCCAAATGACATCTCTACTTATATCAGCATTTTTGTTTACTAAATCATGTAACTTCTATGCACTTGATTCAATACTATACCTAATAAATATGCATTCTCTACTCTTAGCCTCCAAGTTATGTCTATTGAATCATAAATGTGTGCATATACTAAAAAACCAAAAAAGTTGAGATTGGTTACCTCTTCTTTTCTTCCTCACCAAACTTCATAGGGAAACTTTCCATGAACTACCTTTTTTGACAACAATTTAACAAAAACATTGTTGTTTTCATGCTTCAACCCAAAGCTAATTACGAAGATGATGCCCTTTAAACATACACCTATCCATCTCCATAATAGATTTGTTTTTTATCTATGTTATCCCGTTTTGTTGAGATATTTTGGCAATAGATGTTTGTTTTTGAATTCCATGATGATAGAGAATCACGAAAAGCATTTGATTCATGCTCACCTTCTTTATCACCGTTGGAAATTCAAAGAATTTCTAATCATGATAATTACTTGTGACTATTTCTATATGTTTCCATTTAGCATTTACTTTATCCATTAGGACATCAAGCAATTATACAAATACAACACTCAAAAAAATGAGACACCAAAAATTAGGCCAGAGGCCAGGGAAAAACCCACAAGGGGAAAACCCATCAATCCTTTCCTTATAGATTCTTTGTCAACAAGAGAAATCCAAGTCAAACTAACCAGTACTCCAAGTGCCAAGTCAGCCCTCCAAACTCTGCCATGATTTTTCCATAAGATAGTCAACCAATCTGCCACATGCTTGTCCTTTAGATGCCTTGTCCCACAAAGATAGGTAGCTCACATTTCACAAGAATAAGAGCCTCCTTGTAGCTCGCTTTACACAGAGATAGTAGCCTTCCTATGGCTTGCATCACACAAATATTACATCCTTCCTGTAGCTCGCATCATACAGAGATTATATCCTTCCTGTAGCTCACATCATATAGAGATTACAACTTTCCTATAGCTCACATCACATAGATATTACAAGCTTCATGTAGCTCGCATCATACAAAGATTACAACCTTCTTGTAGTTCGCATCACATAGAAATACCAGTCCTCATGTAACTCTCCTCCATCAAAGATAATTGTGTTCTTGTAGCTCACATTCTTCAGAAATAATGGTGCTTTAGTAAGTTCGTATACCACAGAAGTATCTGCCTCAGACATCTGAATTCTTCACCACAAATGATCAACGAATTGATTTCCAAATGGAGGAGACTATGCCAAATATAGTTGTTCATTCATGCGAAGGGACACATCCTTTGGGCAGGCCGACTTGTCTTCTGGAGGGTCGACTTGGTCAACTTGAGGACACAATTATACTTTGAAATTTTCAATTTTCAATTTTCAATTTTCTTTTCTTTTCTTTTAATGTCCAGATAGGACATGACAAAAACAAATTATTTTTTACTCTTAGCATGAATAACATGCTTAAATAAATACATCGATGAAAATTTATATATTATGAAGGCCGAAACTAGTTACATTCTCCAACAATCACTTCAAAGCATCTTAATGCATTGACCACTTTCATTTTCAACCATAAACTTAAATTGCTTAAAAATAGCAAAAACATCAGATTTGTTCTTCAAAAAATACAGCCATATTTTTCTTAAGAAATCATCCCTGAATGTGACTAAGTATTTAGCATCTCCAAGAGATTTGAGTTCGTGTTGGGCCACGAACATCTTTATGAATTAATTGAAGTACCCAAATCGCCCTGGTTTTACTATTATCAAATTTGAATCGATGTTATTTTCCTGCCAAACATGCTTCACACACACCTTTATCTTCTTAAATGTTACGTAATCCATTCACCAAGTTATGTTTATGTAGAAACTTTAAATAAAAGTAATTAAGATGGCCATGCCATAATTTTTTGAAGTGGACCATGTAAAAAAAAGCTTCTTGTTGCTTTGAAACACCATCAAATATGTACATCTCATTAGATTGCAATCTCTAGCACTAATATTATTGTTACAATCTTTAATTAAATACAGCGTCTTATCAAATACACAATATAGTTTCATCGATAATTTTACTTTGTGAAAGAAGATTTGTTTTTAAGCTAGGAACATATAAGACATTTTGTAAAGTTTTGATGCAATATCCTGAAACTTGCATGGGTACATCATCTTTTCCCTATACTTCATGAGAACTATCATGACAAGAATAGTATCTCATTATCAAAAGAAGTAGGTTTGAAAAAACTTCTTGTTTACCGGTCATATGCTTGGTGGCTCTTGAATCAATATACCAGTCATATGCTTGGTGGCTCTTGAATCAATATATCAAACAAATTGAGAAGCAAGGTATCAATGTGAGAATCCATAAACAAATAATTAGTGGCATGTTCTTGAAGAACAATTGTATTTTCTTCTACAAAATGACTCTAATGTCTACCCCCTCTACTTCTTCCTCCATGATATCCTATCGCTAGTCCTTTCTGCTTCATGTTTTCCTTTAAGATAAAATCTTCTTTAGTATGATTATTTTTGCTACAAGAATTGCAATGATTAGAATTTTGAGAAGTACCTAGATGATTTGAAGAGTTTGACATCCAATTTCAATTTTAATGCCAATTAGATCTCCCGCCTCCACGATCTCTGTCATGACTTCTTCCTCTATTTCTTCCTATAAAACCTTGATCTGGTGTAGGTTCATTCTTCTTGAGTCTCTACTCTTTCTGAAGGAGAGCCCACAACTTCAAACGAGGGGGTTTCATTTCAAGAAGAGACATTAAATGAAGTTACAAAATGTTGATACTCATATAGTAGGCTATTAAACAGAATGTTGAGGAATTCTTTATCTTTAATATCTGAGTCAATCACTGATAATTCATTCTTCAGTTCTTGTAACTTTTGAACATGTTTTGTAATAAAATCTGACACTCTTTTGAACATGTTTTGTAATAAAATCTGACACTAACATCTTTAGAGTAACAAAATTGTTTCACAGTGATAAAATGTGAAGTTTCATATAAATTTTTCAATTTTGTCCAAAATTCAAAAGCAATAATAATACCACAAAGTTGAGGAAGAACACCATCTTCCAAGGAAAAGGTAAGAAGAATGCATTTTTTGTCTTCCTTCTTATAGTCATTGGTCATGTGTTCAAGTTTTGGAGTTGTTCCCGTAACTATTTCCCAAAAGTCAAGATAAACAAAATTTGTTCCATTTCTGTTTCCACGCAGAAATTTTTTTACCGCTTTACTCATGAGACTCTGACATTATAAAGTTATTGTCATTTCTTTTATGGCTGAAGGAAAAAAAAACTTATAACTCCAATAAATAACCTTTCCTACTCAATTTTTTAAAACATATATTTTTTAAATGTACTGCTGTAAGATTTAATTAAACCAACCATCTATTTCCGTACACAACCACCCTCAATCTGTTGTCTACGCCACCATACAGTTTTCTGAAGCCGCCAAAGTATTGAAGTCACCAGTTGCCATACGATGTGTCGTCGTATGATTTTCAAAAGCGGCCAACCGTAAGAATTTTTACAACTACCAAATTTAATTTTGCAGCCATCGTATACGTTTATCCATCCATCATTTATTCAACCGATTCGTATGAATAGTCTAACGAGGACACATTTTTGCTAGGAAAATAGTAGAAATTCTGGCAAGATTTTGATAAAATACTGCAAAATTTTGGGAAATCCAGATTACAGCTGTCAAGCTTCAGGGTTTTGAGTACCCCACAAGTTTTTGATGGTGCTGAATCCATTTCCACCATAAAAATAAAACCATTCAAATTCCAGTAAGATTTGATAAAATCCGACAGAAATTTTGGGAAATCTGGGTTATAGTTATCAAGCTTCAAGATTTTTAGTGGCCCACAAGTTTTTGATGGTGCTGAATCCATTTCCACCATAAAAAAAAAAACCATTCAAACACTCATATGGTTAGATTTTTTGAAAACAAAAAAAATGGCCGGCAAAAAATAGTTTTCGCTGCAAAATTGTGGCCTCGACAAACAATGCCATTTGTATAGGCCACCACCAATCTTCTATCTGGCAGTCTAGCTGTCAATTTCTGTTATCGTGCAGTTTTTTTTTCAAACGGCGATTCGTACAAATTATCTGCAGCTGCCATAATTTTTTATTTTCCAAAGAATTTCTCCACTGCAATTCTATTTCTTTCTCCAAGCGGATGTCAAACTTTGTCTTGACAGTCTTTGAAATGCCCTAAATCATCTCGGACACCATTTTAAACTATGGAGGATATAAGACACACACAAGAGAATATGACTAAATATGAGAGATGTATTATTTTCAATGTATCACCCATTACATAAGACGCCCTATATTTAAGAGATTTCGCTATTCTCGTTAGGAAATGGTCACCTAATTTACATAACAAATAAATGTTATTTATTATTTACAACTTTATTATATTATAATATATATTAAATGAACCATCATTACAATATCTAACAGATCCATTCAACCCTTGCTTTCAGCCTCCACCTTACAACCACCTATTTAATCAATGCATTAACTTTCTTGATTGGTTATTTATGGCATCTACCTCAGACCTAGGAATATGTATGAGATAAATTGATATCACTCTGGACTAAGGAGTCGGAATTGTTTTGTCTCATTTGCTCCAATCTAGTTTTAGGTCTGTAAATGGAAAGAGTTTTTAATAATTTAAATTTGTGGAATACGAAGGCCCACTTGGAGTTTTCATCTTCCTGAAAGAGAAATGGGCTCCGCGTACTCTCATGAATGCAAGCAAGCTTCAACCCATACTACACCTCGAACCATGGGTGGCAAAACATTTGAGCCAAGTTCAGAACCTGTAAACCTTATTCACTTTCAATTTTCCTGAAGCTTTGACCTGCATGCTTTTTGCGGAGTCTTGATCATTGATTAAACATCAAGGATTTTAGATAAATTCTTGTAGTCCCCGGAGGAATTGTAAGAAAATAAAGTTCGTATTTGTTCTCTCATGTTTGATCCCTATTATAAAAGATTTCTCTAAAATTTATCCTCCCTAGGGCCATAAGTTATAACTACTCAACAAACCCTTAATTGAAACTTGTAAATTAACTATAACCATTTAGATTTCAATTAGCATGGCCAGACATTACAGTTAGCATCCCCAAATTATTAACATATATCGTTGGATTATTGTATCTGCAAGAAGCAAGGTAAACTCTACAACTCACTTTGGAAGAGATGTTTCACATGTGATGATGAGTGAAACTTGTAAATTAACTGTAACCATTTAGATTTCAATTAGCATGGCCCGACATTACAGTATAGCATCCCCACACTATTAACAATTATTGTTGAATCATTGTATCCAAAGAAGCAAGGTAAACTCTACAACTCACTTTGGAAGAGATGTTTTACATGTGATGAAGGGTGGATGAATAATACTAAATAACTAAAATGGAAAGGAATTGATGTCCAATTTTAATGTAATAAAAAGAAAAGAAAAGAAAAAAACGAGCCTACATAAAAGATCAGAAAATAACTATCATGGATTCATTTTAACCCCTCATCATTCAAACACAGAGCTCTGTGTCTCAATTTTTTTATCTTTCATGGTACATAATAGATGGATCCATGCTAGTTGAGTTTGGCCAAAAATGGCCAGCGAATCAACTGCATTGGGGTTTGGGAGAGTCAAGAATCTCTTTTTCTACTTCATTATGCAATCTTCACCTACATTGATTTGATAGAGAATAATGTGTTTGACATTTTTGTTTGACACTAATGACTCTCTTTATTGGTATTGTTACTACAAAATCTAGCAAGTCTAGTGCAAACTTCAAAGCCTCACTAAAAGATCAGTGACCACTACCACCTCAACAACCTTTCTCCAACTATTTAATGGTAAGTAAACCACAAGCAAGGTATACAAATTACCTAAATGATATTCAATAAGGGTTCAAGGTGATGGATAGGTCTAACAATCGGGATAGGGTACTGGTGGAGCCAAGAGAGCTAAAATATTGTTCAACAAAGTTCAAGCACTCTAAATATCAACAAAGGAACAAAAATATCAATTAGATATGAAAGGTTTAGGATTTGCAATTGAGTCTTTATAGCTGAAACATGCATAGGACATCAATATAAATTATGACATCAAACCTAAAATTAGGGTTTTATAATGCAATAAATGTTAGATTTTGTTTACTATCAATTATTAAATGCACTTCCTCCTAAAAGCTAAGTCACCAAGTTCGTGTTCGTGTTCAAGTTCGGTGACCTTGAAATTCGAATAAAGTTCGGCACCTAAAATTTTGCTGATAAAGTTCGACATATAGAAATTTGGAAAAAAAAATTGTATATATATAAAAAAAAAAATCAATTTAAAGTCAAATTCAAAGTCCATAATGCACACTGCAAACACATAAGATTATTTCTTAAACATTTAAATCATTTCCACATAATTTTATAAACCATGAAAGCGAGTGCCAATAAAGAACCAACTTCCATACATGTAAGTTGTAACATAGTAAACAAAGTGAGAATTTCATCATAGACATTGGCACCCATATCAAATTCAACAAAACCATGGGCCATATCAGATTTCATATATTGAAAAACAATCTGATAAAAAAGTATTCAAAATATATAAACTCGAAATATTTTTGAAAATTGTTCATGCAAAAAGTAAACTAGAAATCTAAAACAAGAACACAAGTTTTATTCTTTATGTTTCTGTGGCCCACTTGTTATATCAAAAAGTTTTATATCATCAAGAGCAGTAGGCGCTATGAATCCGCTAGAAGCTTCAGCATTAGATTCATCAGTGAATTCCCTGTCAATGTCACTATCAATGCTTGGCAGTTTTAGAAAATTGTTCATGCAAAAAGTAAACTAGAAATCTAAAACAAGAACACAAGTTTTATTCTTGATGTTCCTGTGGCCCACTTGTTATATCAGAAAGTTTTATATGATCAAGAGAAGTAGGAGTTGTGAATCCGCTAGATGCTTCAGCATCAAATTCATCAGTCAATGTCACTATCAATGGACAAATCAGCTTCATCCATTGATGCATTTGGAACAGGATTGATCCACGGAGAAGAGGAATTGGATGAATCTTTAGCCACATTTTTCAAAGCCAACTGCAAGTTACTACGAACATAAACAAGATCTTCTAATCTTCCAGATAACAATCTATTTCTTTTCTTGGAATGGATGTGGTCAAAGGAACTCCAATTCCTTTCACATGTTGATGCACTTGATCCCTAGCTTAAGATACGAATTGCAAAGTTTTGCAATTCTGGTGCCCCTGAACCATAAAATTCCCTCGACCCTGTTGGATCACTTTTTCTCCTATCATACTTTGTTGATTGTGTTCGAAATAACCCTTCTTCTAACTTGTATGCCCTCAACTGACTTCTAACCAAACCTGCAATTTCTGGATCTGGATTTAGCTTCTCAATAGCATGGATAAGTCCATTCATGACTTCTTCATCCCTATGTCTTGGCAACCCAAACAATCTAGGGTCCAAATAGCATGTTGCTACATGTAATGGACTATACATCATCTTCCATCTTTGATCAATTAAATCCCATATCTCCTAGTAATCAGCTTCCACATTATTAAAAGCAGTTGCAATGGTCTTGTTGCAATGATCAATGCTTTCATAAACAAAACCCATACAAGGTTTGTCACCATCATGCAGAGCACATTAACAATTGGGCCACATATTTTTAAAACCTTGTTTGCATTTTCCCAAAAGCCATTATTGAGCACTATTTGCTCAACATTTTTCCCCTTAGTTTCTTTTGAAAGGGTAGATCTCTCCCACTCAGTGTTGCAAAAAACAACTCTTGGGTTCGCTTTTCCCTCAACAACTCTTTTTAGAGTAATATGAAAAGTGGCAAACCTTGTATCACAAGGCCTCAACAACTCTTTTGATGCATTCTTCCTGTATATGCTCAAAGTGAGACGATGGTTTATGATGAAGTTTTCAATTGTTTTGGCTCTTCGGATTGTCTCATTGACCCAAGGAAATTTAGCTAAATCATGAAACATTAAATCCAAGCAGTGAGCTGCACAAGGGGTCCAATAAATGTGATTATACTTTTCCATAATCAGCTTCCCTGCACCAACACAATTTGATGCATTATCTGTAATAACATGGACAACATTTTTCTCCCCAACCTCTTGAATCACTTCATCCAAAATTCCAAAAATAAATTCTAATGTCTTCGCTCGATCCATTGCATTTATTGCTTTCAAGAAAAGTACCCCTTGAGGACTATAAACAAGCACATTGATCAATGGGCGATGACACAAATCTGACCAACCATCACTCAAAATTGTGCATCCTGTAAGCTTCCAAGACTCTTTAATCTGAGCCAACTTTCCCATCACTCTGTATTTTGTTTTCTTTAGCAAAGTTGTCCTTAAAACTTCAGATCTAGAAGAAACATAGCCCTTCCAAAAATCAATGGCCTTTTTAATTACATTTTTAAAATATGGACTCCTCCCCACATTAAAGGGAATTGCACATGCATAAAAGAATTCTACAACAACATCATCAACTTCTTGTTTCTCAACAGGTTTCCAGAATTGATTTAATGTTTTGGTTCCACCTGTTTTTACTTAAGTAGAACTTGATCCACCAATGGTTGAGATTGAATTAATGGTGTGGAAGAAGACATGGCAATCTCCCTCTCAATTCGTTGCCTCTTATTTACCCTTTTCTCCTTTTCCATCTTTGAAGTGAAATAGTCTTTCTCCACTGTGGCTTTTTGTTCATCAGAGATCTTAGTGCAGCGTTCAACACCACCTCCACTTCCATTGCTAATACTGAGAAGGTGATCCACTGCTTTAGTTAAAGACCTAGTGAAATCATGTCCACACAGCTGACATGAAAGATTATTCCCATCTTTTTTGACAAAATTCCATGCTACAACAGTTGATTTTGGGGGTGCCATTGAAATTTGAAGGTTCTGAACCTCTAATTGTTGAAGACTGACGTGAAGGCTTGAAGCCTGAAATGTCTGCAAAAATTTTTTAATTTACATTTTAATTAGTTTTATATTTTTTTTTTTGCAAAATGAAATTATGAAAATTTTAAACTATAATTTAAAAAAAAAAAAAAAAAAATCAGTTCAAAATTCAGCCTGAGCCTCTTTAAATACTGATAAATTGTATTTAAGTTTTAACTGATAAAAACTAGTAAATTTTATTGAACTGATAAAAAAAGTGTATTTAAATTTTTGACTTACCTGGAGACTAGAACTTGGACGCTGGAGTCTGGACAGTGCATTGTGCAGCTTGCTGGAGGGCCGAGGCTGCTTGAAGGCTCACTGCTCTCAGGCTCTGTCAGGACTCAAAACTTCCAAGTTTGTTGGAGCCTGGAGGCTGCTTCAAGTTTCAACAGATGCCTCTTCAATCTTCAATGCCACAACTTCAAAAAAAAAATCTAAGCTATCTCACCACTGCTCAGATTTCACAATTATAATTTATACCAATCAGTGATTGCAGGGTTTGAGGAGAGGAGTTCTGGTTAGTTGAAGTTCTGGTTTGCAAAAATGTTGACACAGTGAGAGTTGCTTTGAGTCAGACGTTAGAAGGCAGCTCACTGTAAACTTTACAGTGTAAAGTCTGTAATGTATTATGTGCCACAGCCCAATGCGTAGAACTGGCGGCTGGCCGAGCTATGTATTCCAGCATGTTGCACTGGTCAAGCCACAAGCCGTCAAAAACTCCACAAGCCACAACTTACAAGCCGTCGACGCTGCCACAAGCAACAAGCCACAGCCTGAGATGAGGTCGGTGCCTTTGTCACTTTAGAGAGTCTACTTTGTTGCTTATACACGGATCTTTCAATGATGACTGTAGCTTCCTTAATGAGTCATAGAGTGCCTCTATGTAACTCGACCTTGGCTCTTTTCTTTAAGTAAAAATATTTGCTAGAGATAAGGACTATTATTAGTTCACAAACTATATAATTCGGATAACTTTGCAATGATGCATAGAACCTCAGATTTCGGACCTCTGAGGTGAGTTTAGACACTAAGCTCAAAGCACAGAGCTTCGCTCTTTCTCTTAAGAGATTCAGCCTAGTCTAGGCTTGTAGCCTAGCACTTCAAATCCCGCAAACAGTGCTTCAAATCCCTTCGCTCTCCTGACTCAGACCTATGGTCTAAGTTACAACCCGTCAACGCTGCCACAAGCCAAAAGCCATCAAAAAAGCCATCGAAAACCCTAAAAACCCGACGAAAGTTGTGTATGCTATTGCTCATGATGTGGAATGGTCAGTGGTCATAGGTCAGTTCGATGGCTGCAAACAATGAAACCTAACCCACCGCAAGCAATGAAACCAAAACCAAAACCATGGGGCCCGCAAAAATAACGATTCATTTCTAAATTTTTTTAAACCGGAAAAAAATCGAAAAAAAACAAATTTTTATGAATTTTAACAATTTCGTTTGCCTTTAAATTCGAGTTCACCTTTCTGTTCGAGTTTGCCATTTTGTTCAGCGAATTTCGAATTTATTCGTTCAAATTCGCCGAACCCGGTGACCAAGCCTAAAAGGGCAATAACATAACAAATATAATTACTTTTTAGTAATATTTCAAATAAATCGTAACCCTAACCCTAGATATCTAGAATTTTTTGAGAGATTGGAGAAAATATATTTATAGAAGATAGATTGATCAACACCACCTATGTTGAGAAATTGTAAGGGCAACAGATAAGATGATTTCTCTTTCTATGATAACTGCTTGTGATGTCTTTTTACTTTTTCTTACTTTATTAGTTTCTTTACTTATTATTATGTTTGAATATCATCAAACCGCTACCAAAACAAGAAGAACAATAGTACACATGAACACAGAATGTAGGCTGCAAGCTAGGGCCAAAACCTCTCCACTTGAGAGAAAAACCTACAAAATCTCTTCTCTTATTATAGGTTCTTCAATTAACGAATTCCAAGACCAACTACAAACAAGGGCCAAAACCTCTCCATTTGAAAGAAAACCCACAAAATCTCTTCTCTTCCTATAGATTCTTCAATTAACGAATTCCAAGACCTTTAGACCAAGACCAAGTCCAACCTTTCTAAATGATGTGCTTCCCTTGTCCAAGTCAAACCTAGTCAAATCTCTTCCAGCAGCACAACTTTGACTCCCAGCTTCAAAATTTCGGGCTCGAAGCTGCAAACCCTAGCTTCTCTTCTTTGCACGTGTCAGAGGCCCAAAAACAATCTTTCTTCGTCCTCTTCCTTCTTCACTTGCCTTCTTTCTCTTCTCCTTTGCTTAAATGAGAGAGAGATGAATATGTCTCAAGGAGATCGAGTTCCCTCCTTTATATAGGCCTCTCAACGTGGACGTGGCTCCTCAAAATAGGCCGACTTGGCCTTGAAGGGTATTTTGACACTTTTAATGAGAAAAATAATTTTCTTTACAAGTTACAATGTGCTCGATGGGCTCTTCAACTTATGATAATGACTCTTTTGACTTCTTGACCTAGGACAAACACTAGAAGCACTCAATGGGTGCTTGACCTATAAAATAAAATACTTTGAGCATGAAACCCATGGTCCAAAAATAATAATAATAATTTTCTTTAATGTTACAATATACAAAAATCAAAAGTACATTTTATTTTTATAAAGACCGAACCTAGTTACACATTTTTCAACAACCTAGACTAGTGCCTTGATCTAAATGGGCAATGGAGTCACCTAGAGCAAATTCATTGGAGACAGCCATGATGAAGAGGGTGTGAGAACTAAACCCTCTTCTTATAAACCCTAACAGCTTCCTTGTGAGGGAGATTTTAAATTCAAGAGATGCACAATTTCAAGTTCTCTTGAAGGATTCAAGGAAAATAATTTTTCATAGCATAATGAATCAAGATTTCAAGATAAATAAAGCAATTTTAACTATAGCACACATAGAAACCCCAATTCACACAAGATAGCACACAAAATATAGACGATAAGCAATAAAAATACAATTTTTTCATAAGAATCTCTTCAACCAATCCCAACAAACCATCCTCAAGCAATAAAAATACAATTTTTTCATAAGAATCTCTTCAACCAATCCCAACAAACCATCCTCAAGCAATAATGCTTCTCCAAGACCAATTTGAATCATAGGATCACATTGTGGCCAAGTAGAAAAAAAGACAAGAGCTAGTGCACACTTCTAAAGAGAGATAAGTACGATGATGAATGATGATGAAAATGAAAAGTGACTCCCCTCTATTTATATGAGGGTAACCAAGTCACTTTTACATGATTTTACAAGTAAAACCCATGAACAAGTTTATTTGAGCGTTCAACTAGCTCAAAGGTCACAGGTTGACATTAATAGCTTTCAAACATAACAAAATGTAAAAAATAACCCACATGTAAAAGAAAAATGGTCTCCACCATAATGTCATCCTCTAAAGTAGGCAATAAGGCATCATAGAACTGAGGCAAGGGTCCAAGAGTGCTCCTCACTCCACAAAAGTCTGAAAGTGCATGTGTACATCTCCAAAAGGTGCCTACTCAACTATGACGTCATCCAAAAGAGGCCCTACGTCACCATTTACATGCATGTGGGAGTGGTGTGGCACTTCTAAGGGCAAGCATTGCCATCAAAGAGAGATGTGCTAGCCCCCCCACGTCAACTAAGTGATGAGCATCCTTATCTGGGCTCTAAAATAAGGTATTGTCCGTCAAATAGGGTTAAGGCCAGCCCGAGGGTGTCCTGGGTCCATCTGGGCACATCATCAGATAGTCCAATGCAAAAGCTTTCAAGCTCAGCATTTTAGCATCTAGAGGCTCATTAAAAGGTGTAGTATCATGTGGAAGTTACTCAAGGCCCAACACTCATCTCTAGAGAGGCAAAGTTGGGGCCACAAAGTCAGATCTGCTCTTAGAATGGGGAAAAGAACTCCCTTGAAGGTGCTAAAGAAGAATAAAGCTATCCCTCAAGGGATCTTTGCTGCAATGTGAAACCACCTAAACAAAACCTCTCAAGATCAAGTGAGATCACCTTCATTAGGAACATGAAACCATTAAAGCATCATAGTGAACCATATCTAATGTTAGGGGCACAAAAATACTTCACACAAAACTCACCTTCAAATGTTTAACTAGATCAGGATCTATAAACAAGTTACCTCACTTATGTTAGGGATGATTAGATAAACTACCCTATTAGGTGCTTCTAGACCCCAAGGGGAGTGACATGTCGAGGTTATCCCATCAATCCATGGGCATGTGTGATATGGTGGTCATGGAGTGGAGCCACAACCATGAGACCAACGGACATCCTGAGTGTAATGATGTAAGGAGGGAGAAATCGTGGTGGCATGGGTTATCTCTTTCCTTGGCCTGCTTTTCCCACCCCTCTAATGTGCCTTTTACTTTAATGATGTCTTTATTTAGTGCATAGCTTAGAAGCCCAAGCTTGATTTATGCTTTTCCCATAACCCTTTAAGATGTAGCAGTTTCTCGCTCATTGAGGTTGAGACATTCAAGAGTTACTTTATTTGAGAAGAAGCATTAAATGCTTAAGGAGTTGGGTGATGGCTAATGAGAGGGGTAGAGCTCATGCTAGGATTTTGCCCACGTGCTAAATATGTCCCAGCCATCTTTTGTATTTTACATTTTCTTTCATTGTGGCTTTATATGTTTATAACATTTTTTCACCTACATCAACCTCTAGGCCCAAGTGACTCAAGGATGTGGATATAGGGTGTCAATCCCAATGACTACCAATTCAAAGAATGGAGAAGGATAATGGGGAGAGATGGAAAGTGGGAAGTATGGATTACTTTGGACACACTATATCAATCAGCGCCTCCCCAATAATGCCCTTCCTAAACGCTTAAGGCCTCAGAGGAGATCACACTGGACTAGATTCAAAGCCTAACCTCCCAAGTGAAGTGTGGGAATAAGGATACAATCAAGATCGATCAATTATCTAGTTTGTCCCGTGATCCATATCAATATTCTCATAACATTACATTAAAGCACATGATTGCTAGAATGGTTAGAGTACCCACTGATAGATGACCCACCTTCCTTCAAGGAGGATGTCAGATGGGAGAGAGATCTGACCAGAGCAATTGGTGGACAACTCTGGCATAATGTTCTAACTTCTGTGTTGACTTTCATGGGGCTGCTAGTTGGCTGGCTGTCAATGGAGAACAAAAAATTTCTCCTATGGGTTACCCACTTTTGGTGGGTAATAGATACAGTTAGAGTTACTTCAATTGCAATCTTTATTGCAATTTTCAGTTATGAGTGTTCAACTTCAACAAACACAAACCATGAAATGTACAATTATCAATAATAAACTTCAATTAAACTGTTGGCTTAAAATTACTTCTAAGGTCATGCATTGCAAATGCAGTGTACACACATTTCATGGAAATTATGGCCACATCCAACCCAACTCATGCAAATTCACCCCATACATGAAAGATTCAACTTGACCAAATATAATTAGCATTATAACCATGCAATCTAAGCAAAAGCATACTCAAAACCAGTTCTGAAGTATTCCAAATTGTGAGCAAGCACTGCATATAGGTACTTGTTTAAAATGACAAGTAGGTGTCCCTTAACATGATTCAAGCTCAACAATTTCCTTCTGCGTCATGAGCGCTCTTTGAAAAGTCTGAATGAATCTGGAGCTTGTGCACCTGTTTATCTTGTTATTTATCTATTGTAACTGTGCAATCTAAGCAAAAGCATACTGAAAACCAGTTCACTACTTAAGTATTCCAAATTGTGAGCAAGCATTGCATATATGTACTTGTATAAAATGACAAGTAGGTGTCTCTTAACATGATTCAAACTCAACAATTTCCTTCTGCATCACGAGCAGCTCTTTTAAAAGTCTGAATGAATGAATCTGGAGCTTGCGCACCTGTTTGTTGATACTTGTTATTTATCTGCAAGTACAAACATTTGCATCTACATGATAACATAAAGAAACTTTGATGCTCTTCAGAATAGACCATATTGAAATCTTGGGACTATGACAAACAACATTGAGGCTGCTTACCAGAAAATGAGGTACACCAGATATGTTCTGAGCATTTTTTTCCATTTCAATTTGTATCTGAAATTTGATGTATAAAGACTAATTGTCGGCATCTCATTTGATCTATGCAAATTAATATATATGAACTTCATTATGCTATAAATAAGATATGGATGGCAATGGAATTACACGAACACAATTTCTAACATACCTCTAGCAAACCAGAATTTGGGTTATCAATCCATTCTTCGGCACCATCAATGCCTGCACTCTTTGCAGCAGCCAGAAGCACCTCTCTGTCGACAGAAAAAGAAAAAAGAAATTGGTCGTTGATGTATACTACACGTCTATGTGTTTGATGAGCATTAAACATCTAAAATGGACACAAAATGATTCAGCAGGATGCATAGAAATTTCAATTGGACAAGCCCGAGAATTAAATTCATTGATCTTTTATAGTCTTTATTTATGCTAGAGACACCATCTTTTATGAGCGTTTCAATAATAAAATATATTTCTAGAATGCAATTAAACCTAACCACAGAAATCGCAATCCAAAATTATTATTCTTCTAGCTGGCATAATGCCTAAAGTTATTGAAGGATGTAAGGGTGCAAATAAATTGAAAAACCTATATTGCACCAAATTTCAGGAAAGGGTACGGGGGGAAAAGTTTGCAGATGCCTGAAAGGTAACCAAAATGTCAAACGGTTCAAAGAATTTGAAAATTTAATATCTGAGAGTGCAGAGTGATAGGGAACTAAATATGTAAATGGCTAAAATAATGAAAAAAAAAATTTCCTCTATATAATACCATCTAGCACCCACGGGGGATTTGGACTGGTGACCTATCACAAGGAGTGCCTTAACAGTACACCCATTCACCGTCAATCCAAAGCCCCGTGGGCTAACATAATGAAATTGTTGAATGCACAAAGTTATTACATTATAAACCTAATCAGTGATCATATTGAACAATTCCAAATGAAAATATAGTATTATACAGTGTTCCACGAGGACGCATCCCCCCACTTGGGAATCGTGATTCCTCACTCCCTTGCGCTCTGGGGACGTGGGGACGTCTAGGGGTCATTTCCTGATGCTCCCAAAAAAAGGAAACACACGGAAACTCCAAAGGGGGTCGTTTCCTCCCAAAAAAGGAAACGTTTCCTTTGTTTCCCAAAAATTTGAGGTCAAATAATTTTAATAAAGTCAGGCTTGGGAGAGTGCCTCCTATTGATGATCCTGACGTAAAGAATGGCTTCCTAGATGCAATTGCAAAGATGTACAATGAGGAGGCGGTGGCAAAACTTTGAAGACAATTTGTTAAGTTTGCATCTCTTAGTGGCCCCTTCAACACACAAGGTGCTCGGGTAGATCGCATAGGTCTAGCCCAAGATGACCCGATTGGTTGGTGGAGGATGCATGGGGATGGTGCTCCAGAGCTCAAACAAATGTGTTTGTTGTCTCAGATTACTAGTTCCTCTGCAGCAGAGAGGAATTGGTCCACATATAGCTTCATCTTCTCTATCAAGAGGAACAAGCTTACCTCTAGAAGAGCGGAAAAGTTAGCTAATGTGCACAGTGCCCTACGTCTTGAGCATAGGAATACACCTGAGTTTTTGAAGGGACCAACAACACGATGGGATGTTGATTCAGAGGATGATGCACAGGTAGATATGGGGGAGGGAGTTGATGAGACACAGATGGGGTTGGTTGGTGTGCCACTTAGCATGTTTGAGAATGCAAGTGATCCTGATTCAGATGGTGACATGGGTGATCCTGATTTATTCATGCAGCAGGTGGACGCAGAGACTAGTGGAGCATTACTTTGAGCAGTTATGCTCATTTGTCATTTGATACGTTCTTATGTTATCTGCTATTCTGTTTTAGACTTCAGTTGTAGACTTCCGTTTGTTTTGAATCTTGATATATGATATATTAGAATTGACTCTATAAAAATTTGAATCTTGGTGTATCAAACTTGACTTTTATTTCAATATTCAGTGTTCACAGTTGGAACTTCAATATGGTTTGAACTTTTATTTTCATTGTACATTGTTATAGTTAAATGTATGTTTGTATCATGCTTTTCGTTTTAAACTTGTTTCAGTTATATGATTCATCAATTTATCCTTCATGATGTAAGTGTTATATAATGATAAAGACAGTGAAATTATAAGTTTCAATGATATATTTATAGGTTTTAGTATTTTTATTTTACTATTTTTGTCTGAGTCCCTTGTGTTAAAGACCCCAATGTCCACCCTGGTTTCCTAAAAATTGGTGGGGAGATTTGGCATAGGCCGCTTCTACATACCCCCACTCCCCCATCCCCATGTCTCAGAAACTTGGTGGAACATTGGTATTATACTATTATACCAATACCATCCATGATTCCATCAAAGACATATTGAACCATTCATATTGATTCATAATAAAAGAGTAATTGCTGATCCAAAATGGCAAATGCATATTCAGTGGATGAGCATTATTTTCAAAGAAGGCACAATCTATTTGAAAAAATTAGATATTTTGATGAAAATTAAAAATAAAAAGAGTAATGACTACAAAGGAAAATATGTTCTTGCTGAGAAACGAAACAAACTTATGTATCGGTAATGCTTGCCATTTCCAAGGCCTATTGTATATTATACATTTCAGGAAATAAGAATACCTGAAAATATCCATTGTAATTCATTAGAAATATTCCCTACAAACAATTTTTTTAAGTTATAGTGCCTAAGTGATCCCAATTTTAAGAAGGGTTGCCCAGACGTCCCTAGGATGGTATAGGGACATCTAGACATCCCTAGGACATTTCGACATTCCCCAAATGTCCCTGGGATGGTATGGTATCCCCTTCAGGCTTCTATCCTATAGTCCACTAGGGATGGGAAGTGGTATGGCAGCAATATAAAAAGCCACAATTTCTATCCCCATTTACATCTCCACAATGAAAATGAAGCCTTTTTAATTCAATAGTGGCTTGTCAAGTCAATGAAAGTGGGTAGGTAATATAGCCCCCACCAAGGTTCATTTCCTACCAAATGACACGTTGGCGCTTGTGCTCATACTCATGGATGCACCCTAGCACATGCAATAGCAATTGAATCAAGGGTCAAGACCTAGGCACCTTTGGGGGAATAGATACCCTACACCCACGATTGTTTAGCTGAAGACAACCAAACAGAATGGTGCTAATGGTTGACAATAGAACTTTATTTTATTGTTTTATAACTTCAATAATTTTATAAACTGCAAACATTGCACCTTAAACACAAAAAGGCAAGAAGAATAGCATTACATGTTCCTTGAGTACACACCTATTGCATGTGGTGCATAGTGAGAGACATTTGGCAAAACAAGGCTCATGGATGTAGAAAATTCTAAGCATCATTGGGGACTCCAATTTGAGAGGTTTGATCACACAAGACAATGGCAAATAGATATGCTCCAATGAACTTCTCAGACATGTGGTATATTCATCACTCCCTTGTGGAGATCAGTGATGTATAGACCATATGAGGTTTCATGGTTTTGATGGTATTTCAATTAAGTAACATCTCATAGCTCTTAATAGATTGGTTGATTGTTTTCATGTTGAACATGAAGATGTGTTGATGAAGTTGTTCACGATGAACTTGCAACGTGATGTCATAGGTTGGTACTGTGAAAATTCAGCAAACCCTGAATCCTACTGCAACAACTGATTAAGTTTCTTCCATTAGTTAAATAAATTGAATAAATTATTTACTACGTTCTACGGTAAATATCGAAACTAATACACTGCAACCTTCACAAAATAAATACTACAGAAGAAAAATAATGCTAGAAGAATAGATGCACACACACACACAAATTCACAGTGATTTTTGGACCAATGTCCTCGGAAAAACCCCAACTTGGGAAAACCGGTGCAGCAACTGAGGGTTTTATTATTATGCAGTAGTAAATCTGAGTACAAAACTATGGATGCTCAAATCTAGCAGTCCATACAGAGAAATGATTGACAATAAGTCTAGCGATAAAAGTCTCACTCCCATTGGCAATCCGACACTGATCTTGGCTCAAGATGAGTTGTCTCTACTACCTCTGCACAGTCCCTGCATCAACCTACGTAGTACTACATCCCACAACTCGGAGCTACTACTCTCTCGCTATCTGATCAGCTGCTGTCTGGAAGATGATGCCTTCTGGCCTCCAGACTCCCTCTCCGGCTTTCGGCACTGAATCACTGCTTCTCCCTAGCAGAATACAAAATCCCCTCTAAAGCATTGCGCTGCCTCTGCGTGGCTCTACATTTCCTCTCTGTGGCACTCACTGCCTCTCTGCAATGCACTCACCGAAACAGGAAAATCTTCCTTCGACCTTACTATCCCTGCCCCTCTCTCACTGCTTCGAGCTCACTAGCTCTCTCTCCAGCAACTCAGCACTGCTACTCTGGAGTTCGATCTGTAAGTGAAATCGAACTACTGGTGTCTCAAGTGTGTTCTCCATCCCCGATCGAATTTCTTCTTATAATTTCTCATTGAGGCATCAACGGCCAAAATTAAAACATAATCGATGGCTAAGATTAACTAGAACTCGATCCATGTCTTCTTCTAGAAGATTCTCACCATGACTTAATTAATACCCTTTAATTAATCAAACATTAAAAAATGATTAATTATTTTAATCAGGTCGTCTCTAGGTGGAATTTCCATAAATGATTTATGGGTTTTGGAGAATACATGTATTTTAGCCTCTTCACCAAATTTCATGGCTAGAACACATCCGATGCTACAAAACCTAACACTCCCTCTTAGCGAGGAATGTGTTCTAGCGTTGCAACCCACTGAAGCAACACCTTGTCTCTGCACCACTTCTTGTTACATTGCTGATGTCTGGCTGCTGCTTCCCACCAACTACTGCGCAACTCTGATATACGTTGCATATGTGTTGTTGCTAGCCCTATTGAACTGTTACCAACACTGCATCTGCACTGCAACTCCCTCTCCATCTGTTGTTGCTGCAACTGCAACAACTGCAACTGAAAAGCATCCAAAATACTGAATCAACTGTGATCAGTATGATGCATCTGTCACCCGAGTCCTGACTGCTGCTAGACTCTGCGCTATCGCTAAAGCCTCTGTGTTGCTGCTAACTCAACCCCTTGCCAACTGCACTGTTGCCAACTCTGCACTGGCCAATATCTGACTGCTACTAGCCACTGCATTTGTCACTCTGGCATCTCACTGCACCATTTGCCACTGATCCATGCTGCTCTTGCATGATATGGGCTCCTGTAGCAAGGTATCGATTCATCATTCATGAGGTGGACCTCCTTAAGAATCCTACCCATCCTGTAGCTCTCTGGGGCTACAAAACCAAATCACCCCACCTGCATTATTGCATTATTGTTGCTCTGATACCACAATAATAGCATAAGTGTCCTCAGATACAAATTTTATTAATAAGGAAAAGAAATTACATAAAATCTGCAAGAGTTTACACACATTCACTCAACACTCTTGCAAGCAGAGAAATTAGATTTAAATAAGCTAATGTCCTAACCTAATTTTGTTATGGATCACTTATTTTATTAACAAGTGTCCATTTACATTTAATGTTCTCGTAAAAACACTCCTAACCATTTTCCTAAATTAATTCCTAAGAAACGACACCTTTCTAGATGCCATATCTTTTACAACAATTAGCAATTTTAAAATTTCTCCAAAATCTAATGAAATATTCTAAATAATTGAATATTATATTCTAAATAATTAAACTAAAGTTTATGTATTTTGGATCATCTAACAATGTGAAAGAGTGTCTATAATTCAAGACAAATGTGATTTTTCCTGCAATAAGGATGTGATAACAATTGTAGTTTCTTTTGAACAGTGGGACAAATATATTAATTCGGTAATGGTTTCTCAATCTGATTTCGGTAAGATGAATTGTTTCCTGGATTATGGGAGTTATGTTGATCTAGTTAAGTCAGTGATGGGAGATCTAGGAGGTCAATAAAGAAGGGCCTTGGATTTTTTTCCTACCTTCTTATTAGTAACCAATGATGCTATGAGTTGCAGACGCTAGTGTTACCCCTCATCATGCATGAGGCCCTATACTTGTAACTTTTATCACTTCCCTTGTGACTTTGTTGACCACCTTTAAGTGGGTGCAAAGGAGTCTTTAGTAGGAGAGTCGATTTGCACAATTATTTGCTTGTCATTTTTCCCCCCTTTGAGCATTTTACTTCGGAGATTGCATGCAATGGTTTGTTGTTGTTGTGCCTTATCTACATCATTAGTGTATATATCACATCCATGGCTATTCTAGTGGAGCATCTCCTTCGTACATAGTGTTACATTGTGATCAAGCCTTAGAAAGGCTATATTGGATCATTGTACATAATATACTTGCCTGGTGCATCAACACCCTATTCCCTGAAAATCTAGCGAGTCTTGTGAGGGTAGTTCACAAGACAAGAACTAGACCAAGGGACAACAATATGAGGTGTGGCCCATTGTCGCCACAACCACTACCTCCTGCTCTTTAGTGGACTTTCACAAGGGAGCCTTCCCTATATTAGGTCACCTATAGGATTTATCAAGTACTAGGATAAAAGTGACAAAAATAGGTCAAGGAGGGTCGCTCTTCTTAAGAACAAGGCTTAGCTAGCATAATAAAGCAATGTGCGTCCTCCAAAAAGCCTAGTTAGGGCACAATGTGACCTAGAGATAATGAATAAGCAAGGTTAACAGGCTTATCTTGTTGGAAAGCAATGAAGATGATGATTGATTCTACTACTTGATAATTACTTATGAATGTTAATCTTCTTCTTTTAGTATTATTTCTTCCTCATCAAGTAATTATACAATATTTAGTCTTTCAAGATCACAAAGAAGCAAGAGACAAAAATTTTAGGCTCCAAGCTTGGGCAAAACCCCACAAGAGGAAAACCCAACAATCCACTCCTTATAGAATCAATTCAAAATGAGATATCCTCAACCTAGACCAAGACTTCTTCAAGATTCCAAGTCAGCCTTCCTCCCAAGTCTTCTTCAATAGGTCAAAGTCAACAAAAGTCAAATACGGTCAAAACTTGCTCCTAACTTCAAAATTTCAGAGATTTTCAATCTTACTACAGAGGGCGAATTTCGTCCCTGTGGCTGCTAGAGAAGTGTCACAGAATTTGCACTTGTGGGTAGAGATGAGGCAGATTTGCACGTGAATAGATTCTTTGATTTTTCTGATTCTTCTCCTTGAATTCAGCTTGCTTCTCCTTCATTTCTCAATCATAGAATTCGATGATTACTTCAAAACTTGATCGATTCCAATAGGTCGAAGATTCTCCTTTATATAGTTGTTCATAATGGTGAAAACTAGCCACACAAGCCGACTTGATAGGGAGGGCCGACTTGGACCTTAGATTGAATCCTTTAGACTAAACTAAAAATAATTTTCCTTTTCTTTTTCTTTCAAATGTCAAATGTCACATGACTCAAATAGAAACTTTTTTTTACTCATTTTGACTAATTCAGCATGAAGAACATGCTTGATCAATAATAATAATAATAAATACATCAATAATTATTTTTCATTATGAAGACCGACACTAGTTACACTTTCAACTCTCTCTTAACTAGGGAGGTATTCATAATGACTCAACAAGACTATCTCAATTTGAAATATTCATATAAGAAGGGATGCAGATTGACAAGCATCAATGATGATAGTATCATCATAACCAGCATTGTCACAATACCAAGGCCTTGATAGGTACACTATCTCTCCACAAGATCAAAGCCTTCAATAAGCCCCAAGTTGAAGCATAGCGCAAACTAGGGCTTTTCTATGGCACAATTAAGCTAGGGCAAAGGACACCATCCCTAAAATAGAGAAATTAGCCATAGGAAAAGGTTGATTTTGAGATAACTATCTCACAACCACGTGTTGAATCCCTCCAAAAGGCAATGTGATCAATCCTAGTTGAAATTGATGCCCTGAGCCTAGCTAGCGAATTTCCTTAAAGAGGCTGAAATCTAGGTTAGGGGAAGAAAAGAGAAATTTAGTGAGTTTTCAAGGTGATCAACAATGTGACCAAGGCCAGTGCCTTGACCTTGGGTGATGCAATCAATGAGATTTCTGACTTAGGAGAAAAGAACTAAACCCTAACAAGGAGTAAGGGAAATATGAAACCCTAGGTTTCAAAACCTAGCTATCATTTTTGTGAGGAAGCAAAGTCAATGGGGAGAGCTAGTTGAAAGATTCACCCATGGGATTGTCATACAAATTCTATAAGTGGGTAATGCATGCAATACTATTACCAAGATTCCATAGAATAATTTTCAACAATAATTAGCACATAGAAACCCTAGATAATTAACCATTCCATACAATAGCCACAAAGTACAAATATTTATCAAATACAAGGTACACTTACAAGATATAATGCATGAACATATCCTTTATTAATCCAAAATGACATCTCCAGAGTCCAAAGTCAACGAATGGCTCCATCAAAAAATATCCTCAATAGATCACATCTCCGCAAGATATAAAATACAATTCAGATAGGCTAAATTCTCTAAGAGGACCAAATTAGATCACACGTGATGATCAAAATGATTTGAGGCTAACCTCTATTTATATGAGGTTTAGGTCTCCTAATTTAGCCTAATCAAGTTCATAAAAACAAGTTTGTTTAGTTATAAGCCAACCCATTAGATAATGAGAAAACAGACATAGTAGCCCACACGTATGAGTCGTAGCCTCCTAAATTGTTGACGTCATGCCTAATCAAGGCTCCAAATGCCATGCCAAAGTCTGCTAAGGTGTCAAAAAGTGTGTAGATGCTTGGATGATCCAAAATTTTAGGGTTGGCCCTCAGATACACCTCAATATCTCCTGTGGGGTCCCAATTTCCAGCTAGGGTGCCATCAAGTGGTCTCCATGGGTCTCCAGCTATCAACTAAGGCCTCCTCTCCAGCGTTAGGGACTCCTTTGGGGCAACAAACCCTCCCTAGTGTCTCAATGGGAGACCATCCTCATCTGGGCTCTGTTGTCGCCTAAGATGTACACCTAAGTGTGGGAAAAGTTTCCAGCCCCACAAGATATAATCTTTATGGCGCAATGCTCAGAGCAGGGGATGTCACCTATTCCCTACTCATTCTTTTTAAGCTCTCTCCTAGACAGGCTATGGGGGGTAGTCCCTAAAGATGATTAGAAAGGAAAAACTTGTTGAAAACAACAAATTCCGGGAGACTAAGGGCAAGGCAATTACTTCTAAGTAACTTGAATTAAAGATTATTTAGCAAGTAATTATTTAAATGAACGTAGTAAATATTACCAAGATGCATTCCAATAAGATCAGTATGACAATGACAAGATGACATTGATAAACCATTGCCTTAAAACAATGCTCCATAAAGAGATAACACTTGCAAAATGGAATGATACTTCAAGTCACAAAGATAAGCAATTGCTGCAAGACATGCCTTAGTACGAGATGATAGCACAAAACTGAAATATGAGCAGTGAGATATAACTTGCAAAATGAAAGAAATTTGTACTTCTACTTCAAAGAGATGCTCAAAATAGATGGATCAATATCAAAGGACAAGGAACAAGTAATTACAATGACAAGTACAAAAAGATATAATATTGCAAGTAAAGATAGATGCTCACAAATCAACAATGTGCCAAATGAGATGATGTTAGAATGAATGCAAAACTAAACTCTGTGCAATGCAAGTATCTTGGTTGATTTTAAGTTATGTGCCTAGCCTATGGGTGAATGCCTTCTCCTCAATTGTTAAAAATTGTCTTAGAACAAGGTTGTTGGAAGAAATGTTGGGGAAGGAGGCAATGGCCTCATTAACAATACCTACCCAGGGCTTCTAGCAACACAAGTGTCTTCGTTCCTACAAGCGACTTGGCCACAAGAGAATTGCAAGGTCACCTGTTTTAACCATTGTTTATGTTAGAAAATTAGAAAGGTAGAAAGATTTTCTTATATAGATAATTACTTGTGATTCTTTTATCTTTTAGTTCATCAAGAAATTACCAAGACAATAATACAAGGACAATAGATGTAGGCAGACAGTCAGGGAAAAAGCCCTATCTAGGGGAAAACCCAGTCAACAATTCTCCCTTCAATAGTTTCTCGAGATAATCCAAGACTTCTAGACCCAGACAAAGATTCCCTCCACACCAAGTCATTCCTCAATCCTTCTTGCAGATGACAACTCTTCACAAACAACTTCGACCTAGCAGCATCAACAACATCTTCAACCTAGTAGCAGCTTCGACCCAGCATATGTAGTAGCAACAACGTCGACCAAACTTGGAATACTTTGATCTCCCTTGATACACCTCGGAATGGAGTGAGACTTGTCCCAGAATTTCGATCAAGGCCTTCTAACCTTCTCCAAAAACTCACACTTTCTTTTAGCTCCTTTCTATCCCTTAGGCAACTTCGCATTTTTCCAGCTTCCAACTTCAAGGATCAAACTAAGTGTGTGTAACTGAGATGCTCCAAATGAATTTGAACTCCTTGTATTTATAGCCCTTCTTTGAGGTCGAATTACTTGTCTTGAGGCCGACTTAGTGTGAAGCAGACTAAATTTATTTTTGACTCAAAAATAAGTCTTTTCACATTATCCAAAAGCCCAAGAAGTGTATCTTTTAATGTACAATGACTCTAATGACCCAAAATAAAACCTAGAAGTCCTCAATGGGGACTTTGACCTAAATGAGCCAAGCATGAAACCCATGCTTTAATAAGTCATAGTAATAATAAAAATATTTTCTTCATTCTTTTGATAAGTACATCTCAAATATATTTATGAAGGTTGAACCTAGTTACAAATTTCAACACTCCCTCTTAACTATGGAGGTATTCATATGTACAAGTACAAGGAAGATCTCAAAACATATGAACCATGAAGAACTTTAGGCACCGCAATGCCATGGACTAGATTCCTGACCAAGGCAATCTATCCAAGGTCCTCCAACAGTTTAGGCATCGCAATGTCATGGACTAGATTCCTGACGAAGACAATCTATCCAAGTGGGACTAAGATGGACTAAAGCTTCCAGCCTCTCTAGGTACCATCAGAATTACTTACTAACCATCAACCTAGGGATCTGGGTGCGTATCCAAGGTTAGAGCTCTATGACCAACGCTACCCTCCCTACTTCGGGACCTAGACATCAACACAAAGTGTTGGCCAGATGTCCTCCCAAGCAATCTCTCACTCACACAGCCTCAATTTCCTGATTATTCCAATTGGTAACAAATCCTTCCAATTCTCTCCCAATCAAATTGATTGACAACTCTAAGCATGTCAAAACATGTTATCAAACTTCCGAGAGATTTACCTCTACAAACACAACCCCAATCAGTAACAAACTTTCAAATGTAGATAAATAGATACAAACCTCTGGGGTCTTTCAAACAACTTGATGTTGCTTCTCAACTTTTCATAGTAGGATTTAGAGCTTTTCCATTAAATCTTGACAGAATATTCCTCAACCATACAACTTCCTTTCCTACTTCTCATGCAGCAACATTTTCCACAAACCAATCCAACTTTTATTTCAGCAACCCTTCAAAATACATTCTCCAATTTCTTTTATCAATGTATCTGTCATGACTATGACCTCCCTCTCAACTAGGGAGATTCCTTTCATCCGTGCTCCCTCTCAATCTAGGGAGATTTCTTTCTTTCAAGCTCCCTCTTAACCTAGGGAGACTTACTTCTTTTCTACGAAATCGGAGAATCTATTCTGGCTTCCATCCTTTTTATCGGAGTTATCATGATCATCATCATTCATATCATGCCCATTACATCAACTTTATTTTTACTAACATCTTCACCATCTTTGAAGATTATGTACCTGCACAACTTAGATAGCAAGTACAACCAAAACTATAGAAGCATGAAGCTAACCATATCAAATCACGGAAGCATTTAACTTTATATATCAGATGCCCAAACTTAATTACAAACAAGAGACATATAATCTTCAACTTCTTGCTAGGGATCTTGTCATAAACCCTAGACTACTAAATCAAGACTTCGAGCCTTTCATAACAATTTTCATTACATCTAGGGTTTCAACGTTTCTTCCAGAGGTATGACATGCCCTACTACATCATATTTCAAACCCCAAAAACAATTCAAACAAATATAGATCTATTAACAACTTTAGAATTCATATGTTTCTCACTAGGATTTCATACATGAGCTTTTAACAACCAAAACCAATCATAGCTCAATTCAAAATGACAACATGACTAGCTTCCACTAGGGTTTATTTGCAAACCCTAGATTTTCTCAAACAATTAAACATCTATCAGATATCAACAATCGTACACAAATCTCAAATTATAACATTATCATCAGAGATTTTCACTTCTACTAAGGTTTAACTCCCAAAACCCTAGAATTCACAAATATTATCATCCTAGAGAAACAAACTTTGACTAGGGCTTAGTTCCAAACCCTAGGACTCATGACCATCAACAATTATGTCAACTCATACATCTAGGATTTCATCATCATGCATAGGCATTCCACATCATGTGTTAGTCAAACCCAAGTTCACAAATATCAATAAGAGTTAGACATATAACAAATTGGATCAAACTAGGGTTTGATTGGACAACAACACATACCAAAGATTTCATTTCTAAGAAATAATAAGGTTCTTGCTTATACACCTTACCAAACCCTAAGAATCTATGGTTTCAATACAAAACATAGCAAACCCTAATACTTCAAAGGTGCGGTATTTCAGACATCACCATTCAACCCTAACAAGTTAGAGTTTCCATAACCATACCAAAACCCCAAACATGACTTCTTCAAAACATTAGACATTTTCTTTCAACAATAACCCTAAGCAGATTAGGGTTTCACACATCATCGACATAGCCATAGGTTAAGGATTTTCACAATGAACCTTTTTAGGGTTCCACAAGAGCAATCGAAGATATGAGGAGGGTAGATTTATCTAATGATGAATCACCCAATCAAGAATCTTTTAAGATTCAAGAAAGCTAGGCATAAAGATGTTAGTAATAGCTTATCAGAATGAATATGGAGAGATAAAAACTTGTAATGCAAAACATACCTCTTTAACCAACCTTGTACTTCCAATGCTTTGTTTTGTGAGACCTTACTGAGTCTTTAACAAGTTTTTCTAGACAAGAAAATAAGAGGAGAAATGTGATTAGTATTTAATGCAAACAAAACCAGATAAGTAAGGAAAACTCAAAATGAAAATGGTAAAAGGATACTTATCTTTGGAGGTTGATGAGGGCTCCCTCCAAGCTTGAGGGATACCTATAACCTTAAGAACAAATAAAAATGTTTTTCCAAAATGTTAAACCTACAAAAACTAGAAATCAAAAAGAAATAACAAAAGCTTAGATCAAAATACTTTAGTAGTGTAAGTCTCTTAAATCCAATTCTTCAGGCTTAGTCTTCTTTGGAGATCCTTCTTCAGCTACATTGGCTTGATCCCTGCTTCTCTTCTTGTTCTTCGGATTGTCGGGGCAATCACTTCTATAGTGACCCATCTTGTGGCATTGGTAGCATTCTATCTTGGACATATCAACCTTCTTTCTTGGCCCTCTTGACTTCTTGGAGTGTCCTTTCTTGTGAGAGGCGGAGTATGCATTTGACACCTTTTCTTCTTCATTGTTGGATACTAAAGAAATTCTCATTTCTTCTTGGGTGCAAGCATTCCACAGTTGTTCAAAGGTGGGAGATTCTTTCCAACTATTGAGACCTGAAGCAAAAGAGCTCCAAGTAGGTGGTAGTCCCAATAGTGCAGTGATTACCAACTCCTTCTCCGGTACTATTTCATCTATGGCTTGTAGTTCATCTCTAATCCTTGATATCCTTACAAAGAAGGAAGCCACAATATCATCCTTTGTCATCTTTGCAATCCTTAACTCATTCTTCAAGCTTGCTACTTGACCAATATTTTTGATAGTGAATAATTTTGTCAATGCCTCATACATTTCTTGAGCATGGTCTATATTGGAAATGTATGGGACAAGATTGCCCTTAATGCTTTCTACCATCAAAGTTGGCCAATATTTCCAATTCCTCATACTTCACCTTGTTTGCATCACTAGATTCTTCGGTAGGTTTCTTTTGTTCATTTCTAGTAGCATCGGATGTGCTCTAAGCCTCAAAATTTGCAGGGAGGCTAGGACACATGTATTCCAGAAGAACCAGAAATCGTTTTGGGAAATTCCACCTGGATACAGTTTTATTAAAATAATTAGTTATTTTTAATGGATGCCTAAGTCTAAACTCAGGAAATTAAAATAATTAAAGGGTATTAATAAAACTAGGTGTGAATCTTCTAGAAAAAGAGGCAGATCAAGTCAATATGATCCGAGCCATTTATTAGAATTTAATCTAGGCCATTGATTATTCAACGAGAAGATTATAAGGACTTCGATGGCCATTTGGGAAACACACTAGGCAAATACTCAGTTGCCCAAGTAGATCGATTTTTTCACCAGCTGAAGTTCGGCAAGAGGAAATCGAATCAAAGAGTCAGTTGCAGGTGAGAGAGTATCAACAATAGTTGAGATTGCAAGAAACAACAAGAAGAGACAGCGCAGAAGAGGGACAGAGATCACCAGCGCAGAGGCAATGACGCAGGGACAGTGCAATCACTGCATAGAGGATGACGCATAGTGGCTAGCGTGAGGGCAGCATGTCCTCTCAAGTGTCAGAAATTCACTATGGAGTGGAGAAATTTGTTTGTAAAATTTCTCTCAGTGATTCTTCTTCTATTTTGCTATCTGTAGATTGTACATGAGATTTTGCTGAAGAATAATAAAAGAAACCCTCATTTGCTACACCGGTTTTCCCACATTGGGTTTTTCTGGGAACAATTGTCCAAAAATAATTGTGTTAATGTGTTATTGTTGTGCTAGTATTTTCCTTACATTTATTTTCCGCAGTAATTAATTTGTGAAGACTGCAGTGTATGTATTTCGATATTTGCCGTAGACAACTGCAAATAATTTGTTTCAGTAAATTAACAAATAGAAGAAATATTATCAGTTGTTGCAGTAGGATTTGGAATTTTTGGATTTTCACATGGTATCGAAGCATAGACAAGAGATAGGAGAGATCTAGTGTAGAAGAAAAGGGAGCAACATAGCACTGCATAAGCAGCTGCTCGAAGTCCCCAAAAGGCTGCGCAATCCTTGGACAAGGCAGGTAAGATTTTGAGGGAGAGTTAATTCTCTGAGTGAGTCGGTAGAGAATCAATTCTAGATGGAAGGGTTGTCAGACGCAGAGGGAGCAGTTGTGGTTCATTTGCAGAGCAGATCTCCAGCTAAAACGCAGTGTTTGGCAGTAGTAAGTACAACGTTGAGAATGAGAATAGCGCAGAACAACATGGATAGTCAAGATGTATTATCTTTCAGATTGGAAGAAGAATTCACATGTTCTCAAGTTTAGCATCAGCACGTGTTTGGTATATTGATAGCGGGGCTTCAGCACACAATCACATGACCGGAGTATGAGACTACTTCTCTAGCTATCAAGAAGAGAAGATGAACTTCCAAATCACTCTAGGAAACAAAACGAAGTGTACTCCAGTAGGGAGAGGCACCATAGCGTTTCAAACGGAAGCAGGAACCAAGATAAGAGCCACTAATGTGTTGCATGTTTCAGGGTTAGGAATGAGTCTGATTTCAGTGTCCCAATTACAAGACAATGGGTACGATGTATACTTCATTAGAAGGAAGGTGTATGTCAAACATCCCAGTTGGAAAAAGATGAGACAAATTAGAGATCGAAGCATCAGATTGTATAGATTGTAGCTCGAATCTCCAATGGCACTGATAGGCAGTAACAATGTTACTTGGGAGCGGGAGCGGGAGCGGGGAGCGGGAGCGGAAGCGGGAGCGGGAGCGACCATTTTCAGAAGCTCCCGGTTTGGGAGCGAATCGGGGAGCGATTTTTTAAAAATATATATATATTTTATATTTTTTAATTTTTGATACATATATGTCAACAAAAACATGTAGAATGATGAAATAGACATAAAAAACATAAATTGATCATTGAACCATATCACATCAATCATCTAGACATTATAATCGTCATCAACCATGTCCACAAGTTAGTAAAATACATATTACAACTGCAACATATTGAGTCTTATAAATCATGATTCATCAAATTCAATATTAAAGTTTCAACTTCAAGCTTTCAGAATTGAAAATTCAATAACATTTATCATCATTGATCACCAAAGTAACAAGTTGTACTTGTAAGCCAAGTTTAACCATTACAAGAAGTAATATCGAAGATATTTCTAAGTCCTAACTTCTAACTGTTAACATGATATGAAATGTTAAAAATTTATAAAATGAAACATGAATAATGAGATGAAATGAAACAACTTTAGTCTTTCACAAAGCATCATATTCATAATTCACAATCATTACCAATGAGTTATAATTGCCAAGGCCCAACTTCAAACTTCAAATTTTCATTGTCACAGTGATATAATGTTTACAAAAAATATCATAATGTCATAATGATATGAAAGAGTCAAGAGTCAAGAGTCAAGGACTCAAAACTCAACAGTTATGAAAACTAAAGTCTAATAGAAACTAAAAAAGACAAGTAAACTGTAAATCTACAAGTGGCCCTTGCCACGAGAGTCTCCAGGAGTATAAGCAGGTCGTGGTGGTCTTCTAGGAGTCTCCCGCACAGACCGACGACCAGAACTAGAGCCTCCACGCGAGGGTGTCGATGGAGGTGGCGACAGCAATGGAACAAGACTCGGGCCCCGAGCACTGCTACTGGATGGTGGAGGTGGAGGTGGCATGGCTGCTGCAGCTGCTTCATTTTCATCCCGTACAAGCTCCTCTTCTAGTTCTTCAATATGTACAATGCCATCCTCCAAATTGTCGTCCTCAGGGTGATTGTCCCAAATTTTATATGTGGGATCTTCATTAGCCCGATCACAGTAATGGCTCAACAACCTCAAGTTGTAGTGCACATAAACCAAGCTTTCTGCTCGGTTTTCGTTGAGTCTGTTTCTTTTCACATTATGTATATAACTGTAGGTGCTCCAACACCTCTCTGCAGAAGAAGAATTTACAACCTGTGAAAGAACTTTTTTTGCCAATTTTGGCAAAAGTCCGTGGCCGCCATATGTTTCCCACCATGTGAGAGAATCAAATTTATCTTTGTCGTCCATTGCATGGAAGTTACCATACAAACCACTGCCAGTGAAGTATCTGCCTATTTCAAGGCGCACAGCTGCACATTCCTCCCCGTCAGGCACCAACTTTTCTAATGCTTCCAGATATCCTCTAGTTACCTCTCGATCTAAATGGGGTTTGGTCCTAACACCACCCCCTGCTGCAGGTTTGCCCAACCAAGATTCTGAGTAGTATTTTGGCGTAAGGATATACGCCAAGCAATGTAGTGGAAGGTTAAGCCTATTCCACCGTTCACACACACAATCATGAATCGGTTTGTACAAGTTGGGATCTTTATTATGAACAATGTCTTTTATTTCCCCCAACATGGTATCCATTTGCTCATACACCTCGCCAATCACTGGTTTGTCTGTATCTGCAAACCGAATCATGTTATAAATTGGCTTGGTGAAATCCAATACCTGTCTCACAGTTGTCCAAAACTACCCATCAAGAGCGGCCTCCTCCACCGTTTCAAAACCTGCCATGTCAGCTACATTTGTAGCCCTTTCCTTTAACACCTGCCAATGTGGACTTGATACCATGCTAGCTAATGCCTCTCTTACCTTCAAAAGGCGCCTGAAGGTGAGGTAATAGCTACCAAATCTAGTCCTCGCAATCTTCAGCAACTCCAATCTCGAGTGACTGCGGAAAAGGCCATGGGTATTGCTATGATTTGTAATAAATTTTATCATTTTTTTTCCTTTCTTGTACAAATCACCAATCCATTGGTATTGTTCATTTTTGTTTTTGACAGTATCATGCAATAGAAGGTTCAATGTGTGAACCAAACATCCAGACCAAAATATGTTCGGGTATTTATCCTCAATAATTGCTCCCGCTGCCTTACAATTAGGAGCATTATCAGTGATGACTTGGATGACATTGTATGGGCCAATACGCTCAATTGTTTCAAGCAATGCTTCTGCAATGTTGATAGCGGTCTTGAACTTGTCTGAGTAATCATGTGCAGCTAGAAAGATGGGACCACTTCGGGACACAGCAAGAACACTTATCAATGGCTTGCCTTTTACATTTGTCCATCCATCAGATACAATGGACACCCCATTGTCAGTCCAAGAACTTGTCATTTTATTCAAAGAATGTGATATTTTTGCTTTTTCATGATCAAGGCCAACAGTTCTTGCCTTGTCATACCCAGGGCTCTTGTATCCTTTAGGGGCATCATTTATGGCAGAAACCATTTCGTGCCAATAAGGTGAGCGTAGAACATTGAATGGTATCCCACATGCATAGAGGAACCTATAAACTTTTGAATCCACATCATTCCTACACCCCTCATCAAGGAAATCTGATATGGTTCTACGCCTCAAAGATGATGACCCTGTGCCTCCATGTCCATATCCACTGCCTTGGCCTGAGGATGCTGAAGGAGTTCTTTGTGAGCTTGGTTCAAAGAAACCCCTTGATCTTTTTGTTCTGTATTGGGCTTCCTCCTCTTCCTTTATGTATTTGGCTCTATCTGCTGTTGACACCGCTGCACAAGTTTTGATTCCTATTTGTTTCTCTCCATCCCATGGCCTTTTCCCGCAGAGGTGTCTTCTAGCACGGGTGTATGAACCTGTGTAATCAGTGTTGCAATGGGGGCAATGAAATTTAGTGGTTCCACCCCCTCTCCCTGTTTCAGCCCTTTGAACATATTTCCACAGTGGAGTTTGGTCTTGTTTAGTTTTTTGAGGGTCATGTTCACCCTCCTCCACCTCCTCCTCACTGGGGTTTTCACCCATTTGACTTCCTCCGGCTTCTTCATCCACCTCTTCAGTTTCAGGCCCCCTCCGTTTCCTACTCTCCACCACCATAATAACCATAAAAGGGATCAGGAAGAGGAAAATGCCAATAAATATCCCCAGGTCCATGGTGTTTGATGTTTGTAGGGTTTGAGTCTTGAATCTGCAGGATAATTTAGTTTATTGGGATTAATTCATTTAATTTATTAATTTAATTTAAATACATGATCTTTAAACTCAAAGAGCTAAATTAAACTAACCAAATTAACTACCTAACCAGCTAAACTAACTAAATGATTAAGTTACTTACCTCTGCAGGCTTGCTCCTCGCTCCTTGGCACTTGCTCCTCGCTCCTCAGCTCTGGCTCCTTGCTCCTCAGCTCTTGCTCCAGCTCTCAATCTCTTGCTCAAGCTCTCAATCTCTTGCTCAATCAAGTTGAAATGAAATGTTTTTGGCCCATTGGGCTTATAAAATATAAAAAAAATTCTAAAATTTTGGGAATTTTCGGGTCCGGCGGATTTTTTTTTCGCCGAACCGCTCCCGGAGCGTTTTTTAATGCCCGGGAGCGATCAGGGAGCGATCGCTCCCGATCGCTCCCTGAAACGCTCCCTATCAGACCAGGGAGCGTAAATTTTTTTACGGGAGCGATTTTGGGAGCGCGCTCCTGACCCGCTCCCAAGCCGCTCCCGCCCGGAGCGCGCTTCGGGAGCGGGTTCGAAGGGGGGGGGGGGCGCTCCCCCGCAACACTGGGCAGTAATCATAATGGTGAAAAGGAACTGAATGAACTATGGCACAGGCGAATGGGACACTTACACCATGGAGCACTGAGGATGCTCAAAGAGACTGTTACAGGAGTTCCAGTCCTCAGTATTGAGCATGATGATGTATGCAGAGGATGCGTACTAGGGAAATACGCTAAGGCAGTTTTTCCCAGAAGTGACAACAGAGCAAGAGGCGTGTTGGGATTGATACACTCAGATATTTGTGGCTCGATGTCCACGAAATCTCTTAGCGGTGGCGAGTACTTTGTCACCTTTATTGATGATCACTCTAGAAAAACCTGGATCTATTTCTTAAAGACCAAGGATGAGGTCTTTGATTGGTTTAGAGAATTTAAGGCTCTCGTAGAGAACATGACAAGGAAAAATATAAAGGTATTGCGTTCAAATAATGGTGGAGAATATACAGATAAAAACTTCATGAGTTTCTGCGCAAAGGAGGGCATCAAAAGAGAGTGGACAACTCCATACAATCCACAGCAGAATGGAGTAGCGGAGTGGAAGAATAGAACAATCATCGAGGTAGCAAAGGCTATGTTATATGACCAGGACTTGCCTAGATTCTTATGGGCAGATTCATGCAACACAGCAGTGTATATCCAGAAAGAACTCACAAGGAAAAAGCCAGAGGTGAGTCATCTCAGGATATTCGGAAGTGTGGCATATTGTCACATTCCAAACGAAAAGCGTAGTAAGTTGGATCAGATTGTAGAAAAGGGGTACCTCGTAGGGTATAACGAGACCTCAAAAGCATACAAAATCTACATTCTAAGCAATAGGAAAATTGTAGTAAGACGAGATGCAAAGTTCATGGAAGATAGAGCTTTCAGGAAATCTCGAGAGATGCCAGCAGAAGATCAGTCAGCAAATGTTCCATTAGTCCAACAGCAGCAGGGGTAGCAGGAAGGACAAGCAGGAGGACAAATATCAGGATCGAGTACTGTAACCAGCACCAGTATTTCCTCAGGAGTAGGAGATCTAGGTAGTTCTCAGCAAATGGAACAGCAGGAACAAGAGGAGGATTTGATTGAGCCTCCCACCACCAATGGTAGAACCAGCAAGGAAGTACGACAGACACTGAGGGACACAGAGGAGTTTGTTGGAGCTCCTAGAACCGACAAGAGGCAACGTAGACAGCCTGACAGGTACCAAGCCTTGGTAGCACAGGTTGAAGAACCCTCTTCGTACAACACCAAGTTTGGGTGGATGCAATGCTAGAAGAGTACAGTTCTATCATGACGAATGATGTCTGGAAAGTGGTACCTAGACCAAAGGATAGATCAGTTGTAGGATCAAGGTGGATCTACAAGATCAAGTACGATGCAAACGGCAGTATAGAGAAGTATAAAGCTAGGTTTGTGGTAAAGAGGTACGCACAAAAGGAAGGAATAGACTATGAGAAGACCTTTGCCCCAGTAGCTAGATATACCTCTATCAAATCCGTTATATCCCTAGCAGCTCAAATGGGATGGGAGATTCACCAGATGGATGTCAAGACAACATTCTTGAGCAGGGTGATAGAAAAAGAGGTGTATATAGAATAGCCCAAAGGCTTCGAGACTCATGAAAAGAGAACTCACGTATGCATGTTAAAGAAAGCCCTTTATGGGCTCAAGAAGGCACCCAGAGCATGGTATGGTTGGATTGATAGTTACTTGCAATAGTTGGGATTAATTAAGAGTGATGTTAATCCCAATCTCTACTCTCTAATGGTGGAGAATGAGCCACTTATTCTAGTATTACATGTAGATCACTTATTTCTAACAGGGTCATCTGGGCTCATAAAGGACTACAAGAAGAATCTTGAAGCAGAATTCGACATGAAGGATATGGGGTTGATGCATTATTTTCTAGGGTTGGAAGTTTGGCAGAAGAATGGGGAGATCTTCCTTGGGCAAGGAAGATATGCTACAGATATTCTGAAGAGATTCAAAATGCAGGATTGTCGGCCCATGGCTACACCTATGATCGCCAAATGGAAGAAAATAGATGCATCAAGAGACAAGGAAGTGGACCCCACTTTGTACAAGCAGCTCATTGGGTCACTCATGTATCTAGTCAACACTAGGCCAGACATTTGTTTCGCTATCAACACCCTTAGTCAATTCATGGTGGAACCGAGAAGGGTACATTGGGCAGCAGCTAGGCACATTCTTAGATATGTGCGTGGAACAGTCGGATATGGGTTGAAATACACTTGAGGAGATGACGTCAGATTGAGCGGATTCACAGATGCAGATTGGGCAAGTAGTTCAGTAGACCGGAAAAGTACCTCCGGGTATTGCTTCAGCGTTGGATCAAGAATGATCTCTTGGTGCAGCAGGAAGCAGAAGTCGGTAGCTCTGAGCTCAGCAGAAGCAGAATATATGGTGGCCAGCACAGCTACGTGCGAAGCTATATGGCTTAGAAAATTGCTTGTGAGTTTGTTCAGGAAGAGGATGGAAGCGACCAATGTTTACTGCGATAATCAGAGTTGTATCAAACTCTCTGAGAATCCAGTATTTCATGATCGATTGAAACACATTGATATCAAATGTCACTTTATCAGAGACTGTGTTTAGCATGGGGCAGTACAGCTGCAATATGTCCCCACAGGAGATCAGGTAGCAGACGTACTCACAAAATCTCTAGGAAAAGCTAAGTTCGTTCAGTTCAGGGAGTAGATAGGTATGGTAGAGAACCCGTTTCAATAGCAAAAACAAATGGTTTCTTAGTTGCAACAGCACAGATGCAGCATTTGCGCAGTAGTTGGTGGACAGTGATGTCAGACATCAACAACATAGAGGGAGATGATACAGAGTCAGGGTGATGCTTCAGCAGGTTGCATTACTAGAGCACATTCCTCGCTAAGAGGGAGTGTTGATTTATGGTAGCATCGGATGTGCTCCAAGCCTCAAAATTTGCAGGGAGGCTAGGACACATGTATTCCAGAATACCCATAAATCGTTTTGGGAAATTCCACCCGGAGACAGTTTTATTAAAATAATTAATTATTTTTAAAAGATGCCTAAATCTAAACTTAGGAAATTAAAATAATTAAAGGGTATTAATAAAACTAGGTGTGAATCTTTTAGAAAAAGACGGGAGAATCGAGTCAATATGATCTAAGCCATTAATTAGAATTTAATATGGGCCGTTGATTATTCAACGAGAAGATTATAAGGACTTCGATGAGCATTTGGGAAACACACCACGCAAATACTCAGTTGCCCACTTAGATCGATTTTCTCACGGGTTGAAGTTCGGCAAGAGGAAACTGAATCAAAGGGTGAGTTGCAAGTGAGAGAGTATCGACAATAGTCGAGAGTGCAGAAAACGGCAAGAAGAGGCAACACAGAAGAGGGACATATATCACCAGCGCAGAGGCAGTGACGCAGGGACAACGCAATCACTGCATAGAGGGTGATGAAGTGTGGCTAGCATGAGGGTAGCAGGTCCTCTCAAGTGTCAGAAATTCACTGTGGAGTGAAGAAATTTGTTTGTAAAATTTCTCTAAGTGATTCTTCTTCTATTCTGCTATCTGTAGATTGTACATGATATTTTGCTGAAGAATAATAAAAGAAACCCTCATCTGTTGCACTGGTTTTCCCACATTGGTTTTTTCCGAGGACAATTGTCCAAAAATAACTGTGTTAATGTGTTATTGTTGTGCTAGTATTTTCCTTACATTTATTTTCCATAGTAATTAATTTGTGACAACTGCAGTGTATGTATTTCAATATTTACTGTAGACAACTGCAAATAATTTGTTTAAGTAAATTAACAAATAGAAGAAATATTATCAGTTGCTGCAATAGGATCTGGAATTTCCAGATTTTCACATCTTCACCTTCCCTCTAACCACATCCAAGACCTTGTTCTTGTTATGAAACCAACTCACAAAAAGATAGAAAAGAGAGATCAACACCTTAGAAATAAGCCTCTTCGAGGGGGCAACCTCCTTTACATTACACAAAATGAATAATTCTTGGATGATTCAAATGAAAAAACCTCATTTCTATATATAGAAGTCTAAGTGGACAAAATATAACCAAGCCGACCTAACAATAATAATATAAAGGCACAAAAATAACAATAGTGGGATTCTATGGGGCACAATAATAACAATATGGGGACAACAGAGGCACAACAATAACAATAAGGGATATAATGACAATAGTAATGGGGGAATCACTAGTATTATAGGGACCTAACATGCCCCTCTCCTTCAAAAAAGTGTTGTCTTCAACGCTTGAGTAGTTTTGGGTGCTTCTGTATAAAATTCTCATCCTCCCATGTGGAATCTTCAATGGGTAAGTTCTTCCACTTGATGAGATACTCTGAAATTGATCAATTTCGTAGTTGTCGAGTTCTTGTTTCTTTGACTGCTTCAGGTTCCAATATGATTTTTCCTTCCTCATCAAGTTCTAGATTTTTCCTTCCTCATCAAGTTCTAGCAATATTGTTTGAACTAGAATCTTGTCACCTATAACCTTCTTTAAGCATGAAACATGGAAAACTGGGTGCACTCGGGAAGCTGCACGCATAGTTTTAAAAAATGGCCGTTTCAAAACGGAAACGGCCGAGTTGGTCCGTTCCATTGCCCTCCGGAGTGACTCGGTACAAAAAACGGCTTGGTTGGCCGAGTCAGCGATGACTCGGCCGAGTCATTGGATGACTCGGCCGAGTCATGGCTGACTCGGCCAACTCAGCCGTTTCCCGTACTGACTCAGCCGAGTCACAAACAGCGGCCCGTAACCCACTAAAACAACGATTTAACATTATTTTAATGAAATTTTAAGGGGTTTGCTGATTGGTTTGGACTTCAAGGTGTTTTACGAATTAGCTAAATGTTATGTGGGGTCCATTTCCCCCTCCCAAACCCTATTTAACACACTCAAATGCTCTCTACTATTGATATGCTATTCAAATTTCATGGTCATGTTAAATTCTTAAAGTAAAAGTGACATTCTCCTTAATCTTTATTTTCATCCTTTTACTGAAATTTTTAACATTACCATGAAATGACTCAAGATGTTTGAGAGTGGTTTCGGCCTCACTGGATTTCATATGGAGAAAGTAGAATTTTAGATTTCATTCAAAATCCAGCAGACTTATCAGTTTTTCAGGATTTCAGGATTGGAGGATTGCAATGTTTCCATTGAATTTTGTCATGTATTAGGGTATGGAACTCGTATTTAATCAAGAGCACCAATCCCTCTATGTACCTTGATGTTAGTGACATTGGTTGCCGAACTCCTCTGGGATTCGCTCCCAAACCAGAAGCTTCTGAAAATGTCGCTCCGGCTCCCGTTTTCGCTCCTACTCCCAAGTAACACAAAGAAGAGAAACCGTTTGGATCAAAAACGGTTAAATGATCTAGTTTATGTCCAATACAATCTCCGGGTCAGACGAAACCATTTGCTGAAAAAAGACCTGATTTAGATCCCATTGTGTTGGAAGACATTGATTCAACATCAGATTGGGTAGTGGAGAGTCGTCCAGCAGAGTTTGATCCTGATGAGGATCTTGATTTAGATTTAGATATCGAGACATCAGTTGAACTTGAACATGTTGTTCAGTTGAATGCAGATCCCAATCCACCAGCCTCAGTCTCACAGCCAGCAAGGACTCCAGTTGTAGGTGCTTCCTCTGCTCAGCCATGACAGAAGCGCAGCCGCATATCTACTCTTTCTCAGCTTGCATCTGCTGTTGCACAACCTGCTAGTGGTACCACTTCTACAGCTGCAATTGGAGATGATGAGGAGGAGGAGGAGCCATGGGGCCCCCTGTCTGACTCTGATGATGATCCAGAGATTGATCGACATGATCTTGGCTCCTTTGGCAGTAGCTACTAGCCAGTAGCTGTAGTACTAGTACTGGAGTCTGGTCACAGTTTACTTTTGTTGTAGAGGCCATTTATAGCCTCCTTGGTTATGTGTTTTTTGTTTTGAGTCTTTGATCATGTATGACAGTTGACTATGTATTGCCATTTGGTACCATTTTGATATAATGGATTGGTTCATGAGCCTACTTTGATCATATGTTGTCTTCCATCTATATTATAATGGTGTGTGTTGGGAAACATGAATGAAAATCTTTAAAATTATGTTTTTTTATAAAAAAAAAATATTTAATGTATTTTTTACAACGACCAAGTCATTGAAATCGAGCTGGCCGAGTCATTACCGTTTCGGAGTCGATCCTCGGCCGAGTCGGAGTCGGAGTCGGAGTTTTAAAACTATGGTTGCAGGAAGTTCCAATTTGTATGCCATAGTACCTATCTTTTGCAACACTTTGTACAGACCATAATATTTTGGTGATAATTTATTATCCTTCTTAGCTTGCTTGAGGGACATTTGTTTATATGGTTATAGCCGTAGGAATACCCAATCACCTAAATCAAAACTTCTTTCACTGCGATGTTGATCTGCCTGCTGTTTCATTCTATTCTGCGCCAAGGTAAGGTTATCCTTTAAGAGTTGGAGAACTTGTTGTTGATGCTCGATGTGATCTTCCACTTGAACCTTAGAATTTTCTCTTAAATATGATGTGATGGATGGTGGATGATATCCATAAAGTGCCATAAATGGGGTCATTTTTGTTGTAGTATGGAAGGAAGTGTTATACCACTGTTCAGTCAGAGGCAACCATTTGACCCATTGTGTCTGTTTATCAGATGCAAAGCAACGAAGATATCCTTCCAAACATTTGTTTACTATCTCAGTTTGCCCATCAGATTGAGGATGATAAGATGAGCTATGAACTAACTGAGTCACAAGACAAGAAAATAATTATGTCCAAAAATTTCCAGTGAAAATGGGATCTCAGTCGCTTACAATAATCTTTGGATTTCCATGTAGCTTTTGAATTGTTTCCATAAATGCAGTAGAAACTGTACTTGCTTTAAATGGATGAGATAATGCACAAAAGTGTGCATACTTGGCAAGTCTGTAGCTTTTGAATTGTTTCCATAAATGCAGTAGAAACTGTACTTGCTTTAAATGGATGAGATAATGCACAAAAGTGTGCATACTTGGCAAGTCTGTCAACTACCACCATGATAACACTCTTTCCTTCGAACTTGGGTAAACCTGTGATAAAATCCATTGAAATGTCCTCCCAATGTTGGCTTGGAATGGATAAGGGTTGTAATAGTCTTGGGGTCTTAATTGTTTCAACTTTATTTTGTTGGCAAACCAAACATTCCGCCACAAACTTTTGAATATCCGATTTAAAGCCATCCCAAAAAAATCCTTCTTAACCCTGTGGTAGGTTTTTAGAAATCCTGAGTGCCCTCCTAAAGGAGAGGTGTGCAATTCCCTAAGAATCTTTTGTTTGAGTTGGGAATTCTTACATAGGTATAACAGATCCTCGTACCATAACGAATCATTTTTCCAGCTAAATGTATCAAATGTACTGGGATGTTGTTGTATCTTTTGAATGAGTGCCCACACTTCCTCGTCATTCTTCCATTCATCCCTTGCTTCGTTTATCCAATCTGGTTGGATAATAGAAATGGCGCAAAGAAATGCTTCCACATCCTCATCCTTTCTTGAGAGTGCATCTACCACAACATTTTGCTTCCATTTTTTGTAGATGATTTCAAAGTCATAGCCCAACATCTTTATGACCCATTTTTGCTGCTCTTCTAAAGATAATCTTTGTTCCAAAAAGTATTTAAAACTATCATGATCTGTTTTTACCTTGAAGTGTCTTCCCATTAAGTAGGGTCGCCATTTCTTAAGTGCATGTAGTATTGCCAAGATTTCCTTCTCATAAATAGCTTTGTGTAAATACTTTCCTTTGATTGGACGACTTTCGAAAGCAATGGGTCTTTGTTCTTGCATTAAAACAGCACCAATTCCATTTCCTAATGCATCACATTCCTCAATAAAGGTTTTTGTGAAGTCCGGTGTAGCTAAGACAAGTGCTTGGCACATTGCCTCTTTAAGATGTTCAAAGGCCGTCGTTGCTTCTGGAGTCCATGAGAATGCATCTTTCTTCAATAACGTTGTTAGAGGTGCTGCTATTCTCCCATAATTCTTAACAAACTTGCGATAAAACCCTGTCAACCCAAGAAATCCTCATAGATGCTTTATGGATGTGGGGATTTTTCCATTCCTTCATGTTTTAATTTTGCTAGG